>BMAW01035870.1:302554-372919 GCA_019974015.1 Nephila pilipes
ATATATATATATATATATATATATATATTTATTTATATATATATATTCAAGTTTTCAGTATCTGAGAAAACCTATATTTAAAAAAAAATGCATATTTTTTTCTGTTAATTTATCGATTACCTATCAAATAAAGATTTTGCTACTGATATACTGCAAGTGTAGATATAGTTCTTCTATTATTCAAGGAAAAATATACGCGAGATTTAATTTGAAAAAAAAGTTGTGCTTAGTAACTGAATGAAAACATGCAAATAGAGAAAGAAAAACAAAAACACACTTTCACGATGTGCAACACTAAAATTTAGCCCACTCCTCAAATTGTGTACGACATGAATTATTATAAATAAGAGGTAGAATAAAATTAACATTATACAATTTTATATAATATAAATAACATAAAAGAATTTCGCGCATCTTCGAAGAAAAATGAACTAAAGATTTATAATAGCTAAAGCAAAACATAAGCGATTCAAATTGAATTTGAATTTAATCCTGTAATTATTACTTTGTACCCTCCGATTCATAAATTCAATTGAAGAGTGGTTTCTCAGAACCAAATATAAGTTAGAAAATTTGAGTCTGAAAAAATCGATAATTCATCACGGAAAATGGAGTACTTAGCGTATTATTTGACAGAAATAATTTTCGTCATATAATTTATAATCAAACTAAAAACTGGCTATTTTTATTTATGAAGAAAAGATAGCAAATATTTTACCTGAAAATTGTACTTCTCATTACTCCACTTTATGGCGTTAAGACGCCCAAATTTGTCCTGACTCATCTTTCGAACGGAGCAGCTGTTCTATACAATTCGCATTCAAACATGTGTTTTAATTGTGGCGGTGGGTTCTCTCTATATTTATAGGACATAGAAATCTCAACGTCAACATGAGTAGCCAGTAGGAGTGTACATCTGAGCCAATCATGGTTCATCTTACAATGACGTAACGTCACAAAAAGTACAGATTCGGAGCTCATCACCGATAAATAAATCGCGAAGCGTTCCGGTGAGTTTGAGAATCATCTGTCATCCTGACAAATTTTTCGTCCGCTCGCTGTCTTCCCGATATCACGTGTCGCCCTCTGATGTCAGGATGAACTCGGTTAGAATAAGAGATCTTCTCAATGCTAACCACTGGCTTAATCCACGCATTTTCTGCAGGATTAAGAGACAAATAGATTGCCTCAAAGTAAGATAAGACTCTTAGATTAAAGGGTTCTTTCTTCATCATTGAACATTAATCGGAACATTTGAATACAATAAAATATATCATACATTACAGAAATTGAGAAGAGAGAAGAATTTATAAAAAGAAGTAAAAATCTCAAAAATACGTCAAAAATTTATTATGAATTTAAGTTATTAAAAGAATTATAATTTTGCGTGTGTTTTGTGTGTGCAAAATAAAAACGTAAATAAATCTCTTCTTGTTTTAAATAAAAGTTGCCAAATAGCTTTAATTTGTGTGAAGTGGTACTGAAATTCGCATCATGTATAAAATTTGTGTGTTAAAAATTGAGTTTTTAATTTTAAGAATGTTAAAAACTCTAAAAGAGTTTGTTTTGCTTTCTGATTCTAATATTTTTTGTCAGAGAGGGAAACTTGATATTAAGGAACAAAGAATAGAAATTTTACATTCAGGAATAAAGAACGTAACAATAAACTGTGTCTGCAATAAATTATAATGACACTCACTAATATTTCGCTAAATATACGAATTTGAACTGTTTGAAAATTTATAACAATTTAAGGATGGAAATTAATTTTAAATGAAATTTTTTTTCACGTATTTCACATATTAATTGGTAGAATATTAAATTCAAATAAAATATTCACAAATTTTGTTAAGGTAATAATTTTTATGGAGCTTATAATACCTTAAATTTCAGTAGAATGAGCAAAATTTAAAAGTACTTATCTTTCCGGCGTTTGCATAATTTTAAGAAATTATCGTCCCGAGACTCAAAAATTGTTCATAGCATTTAAAATAGACATAAGTTAAAAGTTTTTAAATAACTGCTATATATATTTGATGATCAAAATGAAAAATGAAATTCCGAAAGTAATAATTGTACTGTATCATAATATGAACCAATTTCAGATTTAAAAAAAAATCATAAACTGTAATTTAAATTAAAAATTGAGAAAACTATGGTCTATAATGGTTTAAAAAGAGCACTATTCAATAAGATTAAATTTTTAATTTAAACCGTCGATGAAAATATGCTATATTCAAATTAGTTATAATTCTACTCAAGTTTTAAATCATTAAAAGAAAGATAAGTTTTACCATCTCACAAATGAATCAATAAATTTCATATATGACAAAAAAAAATTATTATTAAAAAAAAAAACAAGAAACTTTTAAACAAAAAAAAATTAAAAAAAAGAAAGAATCATGCTATTTGAAAAAAAAAAAAAAAACAGTATTATTACATATTTATAACGTTAATTCAAATCGATCTCTCGCTTTTTCTGTAACACAAACACGATCTTTTTAATTTTATCCGATTTATCAAATTTTTTTTTTTTTTGATTTTTTAATTATAATGCAATTGTTATACAAAAGTAGCTTTTCAATACCTTTAAGAAAGTCATGAAAATGTGAAATTCATAGATTAAGCGTTTTTCGGGATTCAAATATTTTGGAAATAAGATAGTTTCTGAAAATACCATAAGCTAAATTTTATGAGAAAATATTCTTTACAGAAATTATTTTACACTTAGCATTGACAGAAAAATTATGCACTTCGAACATTATTTATGAAATTCATTAATGTTATGTGAGGAAAATTACATAATAATTACTTCTTTAAATTATTTTTGCACCTTAAAAATGAGATATAAAAAATACTTCCCTCAACCAATTTGTTACAAATAATTTCCTAAGTTAAATAAAACTAAAAATATTCTATAAATAATGTATCCTTAATTGCACTGAAAAATAAACACTTACGTTTCTGTAAAACTCGGGAGAAAAAAAGGTCGCGTCTCCGTTCGTTTGATTCTATAGTGTTAGTGTTATTCATTCGGATCACGTTGAACCGAGATGTAATTGTGAACCCTCGATTCCACGAAGGAGTAACTGTTTACTTTCAACTGTAAATCAAATTATTTGTGAAATCTGAAAAACATCTTTTACCTGGAAGTCAAGATACAATGAACCATATATATTATTACTATTCTTTATTTGATTTCTACGAACTCTTTAAAAGGATATTATTGACATATCTTTAAATGTATTTTTTAACTAATACTTACACGTAGAATAATGGTAATGTTTTTAGTAAAATTGTAAATAAATTTTTAAAAAAATTTTAAATACAACAATTATACTTCATATCCTTTGGAAATCGTTTCTTTTGTTTAGGCGATGGAAAGCAATAGACAAGTTTAAAAAACAGTGTTTCATCTGCTCACTTTTTATCGCTTTTTCCAAATAAGTCTATCATAAAGAAACATACACTGTTGTTCAAAATTAAGAGATTTTGCTTATTTAGTAGAGTTTAAGAAAGATAAAATTAATACTTTCTAATCAGGATGCAAACTTTTGATGTCAATTACGTAAACGTACGCTTGTGTGTAGGCTGGGAGTTTAAAGGAAATTCCTTTAAAAATGCACGTGCCAATTTCTTTGCTTCGTTCTTTCGCACATCTTGGCGACTTTGGTGGCATTTTTTTTTCAAAACTCGGCTAAATTCAAAAGCGAGTGGTTAAAATAAGTCGCCACTAACGTTTTGATAATGGAGTGGGATAATGGATAATGGGTGGCAAATCTTCGGAAGACTTGAGGCAGAGTCGTGTCAAATGCAGATTGCTAGTGACTTGAATATAACCTTCAGCGTTGTGTGATACTCATGGAAACATTTAATAAGACCAGATCCCTAGAGAGAAGGGATGAGCAAGGACGTGACAACCGATGACACAATGCTCGTTCTCATAGAATTCATATGGCTGGCGAATTTCTTGAAAGTGAGGTTATTCGCTGAACAGATTGGACAGCCAGATCTTTTGACAACCTTTGCTCTTGTGATGGCAAATGGTTCTCTCCTTCCCCTTCTCGAACAATTCAGGACTTGATAACAGCATCACTGGAGAACTTAATGCAACAGGGACTCATAAACTGCCTTATCTCCAAATTGAATTCACGTTGTGAAAGCTATACAGTTAGATGAAAGGTCCGTACATCTTATTAAGCTGTTTTTGTGCTATCTAGTAACTTCCTTTTTAGACTTTCCTGTGCTCATGAGCTGTATACATGATCATGTGTGTTTTGTTGTTGTTTTTATTTACTGAAAAAGTATGCGTTCGCAATTAATAAATTGAGAGGAATAAATTTCACCATTACTTTAAAAAAAAAACTCTTTATATTTTTAGTAAAACGCGAAAATACGATATTTTTCAATTAAACTGGGAACTGTTCATTTGTAATTCGACGCATCAAGTTAAACTAAAATCATGCTTATAATTTATTTTTCGAATTAAATGTATCTCAAAAAATCAAAAATCTTGCAACATATCTGTATAACCTTGTTGTGATTAAAATTAAATTGTTCTATTTTATGTGTGCGGCAAATAATTAGGGAAATCGATTTGATTATTATTTTCTCATTCATAAGTCAATTTTAAATTTATCTCTTTATTTATCATACGAAATCATTATTTCCAAATTATTGTCACATTGTCTGAATAATCTCATAGTTTTGAAAAATTAATCACTGTTTAAATAATCTCATCATTACTCTATTTATAGCATTATTACTAAATTTATTCTTCATTATTATATATTAAATTTATCTATCATAATTAATTATTAGCTGAATTTGAGTTACTGTTATTAAAATTAAACTATGACAGTTCATTTCTGAAATCAATAATTGGTGGGATAAACCTCATTATTAAATTCAGAATACATTAAACGCATATTTTAAAACAGAAAAGGGGTGTCTCTTCCCCCCCCCCATGCGTTTGAATTCTAAAATAACTTACCGCATGAAACAGAAAGAAAACAAGAAAAAAAAATAGCCCTTATATATATTTAATACTCGAGAGAATATAAGATATTTTTGCAGCACGCGTGATAAATTACCTCACTGAAATGATCTTTCTTTCCTTTTTCACGTTAAATGTAACGTTAATGCTCAAATATTTTGCCTTTGTCAACATTTGTGGAACGATGATGATGTGAAACGAAATGATTTTAAGATCATAAAATGAATAGTAAAATGATGATTTTAAGCAACTATTTGGAAAAGGAGAAAAAACCACAGAAAACGTGATATGAAAACGTGACACAAAAATATGACCAGTTTTAGCGGTATATTTTATATTCCGGAATAGATATAAGTTATTTAATCGCATTAAAAAGCCCCCGAATTACTTCAATCCGATAAGTTATAGCTTACTATCCCTAAATAGTCAACCAGTTCTTACTCATTTCTCTGTTAGTATAAAACAAACAAAAATACTTTTATTAATCTTTCTTTCATTTATGAATTTTTTTTTGCTGGTGTCGTAAACATTAATATCATATTGAACTTTTCATTCTATTTTGGTCAAGATTTCTATTATATTTAAGATTTAGTTCAATAATCTTGACAAACCTTTTAAAAAAAAATGCTCGCGAGGATTGAAAATGGAGTTAAAAAGATATTGTTCTTAACATTAGATCTATTGATCTGAATAATTTCAATTGATATCTTATATTCCAATGATATCATTCACAAATGAATAAGCGAAACAAAAGCAAGTGTCTTTGATAATTTGGGGGATGATGAATAGGACTCACTTTTATAATTTATGTCTGGAATTGAATTATGTGGTTGAAAACATATACTCTTCAAGGATTTAGTCGAAGAACGTGTTTCGATTTACAATGCGATTAGAGTCACGAAATCTTATCTTGATTCCAAACCAAATCTTTGTGTATAATAATATAGTTACAGAACATTAAAAATTGAATTAAACGAAAAGTTCTCATATGATGTGTAAGCTGAAAGGGAAAAGTACTACTTCAGTGTTGTCCTCACTACTTAAGGGGTCTCAGGAATGTTAAACTTCAAATTTTTTGACTTTTTTTAAAAAAAAAATTATGATATTTGTCATTTTATGCTGAACATTTTTGCTCAAAAGTTATTCAAACAATTGTACAGAATGCTTTCGTAAAATGAGCCTTTAAATGGACATGCCATGACCCGTACTTTCGAATTTGACATCTGTTTCAGTTTATTTTGCTTAATAAGCCACATTAAAAAATTTAAACATTTGGATGAATTAGTAGGAAACAACTAAAATAAAATCACAAATATGGCCACTAACAATTACTATGATGAACGTCAAATACTTACTATTATTTTAGAAAAATCCGGCATAAAAGTATTTTGAAATGTAGGCTTATCACTGGCAGGAGATGGTAAACTTCGAATCCAAACAGTAAAAAAGAAGAAGAAGAAAAAAAAAAAAAAAAAAAAGGATTGTGGAATAATCATTGAGGTTCTCGGAGAAAAACAAATGATAAAAAATAAAGAAAGTGAGTTATCGGAGCAAACAGAAGGGAAGTTATATCATCCTAGAGCATGTAATGCGCAAGTTTCAATATTTAAATTCATAATTGATTGCTAAAACTTTAAATGTATTTTTCTCTGTTTGATTTTTTTTTTTTTTTACTTGCTCGCGGGATATTTTAATAAAAGTGTTATACGTAGACACTTGAAAATTTGAAAGTATAGTAAGCATAAAACGCTCTTTAAACTGCTTCTAAACTAATTATATATATATAAAATTTTAAAAAAGGAGGAAAATATTTAATTTTTTTTGAAATTTTTAAGAATTTGGAATGTTTTAATTTTAAAAAAAATATTTTATAAATTTTTATTTACTTTTTAAGAAGTTCACATTAAACAAAAGTGTATTTGATATGCCAAATATGTTATCCTTCATAACTCTTTCTCAGGCCATATGTCAAAAGTATACTAACCACCAACTTCATCTACTTTTACGCAACTAAATGTAATCCCCAAAAAAGGTCTTAAAACTCAAATTATATTTATTTAATAAACTAAATGAATTTCTTTCCTTTAGCCAATCTTAATACCAAAAATAGAAAATTATGTATAAATGTATAATTTTTTTAAAAGCGCCGGGACACTTCGACGAGGCAATAGAGTAAAAAGTAAAAAAAATAATTTATTTCTTCGGTCAGAAAGAAATTGAATGAATATATACTGAAAATGATAGTTTATAAACATCATAAACGACAAAAGGGAAGATCTATCAATTCTACTGAATATTTTTAACTAAATGGGGTGTCCGCATTCAAACTGTCTATCCAACATATGATTGCACATGACACTTTAGTTTTTAGAGAAAATTTTTTAGCGGGATTGCAAAATCTTCATTTTTTTATGACAATGATAAAACTTCAGTATAGTTTCGTTTAATTTCTTACAAGCCGAAAAAAATTATTTTTTACCTTTTATTTCTGTTTTTTTTTTTTTTTTTTTTTTCACTCTTTCGCCTCATAGAAGTTCTAATTTTTAAAAAGAAATCTGTGCATATATATGTATATAATTTTCTACCTTTTTTATCTTTATTTTCAAAAGAAAATCTTTTTTAATTTTTTTTTATTTGCAGTTTTATAAATGGATATTGTATCGTCATCCTTACTGAGATTGTGTGCAAAATTTCAAAATTTCAAGATCAGCTTATCGAGAATTGAGTGAAAGTTGATGAAAAAATTTATGCCAAATTGATACTCAGTGCAAATTAATAAGAAGTGTTGGGAAAAAATGGCCCTCTAAAGGAAAAAGAATACCTGATTCACTGCGTTATATCATATGCAAAATATACATTAATACACACATATAGGAGTTTTTGATAACCATTTAAATATAATCCACTTGAGAATCTATAAAAATACCATTAAATCACCTCAGCATTCGACACTTAAAGGATTTATGATTTTTAATTTGTATCTGTGAATTTATTAGAGATAGACAATTTATTCTTAGAAAATATACAAAAGATTTCTTGTGTTTATATATATATATATATATATATAAAACTCTCATGAAAATAATCTCATAAAAATGGATCCGTATTATTTCATTAAAAAAAATTACTAACTTATTTTCAAAATTTTCTCCAAAGTTGAAATTTTACAAATTTTTAAGAAGTGATAGAAATAGACTTCTTTGGCTTTTTAAACAACGCACGCGGAACTCTATTCGGTAAAAAATTTCGAAGCGCTTGACGAAAACAAAGCCCTATCGACTTGTTCGATGGCATTGGTTTTGCCAATCATCCTTGTATTGAAATATATTTACTTCGACCTACTTATAATTTTCTCAGAATTCTCCTTCCATTGCCGCATTTGTACTTTGGTAAATTTATATATTTTTTCAGTTGACTAAATGATGGACTATATGTGCCTGTTTTAAAGTTTAAGATAAATGTGTACAAAACAGATACACATGTATAAGTATTTTCATGAAAAGAAGTGCTCATATTTCCTTTAATATTATTCATTAGAATTTAATATACCTAAAAGATTTCTTACACTGCCCATCTTAGAGAACAAATGTCTAATTTCATACTGGGGAAAGACATTCATAAATAGTGCTCAATGTGTGTCTGAAAGTAAAACACATAAATATAATCCCATTCAAAGAAGCCAAGCTTAAGATGAAAATTATATATATATATATATATGCGTGTGTACACGAGAGACTGACGTTGCAACAGAAGTATTCATGCGCCAAACGCCAGCGACCGACAGCTGTTTAGCGCGAGGACTTCTCTTTCGTGTGCAGTGTCTCTGTTTTCTGTAAACAAATCCGTATACAGAGTCTTCCTTTACATTGGAGGTGTTTTTTTTTTTTTTTTTTTTTTTACACCGGAAAAAATGATAAATATAACAATAAAGCAATGAATTGTGAAATTTCACATGAAACTTTGAAAAACCGCTACTGAAACTTATAATTTATTGAAAGATGTGTATGGCAATGAATATTTATCACGTGCACGTGTTTTTGAGTGGTTTAAGTGTTTTCGAGATGCCGAGAAGACGTTGTTAAAGATTTAAGCCCGGATTAACCTTCCATGTCAAAATCGGATGACAATATCCAAAAAATCGGTAATCTGGTTCGATCTCACCATCCGTTAAGTATTTGTGCGATTGCAGAGACTGTAGGAATCGACAAAAAATCCGTACGGAAAATTTTACATTACAATTTTAAAAAAATGATAGTGTGCGCCAAAATGGCGCCTAAAATTCTTACGTTTGAACAACAAGTAGCTTGTAAAAATGTTTGTACTGACACTTTGAATGCCATTGAAAATGACCCAAACTTATTGGAAAGGATAAAGTTTACTTATAATAAAACCGAAATGTTGAATTAATAAAGAATGAATCTGAAATGTCGAATAAATCTTTTATAATATACTTTAAACGTTTTTGACGAACTTAGTGGCTGCGGTAGCCTAGTGGTCCTGGTCGTGGACTCACGGCAGGCGGTTTTCATCTAGTCGTGGGTTTGAGCCTTGATGCCATAAAAGATTCGCCGTGTAGCCGGGGCTGATGCACGTTCAATTTGTCGAGCCTCAAAGTCCTCCCGTTTGCATGGTGTGTAAGTTTGGAGAGAGAGGTGCCAGCTCAGGCATCTTCCTTATGAATTGACCGAGGTTCCAAATAGCGAAATACGTCGCCAATAATCCTCATGCTTCCAGTGCGAAGTTAATAAAATCAAACCAAATTTGATGATCTTAAAATGCATTGTTCAGACTTATTATAATGTTCGCCATCATATTTTAATCTGAAATGCATTATATTCCTCTGATATAAATATTTAATGTAAAAAATATAAAGGTAAGTAAAATAAAAAGGTAAGAGTATGAAAATGAGCCATTTTTTCTTTTAATAGCGGTTTTTTTTTTCAATGAAAATTTCACAGTTCCAAGTAAAATTAGTATGATAGCAGTAACACATAAATCTGTATTATTTTCTACACTTCTGGCCATTAAAAGTGCAACATTAGAACGAAAGCAAATACAAAAAAAAAAAAAATGTATTTATTGTATGTAAACAGTATGGCATGAAGACAAATTGATTACATTTGCAAATAGTTTGGGAGTTTACTGGGTTGTGAAATTAGTAAAAACAGCTGCCAACTCTGGTAGCTAAAATGGCCCTTACCCGGTTAGGCATGGAGTCGAACTGGACTTGGATGACAGAAAACGGCAATTCATTCCATGCTGCTTCAAATCTGTGCCACACTTTATCAACGAAATAAGCTAGAGTGAGGTAGCGGGCCAGTTTCTCTCAACAATCCATGACCAGATATTTTCAATGGGTGATAGATCTGGAGACCGAGCAGGCCAAGGCAACAATCGTATACCCTGTGTATCGAGCTAGGTCAGAACAAGACGTGCAATATGTAGTCATGCTTTATCTTCTTGGAAGATAGCATTTGGTAGGCCTCAAAGATAGGGTACAACCCCTGGACATAAGATGTCAGAAATGCACCGATTTGCGTTCGAATTATCGTCCATCCGAATCCCAAACCATCACACCAGATGCAGGGCCTCTATGCCGATATCGAATGCGAGCAGGGGTCTCCTCCGAGCATCCAGAAATGTACATCCATCAGAATACTGCTCACAGAAGCGGGACTCGCCAGAAAAGACGACATTGTAACTAACTCTGTCATTCGGCGCACCTCCGTAATGTAATCAATGTAAGTAAAATATTTCCTGGTAACGAGTATAGCGCGACATATTGGAAGAGCGGCTTAAGTATATTAATCATTTGTATTTGCTTAAGTGGTAACAGTTTTAAAACTCTTTTAGTTAAAATTATTTAAGAATTGCATACATTAATGTTGTTTATTTTTAATGGATACGTTAATTTACTTTGGTTTAAATGATTTTTGTTGTTTATTTTCTATTTTTCTTTGGTTAAACTTTTGTATTGTATTGGGTTGTATGCTTATTTTAGCTTAATACTATTTTGTTATACTGTAAATCTCAGAAATGTGATTGGTTGAATCCGCAATGCTAGTCTAAATGCACTTTTCTCAGTCCTAAGTATGAGACAGCTTAGAAGTTTAAATTAGACAGCTTTACCTCCATTTTTGAATCTAATTTCTTAATTCTTTTCTGTGCATAAACAACATTTATTTTTCTCTAGCTGCATAGTTACTTCGCTCCTTAGGCTTTCAGTGGGTACCTCCATAGTTCATCTTTGCCCTTCGTTGAACGAATTATTTACAAGTGCATGTACGGTCCGATAGAGACGTAAAAGTTTGGCAGCTCATGGCACCACGTAGGAAGTAGGGTATGAAGGAGTTATACTGGAATGAAGGATCCCTCTCTCTCTAAAACGAGCGACATACTGTACTTAATGCTTATATACCCGACTGTACTCAGAAACATGCACGCCTAGCGTAAGTTTAAAAAATAAACTATTTATCTGTCACATTTCAAATGTTTGCAAGTGCACGTATATATTTACAAACTGAATTCTCTGTTCGAAATTAATCCCTTAAAAATTGTAAATACGATATTTCTTAAAAATCGAAAAGATATATTCGCCCTAGCGAGAATAACTTTTTTTGAAAAATGATTAGAAAATTATCACGGTTCCTAAGACGAAAGAAAAAATATGTATATTTACGTTCCATCTGATTCAATGTTGGAAAAAAATGCTTACAAACGCAGCTCGATATCCAAACCATTTAGATAATTCTTTCAATTTATTTTGCGAAAACATATTCTCGCTCACTTGGTTCTCCAAAGGTTTGTGGATTTTAATTGAAGAATTTTTTCGATCTTTGAACTTATGAAGATCGTAAAATCTTTTCAAATGAGACTGTCTCTAGCAATAGGACATTGTCCTCCTCCTCCTCTTTTATTTGTTTGTTTATTAAGGTTTTTTTTTTATCTAAAATTCCAAATTGAGCAAAGTTTTTCCTCATTCTGATCCTCTTTGCTGAAACTATAATCTCAGTCAATGTCACGGAATTAATTCTTCTGCTTGGAGTAATACAAACTAAGTCCTTATACGCAGTATGAGAGAGAAATTTAAAAAAAGTATTCTCTCTGCATACGCATATTTCATTCAATACGATTAACTGTCAAAAATAATCTGGCGCTATATAGTATCGGTCATGGGACTTAATAACTATTGATCAGCTTTTTCACGGTGATTTATTTACTACGTCTTTTGCGATTAAGCTTTAGAGCTTTTAAAAAAAAATTTCAAATAGTAAAATAGCCTGTTTCTGTCTCCAAACATCTTAATTCCTACCAATGCCAAATTTTTGAAAAAAAATACTAAAGATGGTTTCCATTGAGCTTTAAAAATTATATTCTTATGAAATTCTAAACATTCGCTTAAAAACTTTAAATAGTAATTAATAATACGCGAAATTAGTGGAGGTAATAAAAGGAATATATATAATGTATATATGTATTTTATTTGATACAGTTTTTTTTTTCGTCTTATAGTGTAATTTTTGCAAAAAAATTCTGATGATTTCTAATTTTTTAAATGAAAGTATTCCATAAAAAATATTACAGCTATAAATACTATAGATATATGTAAAGGATTCCATAAAGATACTATAATAATAGCGTTTTGGAATCTCTATTATCTTCATTATTTTAGATTTTATAGAGAGATAATATTCAATAGTGCGATAGATATATTGCTTCTTTGAATTAATTTGAAGTAATAAGAAAGCGTTTTTACTTAACAGCCTCTGATAGTAGAAATTCTCAGTTGTACTTCTAATTTTTTTAAGGTATCCATACACCTTCAAAACGCCATTTTTGTCAAAATTTTCAATTTTTTAATTTTAATGTCAGTTTAAAATTTAAACTTTTTACTTCCTAATAGTGTTTGAATTTTGCTTATACTTTATTTAGAACTTAAGATACAGGGATTTGAATTTTACTCGGTAGCTAATTTTTAAATGCGTTTGAAAATTTGTTTTTTGATTTTTCTCAAAATGAGTTTTCTCGACATATTCACATATGGCACCATAGATATCAGAAAAAAAAATTATGAACCAAATTAATTTAAATTTTGTAAGTATCTTCCTTATATAGTTTTTAAGAAAACCTACTACTTTCATGATTGTAAAATTGATACGTTTTTAGTAACAAAAGTGTAAATCATGTATTCTTATAGTTTTTTCTTGATTTTCCATTGTTATTTGACTCGAAACACAATAAAAATTGTAGTAATTTGATTTTCATCATTTTATGATTTTCATCATAAAATTTACGGAATAATGATATTTTTGTTTACTTTTGAGTTAAGAGCGTTATTCTGATAGCTAACTTATGTACTATTTTCACCATGTTTTCTCCACCAAAATTTTTTTTTGAATTAAAAGCAGATTATTAAATGTGTTTTTCATAGTTTTAGGTTTATTTTAGCATTAAAAAATATTTTGATAGCAAATATCAATGTATATCAAAAAATTTTCTCCGAAGGTTTACGGATACCTTAAATTTAATGACTCGATGTTAAAAAATAAATATTTTGAAATTTTACAAGAAGAAAAGGAAGAATTAAGCTTCTTCAAAAATTATTTAAAGAAATTTAGAAGATATTTGTCATACTGTAAATATTTGAATAAAATTTAAATTAAATTTATCAGAGAAATTGGCCATCAAATTGCAAAAAAAAATATAATAATACTTTATATATTTTTTTTCGTTTGAATACCTCTGTTAAAATGAGAAATATAAATCTATAAAAATATCATTAAGAATTTCCAAAAACATCTCTTTTCATAGAATTATTCTTCTACTCGTTGATCATCATTGATGCATGATCTTATTTCATAATTAAATTTCTTCTATTTTACAATTTCAGAAAATCTTTACAAAAAGGAGAAAAGAAAAAATGCACCCGCAACTGTGATGGATTCTTCGAACAAAAATGCTTTTATCCGAAAATTCTAGAACATTCTTAATCAATCAGACACTCTTTTATCTGTCTCATTACAAAACATTAAGGCCTCGGGTTAAAGATTGGACAATAATTAGGCTGATGTTCATATTTAACCCTTTTCTTTTATTTACACACATACACAAGAAAACCTCCCAAGATTATCAAGCTCGAAATCCTAAAACAAAATATTGATAAGAGATGAAGGCATTTAAGGGCATTGGAACTGATCGAAAACTTGTGATGTGGATTGATTGAGATTGTTCTCGAAACGAACTTATTATCAAAAAACCCATTTCATCAGATGCGAAACTCATACATTTCACTTCATTCTTTGAAACTCAACTCGTACATTCGATTTCACCATTTTTGAAAACTTTTTACGCTAATGTTTGATGATTTGTTTCAACAACTTAAGATTACAAAACTAGAGCGTCTATTTCGACGAAGACGCAGTCTGCCGCCATTGTAAACAGAGGCACACACCTCAGGGAATACGACACAGACCTTATCTCGGCATTCATTCATACGCAATCACAACATTGGAGTATTGCGGTGTGGTGGGGTCACTACGGGGTCAAAGAGTCCAAATATTCGGAAGGAAACGGATCCGCGCAGGGAATGTTATGAAACCAACTCGATGTTTCCGAACTGATGACAAGCTGATAAATTACTATGAACTTGAGATACGGTCGGATGTCATTCTAAGTTTTGATGCTGTCCTGTCCAGAAATGTTTCACGAGTCAAAAGAGGTTAATTCTCCCATTATTCTCACTCGCGCAAATATATGAGCGAATAAAAGAAATCATATAAATCGTTGATTTAATTTAGGACTTTATTCGGTTTATGAAACCAACACAAGAAAAATGATGTTAGGAACAGAATAAATATAATCCGAAGTTTGGATGATATATCAGTGAAATAATGCATCCTATGTATTGTTGACTCGTACATAAATCCTGATCTCATAACCTCTAGAAAAAAGTAAATACAATATTTATGAGATTACTTCATTATATATATGTGTGTGTATAATCAATATGCATTTAACATTTTTCCTATTTTGATAATTCGTGAGATTTAAAAATAGTGTTTTTTAAATCGTTGAAATAAGAATCAAATACAACAATGGGGAGCCTCTTCAAATTAAAAAGATACGATATAATTTTATAAAGCCGCATATAAGAATATTAAATTAGAACATATGAGTACCAAAGAGTGTTGATTTTTAACAATATCCTTCATTAAATATTTCAGAGATTTAGAAAAAAAAAAAAAAAATCTTTATTGTTTTCTTAAAAATATCTCACTATTATGCATTTTAGTTTCAAATTTGTTTTATTCAGTTCAGTGTTACTTGACAAAAGTACGAGTTACATGAGGTAATTTTATACACAGTCTAATTGCTTTACAGTGGTGTCTATGTAGGTCCTATGCATAGACAGCAACAAGATGAGTGCCGAATCTACTACGAAGTTTTAGTGCGTAAAATACCTTATACACTCTATCAATAATTTATTTGTTCGGTTTATTATAGCTTGTTTTGTATTTTTAATCACATCAGCAAAGCATATCAATTTAAGTCCAGTGATTATGGCAGGAAAACACATTTATAGATGCCAAATGTGAAGATTTTGAATAATTTTTTTCGGTGCTTTGGATCTAACCAACTGAAAATCAATAATTAATTAAATAGTCAGTCAGGAATAATTAACTGAATTTTATTTAATTCTTACAACAAACTAATAAACCGACGATTGCTTACGAATGTGGATCGTAATTACCCTCTTAACTGAAGCATATATTTCAGAAAAATACATCAAGCATGGAGGAAAAAATTTCCTCCTTAATTTTGTGAGTAATAATATCAATAATAAGATCTTAGAAAGTTAGTATTTTACAAAAATATGAACCAGATACTTTCCAATGCATTAATACATGTGGGGGAAAATAATACATGTGGGGCTTTCTCTCGAGTCTAGGCTTTTTACAATTACATGCCCAAAAAGACATTATAAGACATTGCTAACATTTCGGCCTCTACTTTGGTGTATTCTCGCTCGGTTGGCGTGTTCATGCGAGTTTTTAAGAGCTGTATGCGACTAAGAAGAACTCTGTAATCCAAAAATCGATTTTTTTTAAATATTTTTATTTAGTAATATTCTTTTTGAATTATTATCTTTCGATTGATTGAATTATTACTTTTGTATACATGAGAATTAGAAGTTGGATGAAGAGAGAGTAAAAAATGTAAACAGACAAATTTCGGGATTTGACCATGCCCCTTTTTTAGAGATGTCAGCAATTGCATGCAATTTTTTTTCAATGTTTTCAATGTTTTAAACATAACTGAAAAGCTCTACTGTTATTTTTAGTGACTAAATTTTTCATTAATAGCGATTTATTGTTAATATCTCGTGTTTTGTTTCTAGTGTAGTTATCCAGAAAATTCTAATTATTAATTCCCTTCTTATTTATCCTACAGTTTCATATAAATATCACATTTTGATATTACATGTAGTAAAAAATTTCTTAATGTTTTTATTTTTGATGCATGCAGTCAGAATGATACTCCTTCCACTAATCATATATAATACCACTAATATTTATCATATCCACTAATATGTAATTCATGCAAAAAAAATGCCATCAATTTTTCAATAAAATAAATATTTTTTTGGATAGATTAAAATGTAGGAGTTATCGGGGCTTCTACATCAACATTTTACTTTTTTCTCGAAAACTAAATAAGTGCTTGTAAAATCGACTCCTAAAGTTGTTTAAAACACCTTTGAGAACATTACAAAAGAATTTCGTATTAAAATATTAATATATACTCACAGAGTAGAGTATCGAAATTTCCCAAATTTTCCAATACATCCAAGTTTTCGTTCGAAATCATTTTCTTGAATAGAAATGCTATAGGGCATGCTAAAACAAAACAATTTTTTTTCGTAAATAAAGAAAAATATTCAAAGAGTACCGAACCCACAAAGTCTGATAATAATCGAGTTTTCCCCTTTAAAGAAATCATTTAACCCTCAACACAAGTTTTTTGGTTTTGAATTTCAAACGGAAAATTTCTCTCTTTATATATATATATATATATATATATATATATATATATATATATATATTTCGTTTAACATTACTTTTAATGCTTCTCTGACTCTTGCTTTTTATTATTAAATTTTATCATTTTCATATTTGAAAGCAATGTAAAATCATCTTAAAATATTTTTTTCTTTCTTTCCATAAGGAGAGATATGCCTGGATTCACCTCTGATCAAAATATGTACTTGCAACATGTTGACGTCTTGCTGACAATAAGGCTATATTACTTTATCGAGAAATTAAAAGAAAGCGGAAAGTATTTAAAGTTGGAAAAAAAAAAACAAGAACTCTCTTCTTCAGCAGGATTTAAATTTGATCAGAATACAAGACTTAATAGTCCTACAGACTTCAATTGCTTTATCCCTAGTCAAGCGCGGTATGTACAATTGAGCGCATGAGAAGTGTAACATTATTTGTATTCCATAAAAATGGCGGCAAGAACAATGATGTGAGAAATGAAAAAAATTGCATATAAAAATTTTGCAATTTTCCCTACACTAAATATTTTTCGTATTGCATATACCGTAAAAAAACATATTGCCTATGTAAATGTTGTAAAAGATGACACTTTCAGTTGAAAATTTTTAGCGATTCCGCAGAGCCAATGAGCGATTGTCGTAATCTTCAACGACACATTTAATTTGATTTTCCGTTTTGTTGCTTAAGTTTATGCTCCTTAAATTTGTGCCTTCTTCAAAGCCTCGGGAGATTAACTTCGTGAAGAATGTTGCATTTCTCGCATTTATACAGCTCATACGCTGAATTTACTCGGCACTCGCTGAACTGTCTTAGATTCGCCATTAGTTCTACCGGAAAGTTCGGTTCATTTGTGAAGTGAAAGAAAACAATGCATTTTTGTACCTTTAATGATATTTATTGTGCAATGTAAATTTCGTCATTACTTTTGACCTCTTGTCAGCTTGATGGTAATTAGTAAATACCATTTTTGAAAAATGCCTTGTCTTTAGAGGCGAATAACTCTGTGACGTTGGGCTATTCTCGGTTTGCTCTTCACTAACCTTGGGGACTTTTAATTAAGATTGATTGCTTTTTCTAAACAACCTTTTCCCAACCCAAAATGAAACGTGAATATTTAAATTACAAGCAGGTAGAAATAAAGTGAAGCGAGGGAGATAAAAAGTATATAAACTAAGCTTGAAACACGCGATAGAGGTCGAGTGGTTCTAGCGTTTCGCAATTATTCCAGAGTTGAAGACGGGGTCGAGGATTGCTACAAATTATTGGCAGCTTAGAGAAACCTAGAAGTCGAGACAGCCTCAACTTTACGGTATTGGTAAGACTCTGTTAGTTTGATATTGGTAGATCAAATTAATATATTTAGGGCGCTAATTGGGGAGAGCCGGTTACAATTGTCATTATACTAACAATTTGTCAATAAACATATTGTTGAAACTTGTGTAACGTCTTCTTGAACGCTTTATTGACTTTAAGTATTAGTACTTTGAGTTTAGCTATGGCACAAGAGGCGAATAGGAATAGTTCGCCGCCACAACTCAAGTAGTGCTAGGTTGTCACATGATACAGTTTTGAATTTTTTTCCTTTCAAAAAAATGTACATGGTGAGAAACAGGTGTTATTTTTAGGGTGCTGGAGAGTATGGTAAATGCGACAGAATTTCCTAACCTAGCTCTGTGATTTTCCAACGAGTCTCCAAAGGCAGGATGTAATCTAGCATTATCATGATGCGGAGACCTCGCTTGTTTAAGTGCTTTGTTCAAATTATCCATTTGTTGACGGTACCTGTCTGAATTGAGTTTTTCGTTAGGTTTTAAAGCATGTAATGTACTGGTCTTTGGCATTCCTCTCTATAGGCTTATTGAGGCCCATACTCCGTTTAGAGGAAGAGGGCTCCCAATATGCTGTTTACAGTGTATTCGTAGGTAATCCATTTTACATCGCCAATTGCCATCCGATCCAATAAAGGTTCGTTTTAGCTCCGAGCAAGCACAAATCCTTATATGACGACTCGATTAAGCAATTTTCTCTCTCTTAACTCACGTAGCACCCATTTGGAATGTTTATGGACCAACCCTAGAAACGGCGGATATTAAATTGTACAATAAATATTATTATATGTATGAAAAATGCATTATTTTCTTTCACTTCACAAACGGACAGAACTTTCCTGAAGACTTAATGTAAATTATATCTCTTTTTGCCGACTGGCCGAGAATCCTTCCATAAACAATTTTATATGTTACAAGGCAGAAGGAGGATTTAATGAAGAGTTATTACTGCCGATTTGAGAAATATTTTCGTATTATTTAACTTTATATCCTTTTTTTATAAATTTTTTTTTTTCAAATTCAGTAGATCAATTTTATTTTTAGTAATTTTTATGTTATCGATATCCTGGCAATACATATGAATATAAGAATATAGCTTTATCATTATTTATTTCATCCTATGCATGTAAGATTAAGAAAAATTCGTTCGAAATTTTGTATCGATTTCTTTAATAAAGATAATTTTTTTTAAAAAAAAATTACCTATAAAAGCGTCGAATACACTTAAAGTGGCTTTCGAAATAAGCTGAAGATGATGCTATGTCTGTTCAAGTTCTATTTTTATCCATGTCTGTCATGAAACATTTTAGAGATTAAACTAAACTTTTCGACTGGAAATAGTTTGTAAATATTTTGAATGCGAAAGGAAAACTTAGTATGACTCAGTGAATATCATCGTTAGATAAATTTGTTATCTCCCTTTCACACATGTTAATGATGAAAAAGCGGAATGAAGGTAGTATTAACTCACAGAGGAAACAACTTTGCTTGTAACTACAATTAAAATCTTTCAAGTAAAATGATTCTTAGTAAAAATATTAATCAAATGGTTTACATGAACAAGTTTTCTGTGTGTGTGTCATTTTCTAAGAATCCAAAAGAAAAGAAGAGAAAAGAAAACCTTTTTACTTATGTATTACTGCGGCAAAATTTTATATAGCTATCATAATATAAATCTTATAATTGTATATTTCGAGTTACATTAATTAACTTAAAAATCACAATCAAAAGATTTTAGAATTTTGTCTATTTTTGTAATGATTAAATTATTGAATTATCTAAAAAACTGAATATTTAATATAAATTTCTTTTTTATATATATTAAGTTAATCTGACATTTCTAGAAAAAAATTCATTAAAATTTTGACATCTCTTTAAAATGCACATGAATGAATAATCACTTAAATTAGAACATTTATCTTCAAACATGACGCAAGAAAAATTACACATGCACACACACACACACAATATCAATAATACATATATATATATATATATAGAAAGAAGAGAGTAGAGATATATATATATATATGTTAAAATATATATATATATATATATATATATATATATATAAGTAAAAAATGTACTAAAAATAAAGTTCAATTGTAGAATTATGAAAATAATCTTATGCATAAGCTTATAATAAATCACCAAATTTAAAATGCAAAAATATAACTATAAGACTAGTAAAAGTGCTATTATGACCGTTAAAATATAAACTTATTGAAAATAAATATCATAAATCAATAAAAGGTAAACAATAAAGTTTAAAAAAAAAGATTAAACTGAAAATTAAGGATAGTAGTATTTTTTTTATAATATATATATGTGTGTGTGTGATAGTAACATAAACCCTATTGAAAAATAACATCATAAATCAATAAAAGGTGTAGACAATAAAGTTTAAAAAAAAAAGATTAAACTGAAAATTAAGGATAGTAGTATTTTTTATAATATATATATATATATATATATATATATATATGTGTGTGTGTGTGTGTGTGTGTGTGTTATAAATAATACTACTATCCTTAATTTTGAAAGTGTCAAAAGAAAGAAGAAAAAGAAGAAAGTGAAGAAAAAATGTCAAAATGTCAGAACTCTTCATGCATTTCTAAAAAAACTAAACCAAATGTTTCATTGTTTCTCTCTTACTATACAGAAGAGACAGGAAATGATTAATTTCTGAAATACATATTATATGTACCTTTATACTGGCGTCATCGCAAGTATTAACTCTCAGAATCACTTGGCAATACTATATGTCAATTATACTTTCAAAATACTTTGTTGAAGATTGAAATTATAGAAAAAATCTTAAGATATCATCCGTCTATTTAGAATCGTATATTTTATATACTTTAATGTAACAAGTCTAATGAAAAATCAGTTTATTGTTTACCTTTAAGAAAATAAAGAAGCGGTGAATATTTGCGAAGAAATAATTTTGTCTCATTTAGAAACATTATAGTTATTGAGAAAATAAAATACTTTAATTACCAACAGTTTCTATATTCATAAAAAAATGTTTCCCTGTAACTTAGTTTATTTCATTACCGTACAAAGATTCGATTAAAATTCTTATGCCTAAATGACCTCAAAACAACTTGAGAACTTCGCTAACGATTTCATATTAGAGACAAATACTTTTCAACTAAGGCATAACTTTTGAAGAAATTTGTGTTTACATGTATATCCCACGTGAAACTTAAGGAATGCCCTAGTTTAACGCTATTATTTATTCTCTAAATTTTAGTTACGCAGAATACCATTATTTACGTAAGGTTTCTCTCATTAAAATTTTCAAAACAAAACAAAAAATTGAAAATACTACAAACTCTCTCGGTATGCTCGAGAGAAATTCTTCCTATCATAAATGCGTTGGTTATCGGGGCAGAATTTTTTTTTTTTTTTATTGAAAATATGATAAAAAAAATTCTTAAAATGTAGTCTTAAGAATGTAGTCTTAAGGGAGATATCTTGTTCATATCACTCGGTCAAAAATATTTTTTTTAAATTTATTGCGTTGAGGCACTGGTTACTTTTTTTTAAAAATGACAAAGTTTCTCAAATTTTACTCCGATTATAATTTTGATTGATTAACAGTCACACTGATAGCGAACTTAGAAGTCAATACGAGAGTTATTGGCGGCAGACCTCGTAATTTTAAACCTCGATTGAGTGACGAGGCACCCCTCTCCAAAATTCCTTTCCACGCCAGCGGGGGACTTGGAACCTCGACAGATAACATGTATTATCCCCGCTACACGGCGAATGTTAAGCGGTATCAGGACTCAAATTCGCGAGCCGAGCGAAACAAAACTGACCGCGAACTAGTGCTGAAATCTAACAAAAACAATTACTTACATTGCTCTCATTGTTCTCCTTTTAAAGAAGTTTGGAATACATTTTATTTCCTTAGGATCCGATAACTTTCAAAATGGAAAATTTTACATTCTGTGCAAAAATTTTTAAAAATTTATCGATTCGAAAGCATTCCTTTTGGTTATTTATGGTTATTTGGTTGGCTATTTATATTCTACAGCCATAACTATTATTTTTTAACTTTTCATATTTTACAGTTCAAAACTCCTCGGAATCCGCTTACGTAATATAAAGCATCTGATCTTAAGCGTTTTTTATCAAGTATATCAACGTTCTACCGCCCAAAATAAGGCTGAAAATGTCAGCGTTTTAGAGACTTTCAAAAACTGTTATAGATGCTTTTTAGTTCTATTCTGAATAATACAAAGCAAAATAATTATATGCATATTGTAAAACAAGTTTATTACAGTTAGTATGCAAATTTAGTTTTACTGTTTAAAAATATGAATAAGCCTTTTAATTTCTATGATGTAAAGCTGAACTAAGCAACATTTCAAGTTCACAATTTCTTCATCATAATCTAAATCCAACACGAAATTATTATAAATTTTTTCAATCATATCAAAAATGGGTCATTTTTGATTTTTTGATAGAAACAAGTTTTTTGACTTATGTAATGTTGAATCTATCGGAATTTTCAGGAAAAAAATGTAGAGCAGAAAAAAAAAAATCTTATCAGTTGTCGGAGATTGACTCATAAAATAAACAATTGATTTATAAGGGTTTCCACGAAATGAATGTTAATCTTAAAAAACTGCGCAACGAAATGTTATACACACATTCCATATTTCAACAGTGAAATGTGACGACTTGCCATCACAATGATGAAATCACTTAAGTTTCCCGCGAAATGTAACCTTGGGGAAAGCAACTCCTCCGCACGTGGGAGAATCAGTCTTTTGCTCTACATACACATCTCGTGATGTTTCAATCACGTTGAAAACTGTTGCGTCCAAAACATAACAAAAATTTAGTGGAAAAAATGCTACTCATTTCTGGAAAATAGAATTAAAATTCTAAATGTATCAGATAAAATTAAGACTGTTTTTCTTACCAATTTTAAAGCAACCTATTATCAGGAACAAAAAACATAAAAATTTGTATTCAAAACGGTAACCGTAAAACTTAAATTCTCTCATGCACGAGTTGAAATAGTGTGCAGAAAAAAAATTCTTATTTCTGCAGGACGCCTAAACTCGGCTCGGGGTAGTATATTGAATTATTAAATAGAGTTGAAAGTCGTTCTCTCTCTCTTCATATGAGATACTATAAATAAATATAACATACAGTATCACATTATAAACAATCTTTCTTATTAATATCTTTAAAAACTTTGTTTACAACGCGCAACAGGATATTTAACCTCTATATCAAATATAATTATCGATATTCGTGATTATATGGAGCAAAAAAAAATTTATTTTCTACTGGGATTTGTAAGAAGTATTTACAAATATTAATTCATGGATTTTTCTGCTCTAAATTTTTAAATTACGTGTTGCTTTAAACGTTACATTTGCATTTTTATACGTTTTTAGGTAACAATTCCCAAATAAAAAACGAATCATGCAATTTATTAATAACCAACAAACTAAAGAATGAGTCATATAAGAGATTTTTCACCAATAATTTTCCCTCTTGATCCCTCTAAGGCTCGTTGCAAGAAGTCCTGCATAAATAAAGCCATAAGTTTTATTGCCTAAAATATACTAAGAGACGTGGATATAACCAAAAGAAATGTATCGAAATATCAGAAATGAGATGAGATGATGTGACATTTGTTTATGTAGGATATATTATGGACAAAAAAGACAAACGTGACAAACATTCAATAGTCAATAATTCAATATATATATTCAACTTTGTCATAAAAAGTTAAATGCTCATTTTCAAAGTAAAAGTTTTTTCATTGATGAATAATTTATTTCTAAGTTATATAGTTAGGAAATAAAACAATTAATTAAATTATAATGCAAAATAAAGAACATAAATGAGTATAGAGAAAACACAAATTAGTTAATTCATATTAAACAAATCTAATCTTTTATATTTTGAATTTTACTATTTTGCTCGCTATTTTGATTAGTAATACGATCGTCAAACAACTCGGAAAACAATTACATAGCACATTAAAATGAATTTTAAAATACTTCTCATTTTGAAATCTTATTGTAAAAATGTATATAAATCTTAGGGAAAAGTAAACAACGTGATTTAAAGCGGAATATTTATTTCATCAAGATCAATGCATGCAATGATACTTTTTGCAATTATACTTAAACCCGCTGTTTTTGGGTAGTACATAAATTTTAAATAAATTATTACTTTTATGAATATTTTTTCATGCGATCTTAAGTAATAAATATGAATTTCTAAAGGAGATAAAGAGGCCCTGGCTTGTACTAAATTTAAATGCAAAATAAACACTTGATTTTAATAGTGCGAACTCTACATAGTTAGCACTTATTTCAAGAAGCCCGTACTCACGTGTTTAAAAAATATCTTTTGAAATGTATCGTGACATTGTTATTTGATTTATTCAATAGTATTTTACTTTATTTTTGAAAATACATTAATAGATAGTATAGAATAAATGGAAGAGAACAAATATAATAGAAATTTTAATTCTCTTCTTTTCCAAGAACTCTGTGACTGAAACAACAATAAAACAAGAAAAACACTCACCCTATAAGGTTTTAGTAAGGACACACTTACTCAAAATATATTTTGAAACACTTTCTGATCGATTTTTACTCCAGTTTATATCAACTTGCAAAAAGAACGATTACATCTGATTCTGAATGTGAGATATGATTTTATGGGATCGTCAAAACTCAGACGCCTTCTGATGTGTGTACAGCTGACAACATGCACTTGACGAGACACTATTGGGCAAGTTCATTTTGCTCCGACCTCAGCTAACAGATTCTAAACATTCTACGAGAACACTAAATTGTGGTGGTTACCGATGACACATAAAAAAAGCAATCAATCAGCAAAGATTATGAACTTTGAATCATAGAATTGATTATTGGTAAATATGAATCATCTGTAGATTTGGACAATTTCTGATGTATTTCATAAAAGCACTATCAAATAAAATGAATTATTGACATAGCCAAAAGTCAAGCGCATTTTAGGTCCAATTGCGAAGAAAGTCAATGAAAAAATAATTAGAATTACCAAATGGTGCAAGAACACATGAAAATATAGTTACATATTTACGTTTATTATTTTTAGAAATCACTGACTGATAGTTGGTTTTTGCGGTTTGTACAAGGATAGTTTTACCAAGTTCCTTTATCCTGATTTAAAGCAGGTAAAGAATCACATATGATGTCTTTTAATGAGTATTATAAAATAGTTTTATGTATATATATATATATATATATATAATAATAATAATAATTTTTGATGTTTGCAATTTCTTTTCTTAAAAATTTTCGTCTTTTGGTACTTTTCTTTTTAATTTTATCTTTGGATTTAAAAATTCAAACATTTTTCAATTTGTAGTTTTCGGTGTCATAATCATTTTTAATAATATATTTTGCTGATGGGGATAGTTAGGTATATAATTCTAGAATAACTCAGCTTAACAGTCTAAAGCATGTTGCAATATCAAATATATTAATATTCCTTTTGTATTTTCTGAAAAAATTAAAATAAAATTTCAATTTTTTTTTTCAAATTTCTTGAAATTTAGTTTTTTTTCCTACTCTTCTGATTTATGTATATATATATATATATATATATATATGCATAAATCAGAATGTTGAGTATATATATATATATATATATATATATACTCAACATTATCTCTATCTTCTCGATAATGAATCCTTTCCATCTTGATTCCATGAAAACAACCATCAATAAATATAGATGAAATAGCTTTTAAAATTCTATTCAGAAATAATAACAAGATAAGACCGAGATAAAATTTTTCAGTTTCTTCAAATAATAATACAAGCTAAATCAAAAATTCGAATTCTAAACATTGCCTATTATTCCTAGAATTAGGATTATTTAAGCCTAGTTAAAAATTTATTCTTCACACAATATAAATCAATAAATTCAATGAATAAGACATTTTCTGGTTAATTACGAAATTTATTTATAGGATCTATATACACATTTTATATATACATACTATATATCCGTCAACTACAATCGAACCATTCTCTATTTATTTAATTCGGGTACGATCTGTCGCGATCGTAATCTATCCTATACCGAAAAGAAATCACCATTAACGAATCACAAAGCATTTGAATTCATCATTTAATAAAAAAATTCTATTTTTTTTCTCGCACTCCCCCTTGAACTCGCTAGAGTTCACATTTCGAATTTCAAAATTAAAATATCAAGAGTTCAATATATGAAGAATGATAAAATATAGCAAATAGGAGAATTAAAAAAAACCTTCAGAAAGACAATATGAACAAAATTGAAAGATATTTTATCAATTACATATAACAAATAGAAGGAATAATGTTTCAATTAACGTAAAGTTATTAATAAGTTAAAGTCAATTATAAAGTTTCAATGGATAGAATAGTGTTGAATAAGTCTTTTAATTGTCTGTCCTTTGGAAATCAACAAAACGATCGTATAGGACTTTTTTTTTTGTCAGGTCCCCGCAAGGTTTTCTTAACTACACCTAGTAGCCAAAATAATCTGGATTTCGCTGTTCCTTCAATGAGCAGAATGTCTCCAGCTTTATTCCTTTTTCCAACTGATAATCAGTCACATAACTATTGATCTTTTTATTTAATCCAAAATGGTTTTAACAAATAAGCTTGATGTGTTTTCTTCTCAATAAACTATTTCCAGATGAGGCTTTTTCAATTAGCTTTGCAAATGTGTGATATTCGTGATTCTTTTTTCCGAAATTGTGGAAATGAAAAGATGTGAATAAATCCGGCTCGTTTGCTTTACTATAGACGTATGTTAAAGGACGTAAACTTAATATAGCTTCAACTTCGGTAAAATTGTAGCAAGTGCTTCCAAATTTAGTAGTGCTTGACTCATATTTCTCAGAAACATTCCTTTAAATATTTCACTAAATAGTCTCTGAAAGAGTCCATCCTCACAAGGGGCACGTTCAGTATTTAATTTCTATTTTAATACTTCTTTTGGTATGAAATCTTGAAATTCATATTCCTTTAATATTAGTTTGAAATTTTAAAATTATTTTTGGGTAGGTTTATACGTTTTCGTGTTGTCAGAATAGATAGAATAACCATTTCCTTTTCTAGATATGGGTCTTTGAAATTACATAAAAAAATGTTAAGTACTCGATGAAGATACCAACTCAAGATAAGTAGCTCTTGTTACTGCGCAAGTGAACAAAACTATGTAAAATTTCAAAATAGTCTTATTTTTTCCCCCACTAAAACGAGACCAGTAAAGTCAATCCCGCAGACTAAGAAATGTGGTATATAGGAAATTCGATCTTTTGGCAGAAGACAAGTCATTTGATCATCAGCTTTTACATTATATTTTTAATATATCATACATATCTTGATAACTTTTTTCACTAACTGGCGTCATCTTGGTGAAACGACTGTGAAATTTTTCTTTCAATTCTAGCTGATCTTCACTTGGCATTTTTTCATGAATAACAAGCAGGTCCATAAAGCCGCTATGAATTATTATTAATTTCTTCAACAGTCATTTCTTCTTGAGATAAAATCTGCTGAATTTTCTTTCCCAGAACAATGTGACCAATTTATGAATTTCTTCTATTTTATTTTTCACGAAAGGCTTGAAGTATTCTGGAGATTACCTTATTAATAATAAGTAATAAAAAAATCCATCCCAAAGTGGGGAGTGAATGTGAGATTGAAAATATTTCATATTTTTAAACTTAATTTAGCAGCCACAAAGACTGCCATATGTTCTAGTTGTGGTAATGGCAAAGTTTTTAAGAGATTATTTGGAAGCTACAAATTTGGTATACATGTGTTCATTTTTCTGAATTACTCTCAGATAAACTTCAGTTCCGAAAGCTTCCATGCTTCGGAAAAGCAATGCAGTTCTAACTTTTCTAATTTGGCATCAATATTTCAATAGAAATAATGTATCGGAACTTTTAATTCTCTTAAAAGCGCAATTTCGTTACACCTTTTCTATTTTAGGCAATCTGCTTCAAATAATCTGTCCTCTCAGTCAAGCTGAAATTTCCAAATTTCTTGAATCAAACATTTTACTCGTAATACAAATGGTCCGAGAAATCCAACATGATCAAAAGCTCGATCAATTATTTAAAGCAGAAAACGCTTAGAATTGTTCCCTTCAGCAGAAATGTTAGTTAACCAGAGACATCAAAATACAAAGAATCTTCAAATTTATTCTAAACAATCCCTAACACTTTATAAGGAAGATTTGCTGCCCCCAAAACTTCATATTGTCGTCTGAAGTTAATCCCCTTTGAACCCACAGAAGCTGCAATTCTTCGGAATATGCCATTTGTGCAACTGTGTTCCAGTATCATCAAAATCTTTATACTTTACATGGTCTTTTCGAGCGCAAGTTTAACATTTTCCTGATCTCCTATAATATTGCCGACTTATGTACAATTCTTTAAGAATTTGCAGGTATCAATATAAAGATATTAAAATTTATTTAAGGGATGTCTGATTGTTGCACACCTAGCAGAAAAGAACTGCTTTTAAATGTAAACAACACTCGGGTGAATCAATAAGTTGTACGACTTGAATCATTCATGAGGCTTTCAGTAAAGAAAACTTGTTAATTCTTTGTAATTTTCATCAATTTCACCTTGCTTAAACGTTTGTTTCATATCAGCAGTATATGCTACTGGAAAGAGTCTAAAGCAGGGATTCCAATTAACATATGCAAAACATATTAAATATTTAAAAGACAATTTTTGGAATAAAATTCACCTTTGTATATCATTAATTGGCAGACACTCTCCACTGTCTCTCAAAAATAAAGTTCTTCTCTTCAAGCAGATTTTACGCCCAGTTATTACGTATGCCTCCCCTGTTTGGGGGGCCGCAGCCCCGACCCACCTCAAACACATCCAACCTTGCAAAACAAAATCCTAAGAATAATCACCAACGCTCCATGGTACGTTAGGAATTCTGTCATACATAACGACCTCCAATTTGAAAATATTGATAGTTTTATTACAAAATTCTCTAGAAACACATTTCCCTCGATCGAAAAGCATGCAAATCCCTTAATCAGAGCGCAGACCATATTTACAGACACAAATAATAAACAAAATTTTGAGTACAAAACAACTAAATGGATTCAACCATTAAAACCACCATAGCACTACTCTCCCTAGCAATTCAATCCTTCACTGATATTAATCTTTAAAATGCGACCAAAACTGCACTTCCCACTCCCCGGCCCGTGGGGGAAACAGAAATGGTTACAATTTCTGTAACATTTCTGTAATTTTTTCTGTTTAAATTTCAATAATTTTGTTTGGATTTTTTTTTGTAATTGATCTTTTAAACTTCAATAATTTAAATTGAGCAGAAGCGATCAACTCGTCGGCGCTCGTTGAAAATCTAATTTAGTAAAGCAGGGATTCCAACGTGACCTCTTGGAGGGGTCTATGGATGTTTAGAAAGGATCTATAGATTTTCAGGAGTCTAGTAGGGATCCGTAACAATTTTTCTTTTTTAAAATTTTATTTAATTATATTAAGGATTGTAATTATTAGATAATATAATATCCGTTTTAATATGTGTAGATATAATATGAATTTACCTGGGGGGAATGTGATCAATGCATCTAAAGCGGAATGTCATGTTGCTTTTGTATATGTGTCACTGCCTTTTATTTGATTACCAATACGCGCCGAATGATTTAAATACATTTGTCGTCGGCTTTTATCTGAGTTTCAACACGTTGATTGCTGGACAAGATAGGAGAAATCTCTTTCACGTACAGCCAAAATAATTTCTCTTTCTTTTATAATAAGGAATATTATTTGACTGTCGCTATAGCGCGTATAAGAGTAATTTATAGCAAGATGTTTCAAATTATTAAACCATTGAATAATTTGCTACGTTAAATTTTATGAAAACTCTTTAGTATCTACCATACAGCTAAAAACGTATTGATTAATAGTACTTTACACAGATATTACAACATTATTCTTAGTCAAATTGTTACTTTAATTTTATTTTGTGCAATTATTAGTGTTATGGTTATATTGTATGTTGCATTTTATAAAGAAAAATGTAAGGGGTTCTATGAAGAAAATTATTCTTTTTAAAGGGATCGATATTGAAAAAAAGTTTGATGACCCTTAGTATAAAGAAAAGTGAAAGTTCGAAAATATTTAGATATAAGTTAGGTCTTACTTGTAATCAATAATTTGAATGTAATTCTTTCGGATCATCGGTGATGCATGGAACACGTTTCTTAATTTACTAATGGATCTATCGTTGCGGATTACTTCTTTATATATCGGGTAAATAATAAGCAATCTGTTCTTCATGTATTTCATTCGAATATGGAGGTACGAGTTCTTCAATAATGTTATGTTTTAATTAATCCCGTATAACACCATTACAGGAGTTATAGAGAAAGGGATTGTTTTGAAAACGTTGAAAAGTCGAGAAAGTCCTTTTCAGCAGTTAGTCAATTATCCGATAATTCATTCTTTTTTTTTTTTCTGATTTCCAAGTTAACTTGACTTTATATCAAGAATTTCGATATTTGATATCAGTTTTGAAAATTTTCATTTCCTTACAGTTCGAAATATTGCAAGATTCCTTATCTAAATTTATGCCGAAACTCTCGTGAGTCCCAAAACTTTTAAAGTTGTTCTGGTAACACGTCTTCTTCTACAAAAACGTGTAATAATACAGTGGAATTCAAAATGTCATCACTTCCCCCCCAGTAAGCACCAACCAAATATTATTTCGGTAGTTACGAGTTGTTTATCTAAACGTTAAATATTTCCCGTAACGATAAAAAAAAAAGTAATAATCAATCCTCTTATGAGTAGGTCTATTTCGTCTTTGATATCAAAAGAATCTACTAGTCGCAAATCATTTAATTTTGATATTTATGTTTTAGATGTGAAATTAGTTTGTTTTATTTTGAAGCTTAAAATTTCTTCTAATATTAATACTTCTATATAATTTCACATTTCTATTAGAATCACTTCGATTTTTCGGGACTTCATATGCTTAATTTGCTTTTTCTTGCGGGAGGTAAATACAGAAAGAGCTGCTCTGCTAATGACTGGAAGCTTTAATTTGCTCTGATATTTATTTTGCTCTGCGTTGATAAACGATAGCATCACTATCATTGGTATCGATCGCGAACTGTAGTTAGCTGATAAACTCTCATTTTCAGTATCTAGGAAAAGTTTCACACGAGTTGAATTTATTTTTTTGTTTAGCTACAAGATATCACTAGTTTAAAATTAAAAAAAAATCTTGTTTACTATTATTATTATTAGAAACTCATGAAAGAATCTATATATTCTGCTAGACTTTGTTTCATTTCAATTTATTCTCATTTTGCAAGCATAAAGCTGTGTTATGTTTATTCACACATACAGCACATTTGGTTTATTAACACCTTCGCAATTCTGGTTTTTAGTTTGAAACTTAAAAAACATTTTCCCCGTTGTTGTTTTTTTAAAATAAGTTGTGTTTTCTTTCAATATTAAAAGTCTCACATTTTGATGACACTGCGCTTTCATACAGAAAATACAATTATGAGATTAGGTATCGTTGGTGTTTTAATTGTAATGAATTCATGCACAGATGAGATATTTGACCTAGATGTTTTACTTTGTTACAGTCGTAAGCCTTTTGCCACGATTTATCTAATTTAAAGTTTGGTTGACGGTATCGAATGTGAAACATGCATTTCGCGGCATTCTAATTATCTTCTTAAAAATATTAGCAGAGTTTTATTATGCTATATAAGGCGTTGTAATCGTCATTTTTTTTTCCTTTTGAATTCTAATGTTTTGTCAGGAGGCAACATTTTCAAAGGAATGGGAGTTAACATGCTGTTATAAGAATCAGGATTAACATATAAGAAATTTAAACACCCAATTTGAATTTCAATGATATCAAAATGTCTTCTTAATATGGATATATCGTCATAATAAAGTGCTAGAGTTAAGTTTAAAGGTTTATTCATGTGAGATTCGACAATTACATCACGTCTTCCAAACCTATCTTTAAAATATATATAACCTCGTCATATTTATTATCAGAAATCGCGAATCCTTCAATTACAGGTAATCCCTCCAAGAAAAGATTTCAAATAATTAAATTTCTCTATTTTTGAAAGATACTTTTTCATGAAATGCAATTTTGAAGGAATTCCAAAAGGATGTCCAATGCAAATACTCTCCATACAATTTGAAAATAGTTTACATTGGAAGAACGTAAAGGTTTGGTTCTAACTACTTTTTACGTGTAAATATAGTAGTGTTGAAACTAGAAAGAATAGAAGACGCTGCGCTCCAAGTGAGACTCTCTCTAGAACATGCTTGCCAAAGTGCGACTCAAAAGCCTTTAAAATGCTGCCCAAACGCAAATTATGAAAATATTTAAATTTACACATATTTATTAAAAAAACAAGTGTTTGCAATATTTTTCATATATAATCGATTCTTTGACATTTATTTTGAAATAAAAATTTAAATGAAAACATCTTAGTAGGCCATCTTAATTGCCGTCGCTGCCGGTAATATGATCTTGAGGGCATATCATTGCAATTCATCAGGGCAATTTATGTGGAAATTTTTTTTAAATAGTAAGTATATTAAGCGTTGTTATCAGAACCATTAACTTTATAAGAGCAAAAGGACTTAATCATATATAATTTCAAGAGTTTCTTAAGGTAATGGGCACTGAATTTGCAGATGTTACTTATTATACAGAAGTAACTAAAATGGTTCAGAAAGGGGAAAATGCTCAAAAGATTTTACGATTTGAGAACTGAAATTAAAATATTTATAGAAACAAAAGGGAAACCTGTGATTGAATCTGAAAACGAAGATTGGGTTTTAGATTTAACTTTTTTAGTAGACTTAAAAGAATATTTGAATGATTTAAATTTGAGACTTCAAGGAAAAAATCAATTTATTAATAATATGTTCCAAACATCAACAGCGTTTGAAAGAAAGTTGAAATTTTGGTTCAATCAAATAAAAGTAAAAACAAAAATATGTGACACATTTCAGTACTTTGGCTGCACATAAACCTGTGAGTTGCACAAAATATGCTGCATTAATTTTTGATTTAATTCAAGAGTTTGAAAATAGATTTCAAGATTTTCGAAGAAAATGAAGCGTATTTCAACATATTTTCTACCACATTTTCTCTAGAAATAAATAAATTATCTTCAAATGGAATGCATTGAACTGCAAAGTGACATTCAACTGAAAGAAAAAATTTGAAATGCTTGTTTACTGGAGTTTTATAAAGATTACCTACCCGTGATAAATATCCTAATTTTCACAAACGTACTTTATTAATGTCTTCACATTTTGGCAGTACCTATATTTGTGAACAATTATTTTCAAGAATGAAGCTTACAGAAAACAAAAGTAGGACAAAGATCACTGACAAACATCTTGAAAATGCATTAAGAATTGCAACCTCGTCTATTGAACCCGATATCGATTTGCTTGTTCAACAAAAGCAAATTCATCCGTCTCATTAATTCGAATTTTTCCATCTTTATGAAATCCAAACTAAATGAAGCGAAACTTTTACAAATTTAAAATAAATATGTATCTATAGATATCTAATTCAAATTTAATAAAAATTACAGTAAAAAGAAGTTAATTTATTTGAATAAAACTACAAAGAGTTAATTTTTATTTCAATTTGTTGATAAAATATTGTATGCGTGGCCCAGTAATAATAATTTTTTTTTTTTTTTTTTTTTGCAATGTGACCCTCAAACGGTCATAATTTAGACACCCATGTTCTAGATCAAAGTCAGATAGGATTTTGCCTTCCTCGAAAATTGATGGAGGTAGAAAGTATTAAAATGATATAGGGAATATATTATGTTATATTGCGTTGATTGCTTTATGACATCATAAAATAAACAAAATTAGTGTTGTCAAACAAGTTTGTATGGGAGTTTGGAATTTAATCAAGAACCGATTATGAAAGCCGCCAAAAGGTAAGCAAAATTTCCTTACTTTTGAAATGTGAATTCTAGCTCACACAAGTAATGTTTGGACTCATTTTGTTACATTTTTAATCTTTTATTCACAATAAATTGTATCGAAAAAGTTTTATCCGAATATTCTTTAGAATGTAATATTTCTGATTCAAATTCCGGAAAATTCTAAATTTTTATTTTTTTTCTAGTTTTTCTAACTATTGTCTAGTATTTTTTATTGCGTTGACATTCTCAGTAAATAAATTTAACTGCCCTTCTAAAATTGTTTCATCTGAAATTTCTTTATCTAATTCATTTTCTAGTTTCTTTATAATTAGAGAATCGGAGGATCTTAAGTTATTCTTTTCTTTCTACTTTTCGCGGTATTTTCCGCCTTGATAAAAATAAACTGGAAATGTATTTTCTTCAACAGTCTTTGCATAAACAGCTAATCCAAAAAATCACTATTTACCACCATAAACACCGAAACACCATAAATAAAAAAGTGGAATTCTAAACAATGTCTAATATTCCAAGCATTAGGGTAACGTTTCTTAAAACATTGATTCTTCACTCACTAAATCAATAACTTCAATGAATCAGACATTTTCTGAATAATTATAAAATTTATTTACACGATTTTTATACATATGACCAGTCAAACCATTTTCTATTTATCTAACCTACCTGCGATCTTCCACGATCGTAATCTGTCCAATATATAAGCGAAATCAACATTAACTAGTCACGTGGTGGAGTGCAATTATATATATAAAATTTATTTTGCACTCAAGCATTATATCGTATAAAAATAATTTGCATCAAGTTAAAAAAATATACTTTTCCTTGTTCCTCTCTCTTTCTCTTAGAAATAACGCTAAGTAATTACATTTTTCAAAACACTGTATTCCTTAAACTTATGGTTTTTAAATATTTCATGACTATATGAATCGATTGTGAATATTATATATAAATGTATTCATCCAATCCAAATGTGTCCGAATACGATCATCACATATCACTAAATTCCGAATTTCACCGTTTCTCTATTTCATATATTACGTACAGCGACTTATCAAACGTAGAATTTTGATTTATCCGGCGTTGTACTGCTTTTTACTCGTTAGCAATGTGCAAAATCACCTTAAATTTTCTTCACAAATCTCCCACTTCGTATAAGGAAAAGTAGGAGGTCATGCTTTTTTATACATCTATCCATGATTCTTCCAGACTGTGTTGTTACTAAATTTTTCAAAACTTCGCATTTTTAATACAGTTTTATCTTCTTAAGACATCTCTACATCTAAAGCACATTTAGAAGAAAAGCCCTACGGATACAAAAATTTTATAAAAATAATTGATTCAAAATCTTTTAAAAATTAAACCTGGAAGTAGTTTATTAGAATTACAAAAATTATTAATGTTAATATTCGGATTAACATTTTATGTTTTATATATTCGTACATTGATGTACCAAAAAATTAAAGATCTGGCATTTCTTTAAATTCATACCATTTATAGCAAACATTTCTCTGAATGGCATTAAAGACACATTCTCCTCATGTGAGTTTCATAATGAGGAATATTGCTTCTCCCACCTTTATAAGGATTCAAAGTTTAATAAATTTTTAATTTCATATTAATTTATTCAGTAAGAAAGTATATCTAAAATTATATCCACAAATATCAATATTGGGATAAAAAATAGACAGGAGGATTGAAAAAAAATACTTTCCCGAAGGATTTATTAGGTAGAAATTATGACAAGCAATTTCTACCTAATAAATCCTTCCCTTCGTCATTAAAGACTTAAGAGAACCTTTGTACTAAAATTTTATTACCAAGTAATAAAAAAATGATTTATGGCTACAAAAAAAGTTGAACAGCAGAAAAGTTCATTTTATTTGACAAATGGATAACTAGATTTTCTTTGACAAACTTCCAATATTTTGAATAAATGAACATTTAAGATGCATTTCAAATACCTTTTACAGTGACAATTGTCTAATGTTTGTCTTTTCTTTTTATGCAAATGTATTTGTGGCCGAAACACCATTCATACACATAAAATATAATAAATTATTATTACTTTACTTCCTAATTAACAATTTAATATATAATTTTCAACATTTGCAATGTTAACAAAATTTCGAATCTTGCTCTTGACACATCCCTCGTGGATTGCGAAAGTACATCGTAATCGCAGAACTCTATTTTTGTGGAAAGTCATGATGTAAAAAAATTACTGTTGTTTCGAGGTGGTAAAACTGCCTCAAGTTTTATTTTGATGCTGAACCACAGAGCATTCAAAATGTTTGTTCAGTGATATATAACGAACTTTTTAATTAGATGATGGAACACTTTCACGAGATACTTTATCTCAACTAATAAAATTTCGTTACTAGAATTCTGAGATCATTTTTCATTTCATCCGCTGTTCAAATTGGTGCAGCATTTTATTGTAATGTATAACAATTTTTCGAAATTGTAATGGAATTTGGTTATCTTGTGCCCTATGGCTAAGAAGTAATAGATACTAAAAATAATTAAGATTGAAAGATTTAAAAAGTGCAGTTCTTTTCCAAAACATCATAAGGGAATCATTTTTAAAAACTCGGAATTTATTCTCTCTGATTCTACGGATAAATAAAGCTTTTATATAGAATAATCGAGATGCTAAGAGAATAGACGATCTTTATTGAGACGCTTGCCCATAGTAAACCGAGACACTTTGTGACGTCGGGTCATTTGTGATTTTCTCTCTACCAAATTAAGAGACTTTTTGTGAATTTAAATTGCTTAAAATTACAATTGATTAATTTCGTTTAGAAACTCTTGAAAAAAGTACGTTCATTCAATACCAATTATAAATCTAACATTCTCAAAACCCTGTTCATAATTTTTTGAAACCGAAAGAATTAGTTTTACGAATTAATAAAATTTCCTTAAAAACGTACATAAGGCCGTTCACCGGATACTGTTAAACATTTATATCTAACATTCTAAGATATAGAATAACGTTATTTAAAGACGATGAACTCTCTCTTAAGCTTGTAATCAATGAAAACAAAGAAACGCTGTTCATTTCACCAACAAAATATATTCCATCGCACGCAGTTTTATCCCTTAATGTTTATTTTAGAATAAAACTGATTTGTGTTGATACATGTGATTCTTGACGTTCGTATGAGAAACAAAAGAAAAAATCCAGCATCACCACTTGCTTACTGTCGTCATGAGAGCACGCAGCTGGGTCTATGGCTTGTTAATGTATGCGCATAATAATATTTCCATAATATACATAGCTGACCATAGCAAATCTGGGTTTACCCCGAAACACCTACAATGTTGAGAGCTCATTAACTTCACCTGAACTAAAAACAGCTGAACGAAATTCAATTGCCGAGTTTGCCACGGGAAAGAAATCAAACAGCAGAAAAACAAACACTTTTTTATGATAGTTTACATCTACCAAGCTGCAACGGTATTCTCTCATTTTTTTCTACATTAGTTCGAAGATCATTATAGTCTGTAACGTTTTTGTAAGGAAATATCAGACCATACAAAAGTAAAAATCTTCTACAATATTAGTAGCAATATCTTGGAACAAAAGTACTTCATCATTTTTTGAGAGATACGAGCTGTTTTAAAACATTTAATTGTGTTTTGTTGATTCTTTTTAATAATGAGAAGTGTTAAATTTAGGAACTGAAATTATAATAATAAATAAGAAGTACAAATGGTGTTTCTGAACGTTAAAAATAGATCAGCATGAGTGTTTTAAGTATAATAAGCAAAAATATTCTTATAGGATTATCAACTAAGGATTTGCCATATTTCGGGCTCTATAAGCGGCATTATATAAGGCTATATAATGCCACACGCTTTTTATTTTAAAGAAATCAAAATGAAAGCGGGGGGGCAGCATAATTTGATATTTTTATTATCAGTTGGGCAAGTGTAAGGTGACCAGATTTTAACATTCGAAAAGCGGGACACCATTGATAAGAGGGTGGGGGTTCTTGATTAAAAATTTGGTACTTAAATAAATTACTTACCTAAATCATCTGAATAGATAATTTGTTGACATCACTTGTTTAACTAGCACGCAGTACGATGTGTATCGCATGAGAGACAGTTACAAAACTCAATATGCGAAGGCGTTACTTCGTGCACGACCAACAAACTCCTCACACCTTGACCCTTCTCCGCTCTAAAATTCCCCTCCGTTTCTAATTTTTGTATAAGATATAATTCACTTGCAACAATGTTCCAAATGATGCTAGATCGCTAGCGGAACATGTCGCCATAAGAATAAAATCTGTGGATGTGTACAAAGCGGGACATTCTCTCTTCATTTTACAGTTACAAAATGTTTTCGTCACTGCCAATGCCGAAAAATGCCACTGTTCATTAAGTCCAAACAATGGTGGTCGTATTCTAGCAACTGATCTAGGCGAATTTCGATAAGCAGTTCCTGATAATCAGTTTTCAACAATTGTTTTTATTCCTAAAGCTTAATATTATAAAATTTACAAAAATAATATAAAACTCATATCAAGGTGAAATAGCTACATGGAAGCCGAAAACCGTATATTCCCTTCCCGTTCTCTCGCCGTTCCTTCGCTTGTCGTGCATTCTTTCTAAAATTCGGGACTTTCTTAAAACCCCGCGGGACACTGAATTAATTGTTAAAAATCGGGAAGCGGGACGACTGGTCACCTTAGTCAAGTGAAACACTGACATCTGCTATCGCAATAAGTCTTCGTCTTCGGTGCAGTTATTTTTTTTCCCATTTTCAGCCTCAAATACTGATTATCCATTACTTGTTGTTTAATTAAACTGAAGTATGCTTGATAAGTTAGTTTTGGGTAAATGACGGAAAATTCTCGGCAAAAAAAGTGTAATAGGCTGATATAATTATAACTCAGTAGTGAACACCATACTTTCTGTTACGTATTTTTGTAATTTAATAAATGAATAAAAATAATATATATATATATGTGTGTTATTTCCGTATTTATCGATAATTCATGAGTTTTATGCATTTTTCTTGTTGCCCTGTATCATAATTTTTCAACAGTAAAATAAGCCATACCGATTTCACATGTTTACGTACTTTTTAAAAATTGAGTTTTCTTTTTTAAACTGATATTTAAAATACTAGAAAATTCGAAAAGCAAAATATGTTTATTCATAATAGCATTTTTTGTATAGCCCTCGTGATTTTTATGCAAATGGAAATGGACCAAAGCTGTAAATGAAATTGATACTAGCTCTTCAGTAATTTTGGACATTTTATTGAGAAACTTAAATCTCGAGAGGGCTTGAATGACAGTGTTAGTAATCTAAATTCAGTAAACTCATGTCAGAGATCCATGAAAACTTAGACGTAAAGTAAGTAATTAATAGAGAAAAAAAATGAAGAATAAGACAAAATATGGGTTAAAAACATACAAAGGAATAAAAATTTCCACTATCTTAAGGGATAAGGAAATAATGCGTAATTCATTTGAATATCTACCGAAAGTGTATGTGAATAAAAGTGTATGCTTTAAAAAACGTACGTAAAGGCTATTATCTAAAAGGATGTTCTGATATGCGATTTTTCCTTTAAGTTTATATAGAAAATGCTGATGAATTAAATCATCTAAATTAGGAATGACGTTCCGACATATTTACTAAAAGGCTGATAACAAAACTTTTTCATTCAAGCTCGGGGATAAATAACGTTTTTTTTTTTTTACTGACTCCTTTTCGATATACGTGAGAGTCATGAATGCCTTTTTCTTAGATTGACTTCTTTCTCACGAACCCTTATCTGTGTATATGTATTCTTTTCCCTTCGCATAAATGAAATTAAGAAGGAAATATAGACAATTAGAAAAATCTAATTAGCGTTATGGAATAATGTATAACTACTGGATCACCACACAATCTTGTTAATTATTTTGAATAATAAAATGTATAAAGTTCGTGTAGCAGTAGTGATTATGGTGCAGGCAATTAAAGCTTGTCTATCGAATATTAACAAAGCCATCAGAGACAGATTCAAAACACTTACTTCTCCTATGAGTAATAAATAGTTCTTCATGAGACAGAATAAAACATATTTTTTGCTTAATTACTTTTATTTTCAATACTTGTAGAGATATAAAACTGAGCTTTTCTTTTAGACTGTCTTCACCTCAAGTTAAAGACTTGGAGGACTTTCTCCTAATGAAAAAGGCTTCAATGTCAATATTTAATTTGGATTTCTCTAAGTTATTGAGATAATCTTATTTTATTATACTAATAATTTTTATACAAATCGATCTCTTTTTTTTTCATTTCTCGTCTCCTTTACTGTCCTTTTAAGTGCATTTATAATTTTTCAGGTTTAAGTTGAAAATTGTTTGTTTGTAAAATGTTTCTAAATTTTAAAGATACGCACACGAAACGATAAACAGATGTATGCATTATAAAGTGTAAGAGTTTATGTTAAAATTGAATCTTTTTCTGTTTGAAAAGATGCTTAAAATTTGTATTGCGTTTAACTCTAGGAGAAAATATTCTTAAACATTGAAATCATATGAATAAATAGTAAAATATAATTGCATAATGTGAATTATACGGTTATTTTATAGTCATAACACTTGCTTTAATAATAAATGAAAACCTGTCGTTATTTTCTTCATTAAGTTATGCAATAGTTGTATTAAATCATAAATATATGTTACTCAATTTGTTGGGAATCAGTTCTTATTTTCAAATAAAAAAGGAGTTTCGAAAAACAATGCAAAATTTCAAATACGCTGCCAAGAAATGAAAAATTGAAAACGTATTTGCATATGCTCTTCATTCTCAGTATAAATAAGCAATATCATCTCTCTCTGTAAAAATACTAAATTTATAATTGGATCTTAAAATCTGATTAACAAAAAAGAATTTTCACAACACTTGTTGGATCTATCCAAAAATTTTATTCTTCAAGCTGATAAATTAAATTGATTGAAAACCCTTAAGCCCTTAACCCTTTAATTAAACCATTTTTTAAAGGGAAAGCTCCCCAACAAACGCTATTAAATTACTAACATAAATGTGTCAAGTGTATTGATTTACAATTATTGACAGTATATTTGGTCTAAAAAAATGAAATGTTTCAGCGAAAAAAAAAACGTTATTTCTTCTGTCCTCTCCTAGAGATATACTAAGCAAATTTTGATATACTTAATTATAATCAGAGCTTCAGAGGTCTTTCCATACATTTGTCAATATGGTTTTTCAGATTTCTTGTATACACACGAATCGCATTTTTTTAATTGAAATGTTTTATTGGTAATCCCACATGTTAATTTTTTACGACTAAAGTAACAATCTATCGGAATTGGAGTGGAAATAGTGACAAGCCGATAATTTTAAGAAAACAATTAAGAAATAAAGAAATATATCTGGACATTACTAAGCTAAAAAGATCTTCAGACGGATCATTGGTCACTAAAAAGTCAAACAAGCTTCGTTATCTTATTTATCCCTGAAGAAGAGAGGTTCTCGACTTTGAAATTTGTGTTGATCAACTAACAGAGTATTTACATATAAGATAGTTAGACAAAAATTTTCAGTAATACTTGAATCTCAGAAATATACTTAAGACCAGTGCGTTAAGTGTTATTCCCACTGTATTAGGGATGTGTTTAATAGGAAATGTAAATCAAGCGAGACCAAGGTCAAACAGCTTAATCGGAAATGAACATACTTCAATGCTTATACAAACTAAGTGTATCAGCAATTTATAGGATCACGATCTTCTTGAAATCAAAGATCCTTGAATAAATCAGTTTAAGCAAGAGTTGCAGCTGGTAACTCAAATATTTATTGATGAGACACTTTGTATAAATGAAGAGAGAAGATAAAACAAAGTTAGTTTGCAATGTGGGTTTGTAATAACAACATATTCCCAGACAATAAACTATCGGCTGAAATATTCTAAGTAACAATAACAGGAAATTAACGACTTCCAGGTTCTCTGCAAACTACGGAAATGTTTTTGAAGAATGGGATCATTTGGAAATTATTAAAAAGACGCCAGTAAACGTCAATCTTTATTTTAAACTTCAGCGCAATTATTGATCATAGCATTGCAAAACGTGTGCAGTGCTTAATGGATCCTTAAGAAAGCAAGTTCGCGTCTTTTCGTCAAATGATTGTTAGGTCACCGGCCAGAACTGTTTTGCGGTGGATTCACTGGGATAAAAACAAAGGAGCTTCCTTTAAATTCACTTTTAAGACATTCCTTCCTTGATACATATCTCATTTTGGCATCGCCTTCGAAAAAGCTCATCACAAATGATTTAGCTCCTACAGGATGTTCTATAGAACAATCAACCCGATTAAAATGGTTGGAGGTACCTGAATGGTTCAGAGAAAATGATGATAACTGGCCTAAACTAGCGAACATTTCAGATTAATTAGTAATTAATGTAGAAAGAAGTAAAACTTTTATAGTTACTCTATTAAACGCTAATGATAAATCCAATTAGTATTATAGATATATCTCGTCTTATAAGAAATTAGTAACAATTATAACAAAGATTTTATACGATTCTATATTAATTTAAAAACCAGTAACGAAGAATTTTCTGAGGATTTAATAAAATAATTCGTAAATAATAATAATTAATAAAAAAGAATCCTTTTCTTGCTTAAGAGATAAGAAACTTAATTAATTTTGGCCACATTTTGATTGTCCCGGTTCGATAGAATCTAAGACTAATGTCGCATGTCATGAGAATACAGAGGTCTTAAAATATCCAACCAATCAACCGGTGGCTAAGTTTCTCACAATAAGTGTTTATAAGTAATTGTTGTAGGCTAGTACTACAGTGATTTTATCAAACTTCAGAGAAAAAAATGTTGGTTTCAGGTAGCGTAAGACGAAAAGAAATAGTATTAGACAATATGTGAAGTGCTAAAGGCACTGGGCTGAATGTCGTGATAATACTTTAGGAATTTTGCCTGGCCACAGTAGCCAAGTGGTCATGGTCGCGGACTCCCGGCGTCCGTTTTTTGTCGAGTCGTGGGTTCGAGCCTTCATGCGCGAAAGACACACCGTGTAGCCGGGGCTGATACACGTTAAATCTGTCGAGACTCAAAGTTCTCTCATTGGTGTGGTTTGGAAGTTAGGAGAAGGGATAGTTTATTTTTGATAAACGTCGGAATAGAAATGAACAGTTTTAGAATGACACTCACCAAACTTCTTCACTCAGTGATGCCACATGAGAACTGATGTCTTACTTAGATGTAATGTATAGGAGCACTCATTTTTCCAAGCCACATCTTTGGTGAAAATGAGCCAAAAACCTTTGAATCTTCCGTCATCAATCTGCGCCACTGGTTCTAAGGTGCTACTCTCTCATTATTGCGACAGCGGCAGCCTAGAGGTCATGGTTACGAACTCGCAGCCGGCGGTTTTGTCGAGTTGTGGGTTCTTGCCTTGATGCCACTTTTGACCCGCTATGTAGCCGGGATGATGCACGTAAAATATGTCGAGGCTCAAAGTCCTCCCGTTAGTGTGGTGTGAAAGTTAGGAGAGGGAGGTGCCAGGTCAGGTGTCGCCCTCGTCACTTGACCGAGATTCAAAATTACAAGGTTATGTTGCCAATAGCCCTCGTGTTGCAACTTAGTGCGGCATTAATAATCAATCCCATCAATCCTGAGCATTAGAAATAACTCAAGTGCTTTGTGATCTCTCTCTCGTGAATTCATTATAAACATGAGACCTCTAATTTGTGGGTCAGAAAATGTTAAGGATATTTCATCTTTAACCGCTAAAGTGCTTGTACTTGAAAAATATCGATAATATAGATAAGACTAAGTTAACAGACGTACAAAATATCTGCAAAAAATTAAATATTCACCTAGAGTTAGATTTTATGCGGAACACATGGAACAGCTTCGTAAACAGCCTGTAAAGAGAGCTATAATAATAATAAACTTCTCACGTCGGGAGAAAATGTTTTATTAAAAGATAATAATAAGAAACGTACTTTTTGGAATATAACACGTGTGGTTAAGCTTTTTCCAGGCTGAAATGGGCAAATAAAACTTGCTTATGTGAAAACGGAAGACTGAATTTTTAAGACATGTTATAAGATTGTAGTTTAGAAATGGACAGTCCTGTACAAAATAGCCTTCCTGTAGCTATTATCAGTAGTAGTAGTATTAAACCATCTGTTGGTTTGTTAGAAATTTTTTTTAATGTTTATAATTTCTAATGTTCAAATCTTAAAATATGTATAGTTTTGTGTTTCACTTCTAGCAAGCATTATACATTTAATTATATTTATACTCTGAGGAAATGTTTCGAATGTAATGTTCTCCGCTCTAAAGATGGGAAAATATGTTGATCAAAAGCATATCTGCTATTTCTTAAATTTATAATAAAATTTGTATCAGAGCGCATGCACGAGTAGAAATTAAAAGCAGAAGTCTCTGTGCATTTTTCAGTATAGTTTTAAGCTCTCTTATAGATATGAGAGAAAGAGAGAGATAATGGCTCGGTTTTTTTTAAATAAAAACTTTATCGGTAAAATCATATGTTAACTTTCTAAGTATTATTGAACACATATCAAGTCTTAAACATTACTCAACACGCATTTTTGAGTCTTATTCAACACTAAGATATTCCGCAACTTATTTTTAAGCAAAAAAGAGAAAACAGAAGTGTCGAAATTTTTATAAGTAGTCTCTATATTTAGGCTCTAAAACAACAAAAAACGATATAATTTCGAAAGCGAAAAAATAAAAATAAAATAGAAATAGAATATTATTCCTACTCTCTCTCTCTCTCTCTCTCTCTCTCACACACACACACACACACACATATATATATATATATATATATATGTGTGTGTGAGTGTGCGTGTGTATGATATATCCATTCAAAGAATAGGGTGATTTAGATTTATTAGATAAAAAAAAAATTTTAAGCATCCGTTTGAAAAAGGACTAAAAATACTATAAGAAACTATTTTATTGACAATAAAATAACGCTAGTAATATATTTCATCTTTTGCAATATCTGCAGTTTTATGTGAGTTCAATTTTACTTATCACCTAAATTAGAAATAACGGTTTATTAATAAGGATAATATAGGATGTTTATTAATACCGATGATGTAGTTTATATTACATTCGACTAAATAGATCGTGAGTTTTTTATATTCATTTACTATGCTTTGAACTAAATTTTTTTAAAAAATTAATTTATGTTTCTTAATAATTTTTGTGGCCTCCAATTCGTGGCGCCAAGCTACTCTAGAACGACCTTAATTCTCCCAAATAAAACTATATACTTGAATTCGGATTACAAAGGCTTCCATAATTCTTATAGCTAAATCTATACAGGATTTCGGTAACATTTTTCGCCACATCGGGGGATGTTTTTCTACCCCGCGGCGGGGGAGATCAGCTGAACGCGAGTGCCGGCGGCGTTTAGAACCTCCAACTTTTCGGTCAGAAAAAAAACTTATCCCGTCGTTTTTTGCAATGCTCTTAGCAATTAGGCCAAAAGATATTACCCCTCGGGATAGTTATTAAGTTGTTTTAACAACGGTCATTGTTGTTGAAGAGAGCTGCCAAATACTCTCTCTCCAATATCTTCGTGATGATACGAAGAGGAACATTCTCAAAGATTTTTTTAATCGAGGTTATTTTTCCATCCATTGCTGCAATTGAAATACATCCCCTCTCTGATATATTGAGTTTCGTTTAGAGGCAACTTCCATTTGACGTCATCGGCGGTCTCTAGTTGAGATGGCGCGTCTATTTGACGAGTGGACTGGTGTCTGTATATCTCTAGTTGTGATTCTTGTGCAATTGTCTTAATTAGATGCACAGAAGCAAGATTTGCCTCGAGGGCATACGCAAACAACAGCTTTAGGCTGCGCTTCCATCTAGTGTTCAAGTCCTGAGTAACCACTTCAGCCAATGCGATGCTTTTCTACCAACTGGCGGGAGAGGTCGGTTGACCTAGAGTGCAGGTGGAGCTTAGAACCTTCAATCTTTGGGTCCGTAGAAAAACTGACCGGTCGCTTTTTGCAGTGATCTTAGTAACTAGGACAAATGGGATTCACCTTCGGGCTTAAGGCATTTAACTTCTGTCGCCGTTGCTGAAGAGAGCCGCCGCAAGATCATAATTACAATTCACACTACACCATAAGCGCTTTTGAATTCGGCATTCGATGGTATGGCACATTCTATAATTTGGCGTCGAATGAACAATTCGCGTTCGGATTTATTCATGTGGAACTCACAAGAAGCTTAGATTCAAGGGTTGTAATCGGATGAAGGAGTCAGGAAGACGGAGCTTGGTGTATTAAACATGTTTATAAAAATTACCTATTGTAACAAAACTTACAACTCCGCAGAACTCATAAATTTGTGTGTAGCTCATAATCATTTTTTAAAGAAGAGATTTAAATCACGGAAGCAACGGGTTATCATACGCTTTTTTAAACAATAACGTTCATTTGTGCTTTTTCTTCCAATATGCAATGTAATAGTTTGCAATGTAATGGTTTTAATTATAATTGCATATTATTTTATTTTTCTGTTAATCAATACAAAAATATTCGATTAAAATAATGTTCAATGCCTGAATTTAATTTTGTTGTTACTAGAAAGACGAAATCTTTTGTCGGATATTTATATCATCTTCATAGATTCATAATGTAAACACTTTAAATACGTGTTTTAATAGTTTAAAAATTTATCGAAATTGATTTATAATTTATATCTCTAATATCCCCGTTATAACTATATTGACGCTCAATAATCCGACAAAACTGCTAATCCCTCACAGCCGTGGTCCTAACAGCGCCCGATTAAAGAGAACCTATTGAACGACCCTCGTTCAATACATCCTTAGAAATTCCAAGAGATGGCGCTCGTAGCTTCGAAAATGGTTTATTTTTAATTAGCATCATGACTCACCAGAAAGCTTTCTAAGTGTCAGTTATTCGTATTCGTGACCATGACACCTTTTGCGCATCAAAAATTCTTCGTCGTAACTTTTCCGGTCGATGAGACCATCTTCGCCATTTTTGGAAAAGATTCACCTGAAACAACCCAACGTTATGATTTTTGTTTGATAGTGACAACTCGATACGATAGGAATCAAATTTTGATTCTGCAGCAAATAATTACCAAATCAAAACTAACTAATGAATTAATGTCGAATATATTTCGTCTCCATTTAACAGATGGCAGCACCCAATGGTAACAACAATTTACCTTAATGATACCATCTGTCTTGAAATACAAATACTTTTTGAACCACCCTGGTAATTCAAAAAGGAAAATTTTATTTTATTTTAATTACTTAAATCTATTCGAATACGTGATTTATTACAACAAAATATCACAATAAGCGTATCACTCAAAATCGTGATATTTTAGTCCACTGATATACAGGGTGCGGCAAAAAAAATACTCGGACAAAGTTAGAGTATCATAGAATGCATATACTAATTTCTTTTATAATGCTAAGCAGAAGATTTGCTATTTTAGAGTTGTTTAAGTAAAGAAAACGATAGTGTGAAATCGTTCATTTGCTTAATGCAACTCGGCGAACAGTGTCTGATGCAATCTGCTGTTTCAAAGAGCTTGACAATGATAGTCGATGTTCAGGAAGTGAACGATAACGTGCCATGTTTTCCAAGAATCGTAAGGTCATTAAAAAGCTTGTTCAAAGAAGTCCGAGGTTTTCCATGAGAAAATTCACTCGTGACATATGAATAATTGACCAATCGGTGTGGCGAATGGCAAAAACAGAGCTAGGAACGAAGCCTTACAAGTTCCAAAAAGTTCATCTTCTCACTGAGGGAAACAAACTCGTGCATCTTCAAAGATAACAAAAACTTTTGAGGCGGTCCGCAAGTCAGCGCTGGGAAAGATTCCTTTTCACTGATGAGAAACTCTTTACCATCCAACAAGTTCATAACTCCTAAAACTATAGGATCTGGTTTGTAGACACTCCAAGCATCTCGACAATTGTTAAACATCTCCAATATCCAAAGTCGGTAATGATCTTGGGCAGAATTTGCGCAAGCTGCAAAACACTTCTGGTTTTTGTGGATGAGGGCGATGAAATAAATCAAAGTGTACCAGCGGGTCATTCTAAAAGCTGTAGTACTTCTGTGGACCAAAAAGCACTTTGGCAATGTAAACTAGACGTATTAACAAGACTCCGCACTAGCTCACAAGCCAAAAAAAATGAGAGTGATACAAGACACATTTTCCGGACATGATATCATCTGCAGAATGGCCACCCTACTCTCCAGATTTCAATCCAATGGATTACAGTGTATGGTCCATTTTGGAGTCTAATACCTGCACTAAACCGCACATAAGTTTGGACTCCCTAAAGTAATCGCTTCGGCGTGAATGGGATAGACTTTAAGGTAGAAAACTTATAATTTCAATAAGCGTTTGCGCCTCTGCATCTCTGTAAAAAGCGGCCACTTCGAAAGCAATTAAATTTATTTATTAGTAAAAGTCTACCCTTATTATTATTTGTTTTATTTTGTTAATTAGTTTATTTTTAATAAAGTTATATAAAAAATTGTTTGTCCGGGGGGGGGTGCGCAACCTGTATAATACATGATACATCTGAAATGTGTTTTTCATCCTCAGCGAATGTTCACAACACTTCAATGGGTTTTCAATCGCTAGAAGTGTTTTCAACTCTTTTTTTCGATTTGGTAAATATAGAGGAAAAAAAGTGAAAAAATGAGCATAAATATCACTCGGATATGTATTAATTATATCAAAGGAAGCAATTATTTTATAATTGAGTGCTGATAGATAGAAAAGTATCTAACGGCTTGCGTCAATTCACTAACTCTAACCTTCGGTTATGATATGTTTAATACCTTCCCAAAGTCAATATTATTAATAGAATAAATTATTCAGCGTTGGTAAATTATTCACTACTTCCTTTTGCTTTCAAACGTAATATATTATTAGCACAGCTGCTTACCAAACAATAAATAACTAATACAATCGATTTCAAATGACAAGGCGATATTAATTGGCAAAATGAATCAAACTGAGAAAAATAATTTCTTTTTGATGATCATAGGGGAAGAGGGGCAAAATTCGGAATTTTTTCCTGATCCATGTAGCAATTCAGATAAAGAGATTTGTTTAACACTTAGGATGCAGTATTTTTTTGGGATTTGTGATAAACGGATAGTAAAGTGGTTAAATGTAATTTGAAAGAATCTGATTCATTGGCGGAATTTCAAATGATATTGGGGTTTCGCTCGTTAAATGGGGGGTGGGGTGAAAACATAAAAAGATGCTACAAAACTTTAAATAATAATAATAATAACAAGTAAAAGGAGAGAATAAAAAAAATTATTCTGTTTTATATGTATCCTAATTTAGTTTACCCGAAGTAGAGCCGAAGATTACAAACAAAAACGTGTTTTGACAGCTGTATAATTTTGACTATTATGCCCGTGATAATGCGTAAACATTCAGTCAAATACAGTCGCAAAGCTACGAACAAGTATACAAGAATGTACACATTGTATCAATAAAGTATTAATGATCAGTATAAATCTTAATAAATGTATAGAATGAAGGTTCCTATTGAGCACCTGGAAATTTCTAAATTCATAGGGAAAATACCATTCATTTCTCTCTCACAATTTTTAAAACACATATTTATTAATCTTGGGTATATTGAAATAATTTATCTTTGGATTTTATACAATATAATTTGAAATACAAAATTTTAAAAATTATTTATTGATAAAAAGTTCAAATCTGGACTTTAAAATTTTTTAGAATGTTTAGTGTGTATTTATGAAAAAACTGCAAAGAAAGCAGAGAGACAAATTTCTTAATATATCATCCGCTTTTAAAAACTTCTAAACCTATAACTTTGCATGAGAAATTACGTAATTTATATCACAATCTAGTATAGCATCATTTTTTCAGAAATTTTTTTAAACTTTAAAAATTGAAAAATGGACCTAAGTAGTCTTTTATAGTTTTCACTCTTTAAAAATTAAGTATTATATATTCACAAAAATTTTCAAATGTACGAGTTATGTAAATAGAAAATCGAATCACCATTCAAAATTTAATGAGATCTAAGATTTTTTTATCACCGAAAATTCAAAGAGATCTCAGGTGGTATGGAAATTTAAAAAGTGAAGTGAGAGACAATGATGATGCTATCATTTTGGCTCACAAGATGATCAATACTATCTCCAATACGGAGTATGCGTTTAATTTGCCATATTTATTTTTTACCCAAGTATACGAAATAAACTTCAATAAGCAAGCGACAATAAATGCGTACATTATGGAGCTTTAGGAAGTTCAATGTATTCGTCACTGAGATTAGCCTCAAATTCCCATGGTTCCCCATTCCGCCATTGAAGGATTCTTCAGAGTGGCATCTGATGCGAGCGTCATTAATTTCTTCTTTTCGGGAATCGACCATTTTAATAAAAACCGCAAACTGCTTTTAAAAAAATTCTTTATATTTTCATATTTTTGAACGGTTTTGTTCTTTTTAAAGCTGCTTAACTGCCATAACTGTTTTCTTATCGCGTTATCTCTCAAGCACCCCTACCGATTGAGAACCGCTGTTCTGTATGAACTTAATTATTAAGATAAATCAAAGTAGAAAAAAGGAAGATGGAACATTTTTGAAAGCACTGAATTTGAGTAATAAAATGTAATGAATCAAAGAGCTGAAACATTTTCTATTTAACAAATATTAAATAGTTTCGAGATTAGTTTTTTTTTTTTTTTACTTAGAGAACGTGTAGTGTTTGATGATAAATTCCTAGTCTACGCAATTTTCTTTTGAAATGTCATAGCAGTGGTTTGTATATTACGAATAAAAAAATCAAATAAAACATTACGAACATATTTCTTGAAAGCGCCAGATTGCATTGAGAAACTCTTTGACAAGAGAAATGTCTGAACACACTATTTTAGTCATGCCTGAAGAACTTTTCTTGTTATATTTGGGTATCATACATTTGCCCCAGTATCATAATTCCATTATTACTGAGAAATATTTCCCAACGCTGTAGAATCGAGTCTTCATGGGGCATATTTAAAGGATATATTTCCTCATTAGGAAGATGAGTGTAATTATGATACATGGATGACCTCAATTTCTTAGACAGTATAATCCTTCAACTTATTAGGTTATGGTCACCTCAGACAGATTAGTCTAATGCGTGAAGTTAAATTCACCTGACATCGAATAATATATCAATTATCTAGAGCTAAATGCTTGTCTGGATGTACGAGAAAATTATAAAAATAAACGCATCAATTTTTTTAAGTACTGGGTTGGGATGTCTGAAGTCTTTATAAAGTTTTAAAAGCTGATAATATATTTAAAAAACTCAACCAGTTATTCGATTCAAACTCTCAATATATTGTAACCTTTTTTTTTTTTTTTTTTTTTTTTTTTTTTTTGTTTTCAAATTCGGAAAGAATGAAAGAGAATCAAGAGCTTTTGAGAGCCAAATATTCTTTTTCTGAATATTCCTTCGAGGTTCCCTTCGCCTTATATGAAAAAATTGGAATTATATGACAAATACTGTTTATTGAGCGTTCCAAGATTAATATCGTTTTTAAACTTCATCAGCATAAAAAGAAGATAACATTTTATCATACTGTTCCCTTCTAATCAAATAAATTAATTTCTAATAGTGTAAAATAAGTCCCATATTTTGTAATAATCAATAGGATTCTAAGCTATATGTTTAACAGAAAATTTACCCATTTATGAAATTTCTTGATAAAGTTTAAATTCTGTTTGTTGCATATGTCATGTGTTCTCTAGCATTAAACGAAGACAGCCTTAATAATGTCACTTTTAAGAAAATTAAATTTTATATGTAGAATAATTTAATTTAATATTTAAAAACGCTCTTTAATTTTTCCTTACGATTTCTTATAACTTTTTTTGCTTGATTTCATTGAGCTAAATGAATGTTAAATCACACAAAATAATTAGAATATTATTAAATATGGCATTTGTAGAGATCAGGTGATTTATTACAGGTATTTTTCACTGGAATCGGGAAAAGTTACATAACTAATTCTTCATGCTTCACCTAAAAAATTAAAATTAGACGAATATAAAGATTGGTTTTTGCTATTAGTTGGACCGATTGATTGATGTCAAGATCTACGGGCAAATCTGTTAATCAATATGAGCTATATATATATATATATATATATATATATATGTGTGTGTGTGTGTGTGTGAGTATGTATGTAAGTATATATGATAAGGTAGCATATATAAAGACACAAACAGTAATTCTTCTAATTTGTTGACTTTCCTGCATGTATTTTTTATAAAGAAAGAAATACATTGCTTTCCAAAAATTAAGAAATATCAGAAAAAGTTCCATTACACCGCATAAAATAACCAAAATTTCATACAAATTACGCAGTATGCGTAAAATTAATGCTGCATCATTATTCATTATTTGACATACAATTAAATGGGGCGTCTTTGGAAATTTAGCCGAAAGCAGACGTAAAATGCGTCAGCAATTTCTACAAGTCGAAACTGCATTACGAATTTTAATATCTTTAGGAATGAGTTCTCAACATAATTTATCTAAAGATTTCTGAAGGCATGCTGTTGGGAGAATAGAAGTAGAGCAAAATCAATTCTACTTGTACATAGTAAGATGGTTGAATGAATGAATGTAATTCAAAGAATGTGGAGTGCATTTCTAAATATAAAATCGCTTCTAGAATGTCGAGTAGTGGAAGACCTAGAGTTATAAGACCATACATGACAGATATTAACAACTAACTGCAAGGCGGAACGTAATCACCACATCAACGAATTTCGAATATTTTGTTGTAGTAACCACTACAAGGCTGATACTCAAATCCACTGGTTGCAGAAGGTTTCACGAAAAAGGGTTGCATGCAAGACGTCCGGCCTAGTGAGTATTCCTTACACCTCAACACCGAAATGAAAGGATTAATTTGACACCCATGTATATCAATTTGAGTGCTAGTCAATGGTGTTCTGTACTCTTTAACTGATGAATCCAAGGGTTTTTTTTTTTTTTTTTTTTTTTTTGCAAAGTCACTCGAGAAGATTGTTGGTTAGGCTAGAGCCACTCACCTCACTCCCTGTCAAATCCATGAAACAGACAGATTTGACTGGTCCTCTGTATGTGTGGGTAGGTTTTGCACAGGCCCGTATATCGCCTGAAGAGGAACCTTTAATGTTTTGTTACAGAGACAACCTTATTGATTCAATTGTTTGTCTTTATATGCAGTGGGTGGCTTCTTCATCTTCAATAGGATCACACAGAGCTCGATTAATGGAGGATAACCTTCGTGAGGAGATTATTGTGCCTATGAGTTGGCCAGCACAATGTGTGGACTTGGCAACGACTGAGGATGTTTGGGATGCTCTAAGGAGACGTATTACGGGATTTAATCTTCCCCCTTGGAGTTCTTTAGGGTCTTCAAATTGCTTTGACAAAACAATGGAATTTACTGCCAAATGCGTTGATAAACACTGTCTTTCTGAGCATAGAATATCGCTTACATGCTTGTTAGAGGTGATCATGCTCCATATTGAAGTTGATAATGCTTAGAACTCAGATACTATGTGTTTGGTATGTTTTCATTTTATGTTTTTCAAAACAGAAAATATACCTATTATTTTTATTTTATGCCTAATTTCTGAAGTACTACTTGATTAATGTTTATGTTAAACTTCATTGAATTTCAACGAATAAAAATTTCATATTGAAAATCTTTCTGATTTTTTTCAATTTTCGAAATCCATTGAAGTTTGTGGGTGTTCCGAACGATTTCGCAAATGTAACGTTTACTCCCAAGTGATTGGAATATTTTAGAAGAAATCTAATTGAGCAGAAGGAAAGATTTCCATAACATGAACTATCATTGAAAAATAGATGTTTTGGAGTATATACGTCAATTTTAGTGTTTTGTGAGTGAGATGTATCATCGCTTGATGATGAAGCTGACCCGATTAAAGTCACACACACACACACACATATATATATATATACACATAAAGATTCAACTTAAATTTGTAACAATTTCACTAAAAAGCAATTTAATTTCCTAATTTTCCCAATCTCTATCTCAAAAGTAAACAATTCATTCTTATTTTCTGATCGAATCCAAATTATCCCTTTATTTATTAGATCATGTGCTCATAAAATCTATTGAATCAGTTTTCCCATAGTCATAAATTGGTCGGAAATAATCCCTACTAGACTGATAGACGTCAGGGATATGTCTCATTATCCCTTCATCTTATACCACGTGATCGACAGAAATCCCTACTATAAAATCTATTGCAAGATAAAATTCTCTCTCTTCTGCTCTTCCCTACGCTCTTCTGATGTAATTGAAGGACGGAGCTGCGTCTCCTACTTTATATATACTTGTTGCCTCTCTCTCTCTCTCTCAACGAAATGAATAAATAAACATGAATTTGAAATTCGCATTTCGTACTTAGTCATTAATAATTCTACACGTCACGATATCAGCAGGTATTTTGTACTTTTTCAAGTACATAAGTCTGTTCTTGGAAAATTTGGGCACAAATAATTGTTATCTGTAGACGAAATTATTATTTCTATTATTTAATCAACTTTCCTGAATTCTAGTGAAAAAATCAAGCAACTGATATAACTGAAGATCACAAATTAAAGTTCGTTAAGTCTATTTCTTCACAGAATTACTTCAAGTAAAGCTTTCCGTAAGAAACGGAGTATAGTAATAATAAATAAATAGATAATTAAAAGTAGAATACACAGCAAAAATTATGTAACTGTAAGGGTAATATAAAAGGAAACATGATTCAGTTTTAGGGATTAGACCTTTGGCTTCTTTCAATAGTAAAGACATCAGACTCTTAACATTGTACTAAGCTATTTAAACATGAATTTTGCATTATCAACATTGCGGTAGTAATGTGCTATAAGTTTATGTTGATAAATGTTAATTTCACTGTATTTCCATCTTATAACTAGAGAAGTAGAGATACGCTAAAAACTTCGAAAAAAAGTTAAACTTTATATCAGGTAATAGCAAACATAAAATGTTGACTTAATAATTTACTAAGTTGACAAGCATGAAAATGTGACAAAGCGGAAATAATTACTAATAGATACGCAAGCACTAAGAGACTACTTTCTAAAAACAATACTCAGGCAAGTATAACAACCTAGCAAGGCAGGAAAAGAATCTATTTTCAAGATAAGAACAAGTACAACTGTATCCTTTTGACAAGTTGACTAATAGAAATACATTCCGCGAGTAAGGCACTGTCAAAGACATATATAAATTTACAAGCAACTTACCGTAAAAATTTTAGGGGTAAACACATTAGAATAGTTATATCCATTGCATGAAAAGGCAAACTCAATCAACTAAGAAAGAAGAAAAACGTGCAAAGGCAAACTGTTTGCTTGCCAATTACAAAAGCAAGCAAACAATTTGCTATTGTAATTTTCTCGAGGGAGGTGTAAACACCCAGGTATTAGACAAAACAAAAGCAAGTGTAAGCACATATGCATAATGTTATTCAAACAGTGAGGCCTCATTCAGATCAGAAATTAGCTACGCCCGAAAAAGAACTGATGTATTATGCCAAGTAACGGATGTAAAAGAGTGCATGTTTCAATGTATTCCTATAATCTGTCCCTTCTCCGAATCCCACTCTTTAACATTACATTGCTACCTGGGAAATTTAAACGTTTTTGCTTACTTCACTCTGAACGTTCAACTTGATTACAAATATGTAAAGGATGAAAAATCATTCACTGGCAGCAATTTAAGTTAAATTTATGCCAGGAACTCGTGACTGAAAAGTCTCCGTCTAAAAGTTCCATGATCCATAAAGAAATATTTTTCTAACGTCTTGAAAAAGTTTGATACAAATTAACTGCTCATTCCGAGAAAGTTTACGGATGCCAGTACGCATACATAGCAAGCAGCGGGAATTCATTAAACCGAGTCCAAAAAATAAACAACCGCTCTTACAAAAAAAAATGCGTTGAAATTCGGCGGAGAAATTTTTGGACTCTCATCTCTGAACCTGAGAAGAGACACAGCAATGACATGTGGCCGTAAAGAATGCATTTTGGAGCGTATCCCATTTTTCCTCGTGCCCTGCAAGTCATTTGTTTGCATTTCAGTTGATTCTGGCTGGCGCCGTGTCATACTCACCTTTTAGGAGAAGCCACATGTGCAACATGATGGGGAACGTTTGTCAACAGTGATGGGGAGTTGCGACTTAATAAGCGCGATTTACCACCTCTGAAAACTGCTGAATGAAGTAAGAAAGGGTGGAAAGGTAGCGGTGAGCCGGATTGTGTTCTATGAATGAAACAAAAGCATGATGGTAGGATGTAAGACACCGAGTTGAACATGCAAATCTTGTTTGATCAGTGTCTTTAAAAAAAAAAAGCAGAATCGTGTCTTTTTCAAAAATGTCGTGACTCTCTGAAGTTTCTTTCACCTCATTTGCTAGGAAATAAGAAATATTTTTCTAACCTCTAGACCTTCTCTCTAACTTTCTCGTCATTAGTATTCACTTTAGTATATCTTAGTATAACCGGTGTCCTGCAATTAATACCATTTTTCATTGATCGAGGAATGTATATGGGGAATATTCCACGAACTTTACAAATTTCGGTCAGCTTTATGATCGGAAAATGTAGGGAAAGTACGAAATATTACTATTGAAATTTATACCTTATTTTTAAAACTAAATTTTGTATCAGTCACATTAAATGATTTGGTTATGCTGGAAGCATGAGCAAATCAGTTGAACTTCTAGCAAATACAGTGAGAGAAAAAAGTAGAAAAAAATTCCAAAAGCTTACAGTTGTTAAATATATAAATGGAAACAAACAATTTATTTTTAAGTAGGAAGCGTGAGAGAGAGAGTAAAATTAAACATGTCAATGATGTTTTCGAGTTGTACGCTACCACTGGTTTGACAGATGGGTAATTCCTGTTCTAAACTGAATGAAAATTCAATAATAAACTATGCAGTTACAGCTTTGTATCAAAATTGCTGTAACGTTCTAAATACATCAATTTCAGATATTTATTCTTAGCTCAATAATTACTTAAAATACAAAACAAAAATCTAAATAAAGAAGAAAAGGAATTGAAGTACCCATGTGATACAAATGTTATTAAATTGAATGGTAATAATAGTTTTTTTTATTATTGCAATAATAAAAAAAAAATCTGAAGCAGAAATGTGTTCTTTTCAGAAAGGTTTACTCTGTGACAAAGTTGCATAAATCGTTTTTCTTACTCAGAGAACTTTCTGAAACTATATTCTAGTCTAAAATCTCGTTTATGGGAATTTGAAAGAAAGGAATGTTTTGAATTCGAACAGCCATTTCAAGAGGGAAAAAGAGTTTTATTGCTATCTTGGAAAATTAACTAATAGGAAACTTAACTTTTAAAAAGCAGAAGGTGTGGCTAAAAGTAAACTACAGAAATTTGTATATAATATCATGAAAAATACATCGAATTTCATTTGTATTAGATATATATCACATTAAAATTTTTCATAAGCTGTATATTTAAATTGATATGTTTTTAAAATGAAATATTTTGTTTATTAGAAGATTAAATATAGTGAAGTCTCGCATTTTTGCTTGAAATAATTATAGCAGTACTCAATATTAAAGAGTTAAGGAATCATAAGTAGAGTACACTAGTAAATAGTGGCGATTTACACACACAATTATAGTTAATTCTTCTTTCAAAAGACTTTAATTATTCAAAGAAAGAAATAAAAAGATCACGAAAGTAACACGTCATCATTAAAATTACTCCAATTTGTGTATTTCGTAGTTTTTTACTAATAATTTGAACAATGAATTCATACGATTTGAGAAAATAGGTTATAAACTAACTGTTCCTTAAAAGATTACCCCGTGTATTAAGAAATTAACGACAAAAATATTTTTTCAAAAAAACTATGAACTAAAATAAAATAAAATATTCAATTTAGAATTTAACTTTGTCCACACTTTGAAAACAATATGAAAAAGTGAAAATACTGCCCTATCTGAGGTGCTGAGAAGGACAAAAATATCATCAATTTCAAAAGTTTTTTGGTAAAAAAATAGTTAATTAATCCCAAAGGAAAATTTTGCATTCTCACAGCACGCAAAAACAAAAGAAAGAACTCTTTTCTGTATATAATTCTATGTTTGCAAATTCTTGTGTGTATGTGTTCTGTGCATGTAAACAAAACATTTTATAAATATTGACTTTCATCACCTTTCGTTAACTTTTTATTCGATGGCCAAAGACAGCGTATTGACGTCAATATGTAAATCGATCGTAAAACATCAGTTACATCAGTCCTATTACAGTAATCGTACGCATGACAACACGCATCTGTTACTCACACGTGAGAAGTGCATGCGAGGGAAAATCAAACAAAACTCGACCGGAGACTATTTTGTGTTATTTTTAAGCTATCTATAATGCGCATTACTATTAGATACCTGAAAAATATATATATAATTCGCGAAATGTTATTATTTTTTCAATCAAAACCCGATAAATAAAATGAATTTCAGACATTGAGCCACTGATTGATTATTTATGTTATTAAACAAATCTATGATAAATGAAGAAAAAAAATAACTTATTTTCCCTCATATCAAACATACGTAGAATTATTGGCAATCAATGTTTGTTTACTTTATTCCGTCTTTAAGATGAATAAATCGTTTCTATCTTTAAAGAAGCCATTAGCTACCAACCATTTTATGTTTTCATCAGTTTTTCTACATGAATGTTTCTTCTGATTTAAAATGCTAATTGACCCTTCCCGCTGTTTAAAGAATTATCTCTTTAAGTTGCAATTCTCTTCCTTGCAATTATTATAATTCTATACTTCATGGGAAGTTAAAACAAGAGCTAGAATAGATAATTTTACTAAACTACCTCAGCTTAAAAGATAATATGAAATTAAACCTGAGCTTGAGGCAAACAAAATATTTTTGACGAAAAAAATTAAGACATAAAAGTTGCATACTGAAATTCGCATAGTCACTAATTTTCTTAAGTCTAAAAGAATGAATTCTGAGTTAATTAGGTATAAAGCTACAATGGCGGTTGATTGCTGTTTCTCTCTCTATTATAGAAAAAGTTCACTTCACTATATAAATCTCTTTACTAAACTGAGTCCGTGCCCGCGGTAGCCACGTAGTCATAGTCGCAAACTCGCGACCAGCCTTAAGTCGACTCATGGTTTCAAGTCCCGATTCCACCAAAGACCCATCCTGTAGCGGGGCTGATGCACATTAAATCTGTCGGGGATATATATGTCTTCACGCTGGAGTGAAGGAAGAGCTTAGAAAGTTGGGTTCCAGCTCACATGTCGTCTTCGTCACTTGACCGTACTTCAAAGCTTCGAGGTCCGTCACCAATAGCCCTCGTGTTGCTTCTTAGTGAGACGTTATTGAACAATGAATGAATTAATGAATCAATCCAAACTGAGGCAGTAGGAAAGCTTTTAAATATTTATTTAGAAAATGCAGTTCACTTCATATTTGCTTAAACAACTTCGGGAAATGAACACACTCTTTGAAAGAAGTAGAATCGATAGAATAGAATAAAATTATTTACAAAATGGAAAACAAAAATAACAAGAGTGAACTTTACGAGAGTATGAAATTGAATGTTAAATCAAAATGCATTTTCAATAATTTGTTATCAATTCCTTTGTGACTTCTTAAATGCTTCGCTACGCCTCTTTATTTATACATAAAGTTTTTTTTTTATCAAGATTATTTATGAATAAAAAATGTTTCAGAAAAGATGTGATTACGAAAACTAATCAAATTTCTTGAGAATAAAAAAAAAAGGTTAATTGTGTTGGAGATGCAAAATTATCCTCACGGATATTGAATTGAAAATGAATAAATGAATGAGCAATACAGTGAAAAGTTTATTTAAAAAATCATTTTTTTTTTAATCAGTCTTTCTTTACGGTTGATTCCAAACACATTTTGGTAAAGTTTTCTGAAGCTTAAAATTGCCATTCAAAATTGTACTTTCCTTATTTCCTAACGTTAAAAGGTGGTCAGACAGAAGATTCTCAAACTTATCAGAGCTCGCAGCAATCCAAATTTGTAAAACTTTACGATATTCAGACTTCGTGAAACCCTTACTATGATTAAATTGCAATTATTCTAGTATTTTCCTGATCAGCAATTCTGAAACTTTTAAAAAGTTTGTTAAAAAAACAAATAACTCTTTGTTTCATAAATTAAAATAATTATTAGAAATATAACAAAAAAGTTTGGTACCGTGTTAAGTATGGAACTTTAGTCTTTCAAATGTAGGATACAAAAAAAAAACAAAAAAAAAATCTGAGAGGGGAAGTCCAGAATAATAATTTTATGTATCGTTCAACGTTATAACAGATACATTTTTGAAAATGCACAAATATTTATAGACAATAATTCTTAGCTCCATTTTTTTTTTACGAAATAAACTCTGCTGATGCGTGTTCTGAAATATTACAGAACTCAAATCTACTTTTCACATAAATGGAAAAAGAACGATCTAGCAAAGCTGCAATAAGTTTTCGACTTAAAAGTGTCTCCTTCCTAGACCCTTTTTTTTTCCTCTCTCTCTCTCTTACTAGTGAAAAAATGCTCTCTATTATCAAAATAAATGCTTCTCTCACTTAAAAAGTTGAAGTCTACAGAGTATAATATTTCTTTTGAGGCTAAGTGGGAAAAGTAAATATGTGTGAAAAATGACAACGAAGTCGATACTCGTTGGGATTCCGATTCCGATTGACATCCCTGACCTTGAAACACGGTAGGGGGAAAAACCAAATGCTACCTACACAACTAGAAATAATGATTCTATTAATACATTTTGTGTTGATTTTTTTAAGCAATTAATAGACTGTTTAATTTTGGTACATCGAAGAAATGGCGGATGTTTCTCTAGAAAGAATATGAGATCAAAAACTCACAAATTTAATAAAGTTATGTTGTGAAGTTTTTTTTCTCACTTGTTATTTATTGAGTTCAAAAATTTTGTATTTCCTGCTATTAAATTTTTTGCAGAATTTCATTGTACTTGAAGTAAAAAATAGCCGATTACTTACCAAAAAATTCCGAAACGAAGTTTATTAAACACTTTTTAAATTTGAAGCGAAAAGTATAAATTGATTGGCGTTGTCGATAATTATCCATTGTTGTTTAATTATTTATTTTGTCAGTAAAATAATTATGTTGCTACTAAGAAAGTCATTGCTTAAAATAATTCGAATCCTGCCTAGTTGCCAATTAACTGAGTTAAATTGTTACGAAACTTTCAAAGTGAATGAAGTCGGGTTTGAATTGAGACTTATGAATGAAGTTGAATTAGGTAAGATGCATGAGGCAATTGTTGCAAATACGTTCAACCAATTAAAAAATTTGTAACCTCGTCCCCGTCTTTTTCTGATTGGTTGAACGCGTTGCCTTCGTAAATGAAAAAGAAATGAAAATTTCTCTGAAGCTTTAAACAATTTAGCGCTCTAGCTTGTGACAAATGTATTGTTAGTCCAGAACATATCTATTAGCGTATGTTTTCACAAAAGTCTCCGCCTAAAGTTATTAGCCTAAAATAAAGATAAATACATGTTTTCTTCAGTTCACTTTTTATAAATGTTGGGACTCCTGACAGATTTGTGAGTATTTGTCATGTGAGCAGAAGTAAAAAAATATTTCTTTCAAATAACTGTCGTCTTTCCGGTTATTTTTATCAAACTCTTTTTATAAAATCAAATTAAGATTTCTTCTTTTACAGATTTTCAAGATAGTCTGAAAGGTTTCAAGGCAATTCAGTTACCTGATTTCAGTATTTTTGTTCGGAAACTAACCATTAATTGTTCATTAAAGATCAAATCAGCCATACTGTAATAAACTATATTTTAATGAATTATTTTAATCGATTTTTATGGAGGTAATAAAAATCTTGCTATTTTCATACATCTCAAAAACTTGCTACATCCCAAGAATTCACGATTGAAAAAAAAAATTAATAAATACTTTGTAAGTCACTGATGATTTTCCCCACATTTTTAACATTTGTTTTATCATTTTACTTAGATTTGGATAACCATGTGTATAATTAATGAAGCAGGGAATATTTATTAAACATATTTCATCATCTATCGGTGACATTAATAACCCGCACATCAATGATCAAAGTTCCTAATACAAGTGCTTAACTAAATCAGTACTAAAACTATGCAGTTCATTAGGAATATTCAGCAACTTATTATAATAATTATTTTTGTTTAAACGAATAGTGTTCGACGAAGTTATTTATCAACAAATGACCTTTGGTGATAAAGAAATTCCTGTTATCTGTAATTGTAATATTATAGAGTGTAATAATTACGCTCCCGTTGAACCAAAGTGAGAATCATCTGTATTTCGATAACCTGAGATATGCTTTTAAACATCTATTAAAAATTTATGTTTAACTATCAATCAAGAACCAATATTTCTTCTATGGTAAAGCTACGTTGAGAGATGTGAGAAATGTCAAGTTGTTTAACTTACCGCATCGAAGTTGTAGACAGGAGTTACGGTAAATCGAGAACTGATACTTTTGCTCATGGCTAAATATCTGTTTCGGGAAGATAGACATCCACTTTCTCGCTCTTCGAACGGAAACTTCCAAGGAAGAGTTTGCTTATCAACAACGAAAACAAAAGCTATCTCTGATGTGGGTCAGGTCAGGGTGTCGTTTTCACAAGTTCAGGGGTTGTACAACTCTCAGGAAGAATGCTCCGATCGTGCTCAGGGTTGCTATACGCTCCGGGAACGCCACGCGCTTCTGCTGAAATCCAAATAAATGGAAGCGCTCTTTCCAGACAGTCAGTAGTAAAGTTGGCACACCCTTCGAGCGGGGGAGTTTGCGACCGACACGGGACTTAGCTCATGAAACGAACAAAATATTTCTGTCCCATTTTATTGGTTTTTGTACTAAATGAAAATCCAGGAGAGTATCTGAAAAGGATTAAAGAAAATAACAAAAAGTTTTTTATTCTGTAGAATTTTCAATTCATTATTAAAAGTCACGAAGGTAATAAATTATAATGCATAATATCTGAAAAATTCAAAAAAGGGATGGATAATGACAGTAACTTAAAATAATTGTTTCATTCATATGCAGGAATACTAATATATTTTCCAATACATGAAAACAACTTGAGCTCGCATTTAATTAATGATTTCACTTGCTGAGAGTGCGAAAAAGAGTTCGCATTAGATATCAATCTCAATCAGTTTTACCTTTCCACTGTACTTCCCCTATTTTATTTACTTCTAATAACATATGTTCCTGTTTGTATTTGCAATTATTTTCTTGTTTTGTCTACATTTTTCTGCTTATGATGTAATTTAAAGTTTACCAAATTGATCATTTTTACTTTCTGTCAGATAAAGAGTAAACATTTTTTTTATCTATTTGTAATACATTTAGTTGTATTAGTTCTGAAAAGTGTGCTTCATCCCGTGGCATTCCTTTTCATAAAAAAACGAGTTTAAGTGAAAATGGCATTTGGTCAAAACAAAATAAAACGTTTGATACATTTAAAATCCTTTTAAGTTATTCACTTTAAATTTTATTGGAATTTCTCCTGTATAAATGTAAGCAAATAAAAATGTACACAAAAATGAGTATTTTACAAAAACGTTATAAAGGGAAAAAAAATTATTGATAAGTGGATAGTAAAGAGAAAAAGTTATATATTATATAATACTATATATATCTGAAAACCATTGAACCTATTTAGTTTAAAATGTTTAATATTTAAATTTCAAGCGATTTTGTTATAAATGTAATTATTTTTCCAGTTACATTTAATAAGAAAAAAAGAAATATTTTGTAGATTTCCTCGAGATTGTTTTGACTTCAAGAAATGTCGCAACTAACTTTAAAGAGGAAGTTAAATTTTGAAGTATTAAATAACAGTGAGAGAAGATTAAATTTATGAACTTTACTGGTACATCCTGATGTGATACTTCACTTTAATCTTTCAAGGTTTTAGGCAATAATTTGACTAACTCAATCAATCTATTATTTGAGCGATTCAAGATCGACTCTGACAGGACTCGACTGCTTGAATCTTGTGCCAAAAATTTCATGCAAAACTACATGGATAAAAGCTAAATTTAGAAAATAGAAACTTCGAGATTCTGTATCATATGATATATAATAAACATGAAAACAAAGTATTGAAAAACATTTGAAATGCATGAGAGTTTTCATTTTAAGACATTGAAAATGACTATTTTCTACTCACCGCTTAATTTTCAAAAATAAAAGGATGTTATTATGGAGCAGATTGTTTCAGCTTTAAGTATCATGAATATAGTGAAACATATAGGCATTACACAAAAGAAAATATTTCCTTTTCGTCTTTGTTAATCAAATGCAGTTTTGAAACAAAGTCTTTTTAGAAGCTAAAAAAATATGAATCAGCATGAAGTAGTAGTTACAACCGTTTTGGCAAAACAATGCCACAGTTTCCATTATTATTTCGCAACGACATTATTTATAATTACATCAAGGTTTTTTTTATTCGAACAGATGTGTATTAACAATTTGATTGACGTATTTCTAGAATCATGCGATACTTTCCTCTCTGTAATGATAGCAATAAATATAGCACCAACATAAACGTTTCAACTGTTCTGAATGTTTTTTAATAATATTTATTTAAAAACAAATTCGATATCAATTTCATTTGAAAGTTTATTTCAGGATATCTGTTACTGACAAAATATTTTTAGACAACATTTTTTTAATACTTCTAATAATTAAGGACATTTTACGAGTATATTTTGTTTGAATTCATAACTTTGTGACATTGAGCTATTCTCGATGTTCTCTTCTATAACTTCAGGGACTTATATCTAGTTGAATTGCATCAAACTACAATTTCTTCCCAATTGAAATGAAACGTGATTTGGAAAACTAGACGAAGATAGAAGTGAATTGAAGTGATTTAGATATAATGATGTATAAATGATGTGCAATTAATGAAAAACGAAGGGAGATAGAGGATAAGTACTTGCGTTTAGAGAATTGTTATTCAGATTGAAATCCTTCTGTTAGTTTTGTGGATTGAAGAGAATTCCACTAAAAGTATTAATTTACGAAGCTACTGACGAACAAAGTTGAGAATTTTAGAACGAGTGAATTGATAAGACCGATTTCTTATTTAAATCATAAATTAAAATTGTGAGTTATGTTGAGATTCTACGGAGAACGACCTCAGACATTCTACAATGATAATGAATAAAGAATCTGTTTCGTTCTTGTGTCTTCAATTGGAGTTTAGCAGTTTTCGGTTAATATATTCGATTTATTTATGTCACAAGGGCCGAATAATGTCAAACAAATGACAACTTCACTACTTTTTTAAAAAAATTAATATTTTTTTTACAAGATTTCTTGAGTTTCTCTGCCTATTAAATTATTATATCCGATTCATCTTATTTATCAACAGCAAAAATTTGTATCAAATCAATTGATTTTACCAGGGACATAACCACACATATGACATCAACTTTACTGAATTATAAGTTTATACTGAAAGGCAGTAATATTTTATATGATTCATTAATATACAAGTACAATTGTAACTACGATAAATGCTTATGACTATGAAAGATTAAGCAAGAGATTTATGAGATAGAAAAGTATCCATCGGGAGAATTACGAGATTAAAATTAATAATATATCTTGAGCTTTGAGATTTATCACTTTGTATGGAAGAATGTGATAAAATGTTCTTAAGAAAAGGAACAGTGCTATTTTTGACATAACAATATTTTAAATTCAGTGCTCATTGCCGAGAAAAGTTCTTGAAAGAGAAGGATCGCCTTGATATTTTCCTGTTATAGCATATTGATTGATTGATCGTTTTGATAGGATATGGAATAGCAAAGGCTATTATTTCTACTGCAGAATATTTTAGAAGGATTTTTTAGTTTAAGAATACACATCATTTAAGAATACATCGTTTGCTCTAGAGCTCGAAATAAAGAATTAAAAGAAAACTTATTTTTAAAAAAGTCTTCATACTTAAGTTCATATATTGAGTGATTGCTTAATTATTTATCAATGTCGCGTGTAGAAGCCACATGAGAGCTATTGGCGAAGGACCTCGTCATTTTGAGTCTCGGTCAATTTACGACGGGGGTTTTATCGGGTTTCCTCCTATAACTAACATTTTAGGACTTTTCTGTGATGTTGTTTGAATTGAATAAGGAACGACATTATTTCTGAGATGCAAAATCGTATTTCCCTGGCCAACAAAACGTTCTTTGGACTCCGTTCATTATTGAGGTCCCGTTTTCTCTCAAAAAAAAAAAGACTTTATTTATTCAGGTCGGTCCTAATGTATGACACATAGTCTTTAACTAAGAATGGAAAGTACAAAACTGCAATTTTGAAGAGAACGGTTCTCAGAAGTATTCTCGGCAGCGTCAAAGAAAATGACCTTTAACGAAGACGTTTTAACTGTGAAATTTATCAAATTTTTAATGAGCCTGATATCATTAAATATATTAAAGTGAAACGATTGAACTGGGATTCTCATTTTGTTAGAGTAGATGAAAAAAATCCAGTAAAGAAGATTTTTGTTGCAAAGTTCTTTACTAGTCGGAAAAGGGGAAGTCCAAAACTACGGTGGCTTGATTCTGTTTGAGTCGAATTTTAAGGTGATTACGGAGAGGAATTGGCAGAGACAAAGGCAAAAGGTGGGTTCTCTAGAGGAATCTTCAAAAGAAGTTTTTTCCCCACCCTGGGCTGTTGAGTCAAATATAATGATGATGTAGATGTTTAACTTGAATATTTCTCCCAATACATGAAACGTGATTTATGTAGATTGAATTAGAATTTTGAAGTGTAATGAATAGAAATGGGGAAATTCATACATAAACGTTGAATACTAATGTTGAAACGTTGAATACTAAGGTTGGAAATTTAGTTAGTTGTGCAGAGAGTGAGAGAAGAAGCTATAAACGCGAATGGCTAATGAATGTATTGACAAGTGTAAGAAATGATCGGATCACAGCCAAGAAGGAACTGCGTAAGGTCATAAATCGGACCATCATCTCTAAATCCAATAAGGACTTGAACCCGATTGGTTCCTGTCCACGATGGGTTTTAATGTTGCATCAAGATTAGGATTGAAATAACACTGACCATGACCACTTGACTACTCCAGCCGTAAATTTAAGTCATCGTGCAAGATCAATATAAGAATATTTGAAAGTAAAAAATGCTTTAGCGTGTCTTAATTCCAAAACGTTTAATACAAAATTTTAGAACTGTAATATTAAAGTTACTTGAATTTTCTTAAAATGAGATTCAATTCAGGAAGAGTCTGAAATACAAGACTATTTAGTCTCCGTCTATGTGTGGAAAAACTCAAAGAATCTCAGATTCTCTAATTTTCTTCGCCTCTAATTTTATGCATTTGAAACTTGACAGAGTTTTCTTTCGTTCAGTCCCGTTATGTTAGCATATCATAAAAAATATAAGCTTCCATATTATAAAAAATTTTAATCAAGTTTTTATTTAAAGATGGACTTAAAGGTATTAAATAATTTTTAGACTTTAAATAATATATAATTTATAAAATCTTGAGGCTCTTAACTGAAATACCGATAAATGACCGATAATGGTAATAATCGATAAATTACTAAAGCTACTTACTTTATATGAGATCAAAAGAAGTATTAACACTTCAAGTTCTTATAAATTATATGTTATATTACTTTTAAAAATTATTTTTATACCTTGTAGCACATTTTTATGTAAAAAATTAGTCTATTTTTTTTATTTATATTTATTTAATTCATATTAGTTTAGAGATGTAAGACTAAAAAATGTAATTACATGTGCACAATTTCAACTCATTTGAACGTTGTTAAGTGCTCCCGAGGCTCTGAGTCCTCCCGTTAGCGTGGTGTGCAAGTTCTGTGAGTGGAGCAACAGCTCAGTATCGTCCTCATCACTTGACAATGGTTCCGTTCGCCAGTGGTCCACGTTTGTTTCTCAGTGCAACAATAATAGACAAACAATCAATCAATTATCAATTTGCAGTCGAATGCATTCCTGTTATCAGGTTGGATTCCTCTCATATTTAATTTTTGAATTATTTAACTAAAACTTGGTCTCTCAAAGAGTATATTACATTACTAAGCTAGAATTGTTGCAGAAATGTTAATGAAATTAAAAAGTTTCTGGATACGTAAAAATAAAACAAAGAAAAAATATCCGCTGGCTGCATAAAGGTCTGTTTCCTGCAATGTCAAACATTCATCCGAGATTTAGTTATTTATGTTAAAGCAAATAAGCCTTTTCAACTCATCCGAATGAATATTTGTCTTTTATGAATTATAAAATTGTATTCATCTCTTCGGAGAATTGGTTTGAAATAAAATTTTATGATTAATTACAAACAAATGTTTTAAAGCGTATTAACAATTTTTATACCTCTAGATCCAGGGCCGAGAAAATATTTATTCGATACAAGGTGTTGCAAATAAAGAAAAATTTGAGTCGCCTTGATTATTTTTGATAAAAAAATTTATTGTAAATCAAACAATAAAAAATCAAAATATTTCTTGCGGTTAAAAGAGAAAATGTTACTTGTTATATTATGAGAGCTCTTGTTATTAGGAGAGTAAGAAACGTTACTTTTATTATTCTCATCAAACGCGTTGTTTCAGAAAATCAACAGACAGACGACAGATAATTTCAGAAAATCGCCGATCTTCAAAACATTCCATGAAAAATAAACATTAATACATTGTACAATATAGGAGAAAACAAAGTAAATTTCAAATTAAGTATTTAAAAATAAATTACATACAGAGAAAATCTAAGAAAGTGTTAATTATTAAATTTAAAAAAATCTTATTTAAACAAATAAAGAAAAAATTAAGAAGAGAAGAATGTTTATAGTTAAATAGCAAAAAATAATTGAAAATCTTTTAAAAATGATCAAAATGGAAAAAAAGCTATGTAATATTGTCTCTAGATTTGGATGGAGGTACTCTGCTTAAATATGTTTTAATGATCAAAATTTCTCTATCAGTAACAATGTTGTAAAACAAAAGACATGGCCTAATATAACTCAGCAATAAAAAAAAATGAGGAAATAAGAAAAACTATCAGTAAACCTGTAATTTAAATCTAAATTCAATGAAAACTACTACATAAAATATAACTAGCTGTAATACAAAAAATATAATTATATATACATATACACGTATGTATGCATGTATATATATATATATATATATATATATAGTTTCTGAGTGGAATGAACACCCAGAAACAGCGAGTTAAATTATTTTATCTCCATTCCATGAAACTTTATCATCTGAATAGTTTCATAATCTTTAAGAATATTGTAATAATTTTTACTTGCTTATCTTTAAAATTTTGCAATGTGTTTTCAATCCTTATGATTTTTCACATGTGTATTTACTTCATAAGTTATATTCCATTAATTTTTATTGCAATAACTATGATGTCTAATTTTAAATTATATATTGATGTCACTAAAGACCACACATGTAATGCGACTGATACACGCTAAATCTGTCGAAGGTCCAAGTCTTTCCATAGGAGTGGTGTGAAGTTTGGAGAGAGAGGCATCAGAGCTAAGGTGCCGTCCTCGTCACTTGACTGAGGTTCAAAATTTCGAGGTCCCATGCCCTTGCGTTGTCTCTCAAAGCGACATTAATAAACAAACAATCATTAGTACTTTTTATAATTTGAACGTTATTCATTATATATATATGTGTGTGTGTGTGTGTGTGTTTGTGTGTGTGTGAGA
>BMAW01035870.1:387919-412173 GCA_019974015.1 Nephila pilipes
GCAACACCATGAAAGAATCATCAGAATCAAATGAAATTTAATGCAGAAACGACTTGTACTGATACAAATAAATGATGAAATTTTCAAAACAAAAGAAACAAATTAAGCGTCCGAAATCAGTATTTGGTGCAGCCACCATGCGCTGCAATAAGTGCTGCTATACGACGTGGCATGGAGTCAAACAGATGTTGAATATCTGCTTGAGGAAGAGAATTCCATATCGCTTGTATGCGCAACCAAAGTTCGTCTTTGGAAACTGCAGGACGCGGATCACGAGCGAGACGCCGACCAACCATATCCCACACGTGCTCAATAGGCGACATATCCGGTGAATAAGCAGGCCAAGGAAGAAGTTGCATGCGTTGTGCTGAACAGAAGTCTCGAACAGTCCGCGCAACATGTGGGCGTGCATTATCCTGCTGAAAGATAGCTCCAGGGATGCCTTGAAGGAAAGGAACGACTTCGGGCTGTAGCACTTCACGGACGTACCTGTTGCTATTGAGATTACCCTCAATTCGTATCAAATTGGATCGTCCATGATACGAAATCGCACCCCAGACCATAACTCCGGGTGTTCGACCACTATGTCGTTCAATAATACACTCAGGAAGGCAGCGTTGACCGGCATAACGTCTAACACGAACACGGCCATCATGGGTCCACAAATTGAAGCGTGATTCATCTGAAAAGACAACTTGGTGCCAATCAGCTCGCCTGTCTCTGTGCTCAAGAGCCCACTGCCGACGCAGCCGTCGATGATTCGCCGTGAGGGGAATCCTGTATAAAGGCACCCTTGCACGCAATCCACGGCGCAGCAGACGACGACGAATTGACGAAGCCGACAATTGTACACCTGTAGCAGTAGACCAACGTGCTGCCAGCTGCCTGGAGGAAGCTGTGCGATCATTCACCGCCATGCGGAGCAGGTGTCGATCATCGCGCTCTGACGTCACCTTCTGTCGTCCAGTGCCTGTTTTTCGAGTTGTTCGGTGCTCGTCGGTCCACTGCTTCCAAACTCGCATCACTGTGGAACTGTTCCGCTGCATACGAGCTGCTATTGCGCGATAGGAAAATCCTCCTTCTCGAAGGCCGATTATCCTCCCTCGTTCAAACTCCGTAAGTTGCTTGAATTTCTTATTCTTCCGTCGTGGAGGCATACTCAGGTCTCACTAAACGTTTGCCACTAACAAATAATCATAGACTTTTTTCAACGTCCCGCTACAGCACTTTATTTATACGCTTTCAGCATCAATTCAGAGGGCGCTGCGCGCGCCGCGCACGCGCGATGGCTCTGAAACTTTATTAATTTGCATAATATCCTATAATTGACATTTGCTGCGAATTTCATTTGATTCTGATGATTCCTTCATGGTGTTGCATTTTCTACAAACAGCAGTTTATATATATATATATATATATATATACACGCTATTTTTTTTATTTATTTTGCTTTTTTGTTTAATTAAATTAAATTCTTTTTTTAACAGACATTCATGTTTGACAAAAAAAGCTTATGTTCAGAGTTACACATAATCAATAGTATACATCTTGGTTTGCTTTTACAAAAGACGCTCTAATCACCTCATCAGGTCACACATAAACACGTCTCAAAATTAAACTTTCGAGATCTGCCAGGTAATCTCCACACACTTGGTTAAAACAGAAAAAATTCGCATATACAATTCATAATACTCGACTAGAGACTGGACTGTAAACCCAAACACGCGCGCATACAAATCCAGAGCTTTAGCAAAATTAAAACTCCTCCACCAATGATCAACAAATACCACGTGCTAATTTAAAAGAGCCTTCAGGAAGCCTTCGAAACGAGAACATGCCCTTTAAAAAATCAAATCCAGCCCCCGCATGAGTCATCATAAGTCTCATTTCGAGCAGGTAGTCACATGTATCCGAATCCTATGTACATATAATGCCATTTTGTACCAAAAATATTAAGACTTTGACACGCATGTGTGACGGTCGGGGGTAAACGAGTAAACCCTCTGTCACTTCAACATGCCAACTGTCCCGAAAGAGTTAACATCTTCTCGACTCATCATTTATTGCTTCACGATTCTCTTACAAAAGCGAATCCATTACATTATAGTTTGACAGCATCAATTACCATTTTGTTTTTGTTTATGTACCTGAGATGAAATTTATTTGTGCGTTTATAAAATTTATGTAATGTGTTCCGATGTTTTTATTGGGGATTTGTCATGCATTATATACGAAATGTTTTATAGGAAAACAGTTTCGGATTAACAGATTATAAGAGCCTGGAGTTTCCAAGGCCATTTATGATCTTTAAGGTGAGTGAAACACTAAAAATTTTTGAATTTGTTTGGCTTCGCGGTTAAAAAATAGAGGGCATTTTTCTTATTCCGTAGATGTACTATTTGTGAGAACCGGAAAAATAAAATATTCGAATAATTGAGTTTTAAATATGATTACCACGTCTTAAAGAAAAATATTTTTTTACGTTTTTCTCAAAATGTGTTTTTTTTAAGATTCTGATGCACTTTCCTCAATTTCTGCTTAATCCGTAGCGTTGATGTCTTGCACATTATAAAATGAGGTTTTATATGCTATACAATTTTAATTTCGCTCTTTAATAAACACTCACAAGTTTTTTTAAGTATTACACAATATTAGTACAAAAATTATGGGATATTTGAAACATAACATCTAAATTTTAAAATTATGTTCGGTATATAGAGAACATTATGTTTATAATTACTCTGCAAAAAAAAAAAATATTTTAACTTATAAGTGCAATATATTTTATGTAAGAGGTATCTGTGGAGGCAAATAAAAGGCTTATATATACAAATATAAATACGGCTATTGTTTATTAATTACTCTTACATAATTATTTATGTTTATAAATGTGATATTCCTTGTATAAACATATATGCACAAATATTTATAATTTCTTAATATTAAAATATGAGCTCCATTGTTTTTAATATTAAAAAGCAAGATGGAGAAATAAAGTTAAAATGCTCATTTTCAATTCAGTGAAAAATTTATCTGTAATTAATAAGGATCACATATTTGGTTTAGCCAAACCTACGAAAGGGGGGAAGGAATATAGTAAATATTATATTATTTCTAAGAAATAACCAATTTATTCTGCATATTAATATATCCTCATGCATAAAATGTTGTAAATTACAGCTGTTCATGATGATTTGTTTGGTTTTAGAATGCCGTAGATTAAAGAAATACACAGTATGGAGAAGATAGAAGTCAATATGCTGAGTTCTAAGACGACGGCCTCCGAAAGTTCAAGAAACGCTAGGAGAAAAACAGTGAAGTAATCGGGAAGGGAGAGCGTGATTTTCTCTGGAAATTGAAATATTTCAGTATAATTCTTTTATTATACTATTATAGGTGTTCTAAGCTTTAAAAAATCATTTTTCCCTTCTCATGCTTAAAATTTTTCATCAATTAGAGATAAAAATGATTCCATCTAAACCAATCCCTGAGAAAAGAATACAAATATCTTTGCTCTCTCCGAAATGTTCTCCTGGGTCAGTGTTTAAAGTCGAAGAGAGGAGGGTGTATCCCTATAGAAAATGTAATCTTCCTGAACAGTTTTCTGGAACAGAATTACTGGAGACATTCTTTTCTTCCAGACCGTGATCTATGAGTACCCTAAAACAGGTCGCATCACGCAATGAGCATGTCTTCGTATCACCTCTTCGCGGAGATGAACCGTCCACGAGCGGTAGTCTCGGCTTTCATAAACGAACAATAGTCTGGAAATCTAGGTCGATCTATTTATTTTTGCTCAAATTGTTAAGTTTATAATTTTATTGCTTACATGAATGATTGAATGTTATTCTTTATTTATTGATTCGACAATGAGTAACAGAAAGAAACAGACCCTTTTAAATTATTTAAACTCGAGTGAAAAATAATTCCTATAGTCAGTTTGAAGTAGAGAAGGGTATATTAAATAAGAGAGAAGTAGAAAATCAATTATCTGAATCGGAAACGGAAATACATGTGTATATACAGAGAAAAAAAAATCTCGCTTTTTCCGAAATTCTCTAATTGATATAAAAACGACACCACAATTGGAAAAATATGATATATTAAATTACGTCCATTATTAGCTACCTGACGAAAAAAAAATGATATTCTTGGAAAAGTTTGGATGCCAACAGCCACGTATGTATTTCCAAGCTTTTCGTTTGCTGATAAAAAAAAAAGTGAAGAGGAAATTTTGATATAATTTACTGTTAGAATACCAATGGTTAAGTATAAACATTTCTTATTCAAATGTTTTAAATATTTTGCAAAATTAAAAACGGAGAATAAATATAACTTTGTAAAAACTAATATGTACAAACATTTTTTTCATTTCATTATAATCACATTTCTTAAACGATTTTTTAAATTGTGACAGTTTTTTCAATCATCGAATGTTTTTTAACAGCTTTTCGATCTTGTAGGATTTCACTGATTCTGGTTAGTATGAATTTTTGTTCTCATGGTGTCTTTTTTTCCCCTTAAATAATCTTTATTTTTGTAACTTGATAAGAATTATATCAATTTTGAACTTTTTTTTAAGTAGGAAAAAAAATTGATGTAGCGTATTCTTTAGTTTTTACCAAATGATAATTTTAAACTAAAGAAGAATAAAAAATTTCTCTTTTCATGGAGATGACAATATGTACCCTCAGAATTGATATCTGGGTACGCTAACTGGAATATATATATATATATATATATATATATATATATATATATATATATATTCTAGCGACTATGTAGCGACTATGTAGCGAAGTCTGGTGAATAATAAATAAAAATTAAGTTTCTATCTCGATTAATTTTTTGCAATAATTTAAACTTTACGATACCCCGGATGATAATTAAAACTTTATGATGCTGCGAGTTTCTTCTATCTATGGCTTCCTGAAACCAAACAAATGAATATGAATAGCTGCAATGTACTATATACGTAAAAAGAATAAATTAATATGCATAATAAATTTTATCCAGATATCTCGATTACTTCTTAGAAATAATCAATGCTTTGCGATACCTTCTCATAGCTATCGATTTTATTACTTATTCGTACATAATTATTTGTGTGTATAAATGTGAAAATGTGTGTGTGTGACCGAAACACAAGTATACAAATATCTTAGTGTTAAATTATGCTTTTCATTGTTTTTAATTTAAAAAGGAGAGGTTTATTTAACTTTGGCATATAAAATGAGCTCCTTATCGAAGGAGACTCAGTTGCCTTAATCATTTCGTAACCTCTTTAATAATTCAATAATATTAGACTCTAGGATTCCCGAAACGTTTAAAGCATTCTTGTTGTGCTATCCCATTCGATAACTCTCCTCCATTGCCCTGGGAGGATACCGCACCCTCTGAGTTCCGTATTATCTTTTGACAGATGTCCCAGTTCTTCGGCGGGGCTTTACTAGTGTCACAATCGACCTTGTGTCTAAAAGTGTCGTCTTGTTGTATGCGTCGTGTTGAGGTGATTGACATTTTAGAATTCGAAGCTCACGTCACCGAAGACCTTACAGAAAAAGGATTTGTAGAATCACAAGGGAGAAGAAGGGAAGGAGGAGATTCTTCCCCAGACACGTCTTGATATTGACCTTCATCTCTAACAAAGCAAAAATATCTCTTTCGAATGATACATTTAATTTCATTGCGCAGTTAGATTTAAATATATATTATTTCGATCGAAGCGAAAAATACAGTCGGCGCCACTTTAAGTTATCTCTTTGATAACCAGATTATTGAATAACAATAACTAAATGATAATAAACTTTACTGTAAGTACTGAATAGCATTTTCGTCAATCGCTCTTTAAATGGATATTAATACGTATTTTAATTTGTAAATATACAACATTTTTACCGCTTGAAAGGAAATATGCATATTAAAAACCCATTTATTTTTGAATTTATATGTAAAACTGTTCTTTTGAAAACCATTGATAAATTATTTCTACATATATCGTTTTCTCTAAGCTGTCGGAAAATGAAACTGCACGTCACAAATTCCTCAAATTGCAAGACGCATAGCCTTGCCTTTATTTGCCTTGCTTCATAGTCACGGTTACCCTCATATATTTACACATTTACATTATTAATTTTCGTAATTACTAAATTTATACATCCCCTATGTTATATTTTCGATGCAATCTTTATATACATTTGAAATTGTTGATTTTGTATCTTTTTCCTTGAAATTTTTATCATTTTGCACGAAGTGAAGTATTGTGTACAACGCTGATGTTATAAACTAATGTTGCTATATGTATTAATTAAAATGTTTCAAGTATTATTAAAGCTATATCATTTTATTTCATTTATCGGAAAAAATGTTACTATCGATTTATTTATTAGTTTGAAGCATTCTTCGACGTCAGTCATTTAAAAGGCTTAATAAGACTCAATTGAATAATAAAAGTATTTCGATATCGATGAATTTGTTCAACAAATAATTTAATAGTAACAAACTTTCACTCAGTGTGGTTTTCTTAAACTTTTTCAAACAGCAAAGGAGCACATCTTACTCTTTTATCGTTATTATTATCATTATTATTTGCCCGAAATATTCCGAAAAAGTCCCATTTAATCTTCGGGGAAAATGTTAACGTTTAGAAAAGAAGTAATTGAAAAAGAATTTTTCTCCCTTTTACTTTTTAAGATGGACTATTCGATTAATAATTCGGTTTAACAATAGTTGGTATTGTTTTCATAAGCAACTTATACAAGACGAGTAATAGCTGTCCTGTTAAAATCTGAAATTTGCTGAACTGTTTGCGAAAATAAAAGCAGATATATACCGATCAATCTTATTAAATCATCGAAGAGATTGAAATCAAATTCTACGCAGAAAAAAAAATACTTCTTTTTTACAAATTGCAGCATAGTTTAATTCTTAAAGTAATTTAACAAGTAATAACTCCAATTTTTAAATTCAATGTGAAATACCTTTACGAAAGTATTGAAAAGAAAGGCACATATACGAAATATTTATCAATTATTTATTAGGTATCGAAACCCAGTAGTTAATGACCCGAGCTTTGTGGAAGGCATGATAAAATCTAGTCTTGGCTTCGAGTTCAGATTTCACCGAGAACCCAACATCAGGAATTGGCTGCGCATACTTAGTTGATTGATTGACTTAGAAGGAACACGAGGGCTATTGGTGACGGATCTCGTAATTTTGAACCTCTTTCACATGACGAGGGCAACACCAACTAGTACTTAAAGTCATCAAGAATGGAAGTTAAATATGTGAAGAACCAGCTTTACGTGTAGTGGCCCTAGTTTATGAGGTTCTGACTTGTGTCTTCGAATGGGGTGTTTCGATTAATGATAATTATCAACGAATTCTGAGATCGTTGCAGCTTAGTTATTTCAGTAATGGCCTGAATGAAATTTGAAAAGGTCATTTTATGGAATAGATTATGATTATTTTTTAAATTTACTTGTATTTTAAGCACTTGTATAACACCTGTATTTTAAATTCAACTGAACTTGAGATTTTGGGGGAAATGGGAATTAATTGACTAAGATATCAAAAAAAAAAAATATCGTCTTCCTCACTTGACTGTAGTTCAAAGTTATAGAGTTGATAAAAATCGTCATCATTCTTCGGAAAGTGCGATTTCATACGTTGAATTATCATTGGATCCGTAAGGAATAGTAGTAATTAATTAGTTCTAGTGACGTTATTTCATTTCGTCTTTTAAACCTTTGATTGCTTTCAAGCAAAATGAAGTATACTTCATTTTTCATAATACAGTAACAAAATTCTTTGATACAAATATTACCAATTATGGAATTTTGATAAGTCGATATTTCTCTGTCAATTATTTAATAATAAATAATTACTTTTGTATTCTAATAGGTTTATATACAGCGGAATATATTGTATTAGAGAAGAGGATAGATCTATCAATTATCTACAATAAATTTGTCGCAAGTTTCAGCCACTACGACGCTTCGAAAATTTCCTTATTTGAAGAGAACGAAGGCGACAAGATCTTAATTAATTAAGATTGGTGTTGATTGATATACTTGTAATTTCACGTGATTTTTGATTTGTACAATTAAGGAAAAAGTTATGTTAGTTACGAAAGTACAAAATTTGTTTTGTTAGCTGATTTTCCGTCGTACTGCATTTTCTGTTCTAACACAACATTCGTTCTAGAGGTTTTTAATGAGTTTAGATGCATCTTTCAGAATTAATAATAATACTAAAATATAATTTCCTTTCTCAAGTTATAATGATAATATTTGTGAAACCCTTATGTGTGTATTCTGGGATAATAAATAAAATACTAATCCTTCAGAAAGAAGCATCATACAAAAAATAGTGTTTTAGAAGAATATTTTTATTTTAATTGATAAATCTGTGAATGCTCGTAGATTCGTTCTCAATATAAGTCATGAGATCATTCTACTACCTATGAGAAGGATAGAAAAATTTTTCATTCTTCAAAAAAAAAAAAAAAAAAAAAAATGTAAATGAAGTGTAAATGCGCTTTTTCTAGTATTTTAATTTTGAATAAGTTCTATTTGCAGTGACCACTTGGGTAATAGCGCAATAAAAATCAAAATGAAACTTGTAATTATTTTTGATAAACTATGTGTTCACTTTTCGGTTCAGTTGAAAATGCAAATGCTTTGTTTAAATAATTAAGAAGTTAATCGCATTTAATGACCCCTTTACTGGTACCAGTAAGCGACCAATCAAGAAACGGTCTGAGCCAGGGCATAGAAATTTTGTTTAAAATGATTTTCTAAATTTAATTAACAATAATGTAGTGACTGTATCATAATTACGTGTAATTTGACTACATATATTTATTTACACCTTGTTAATTTGTTTAACTGAATATCATTGTACTATTATACTTATTTAACTTAAAGTCATTATGTGTTGCTAATGTGATGTAATTATGTAGTATATAAATAAAACATGTAATAAAACATGGATAAAACTCATAAATATTTAATGATATATATTTGTAGATAATCTAATAAATCATAAGTAGATTGCAGATATTTAAAAATGTTTAATGGCAAAAAGCATTTCATTTCTATACGGAAGGATATTAGTTTTGAATCTCTTCCAGTCCTGTCCTTAATCCAATTTTTTCCGATCCTTAGTGTGTTTTGAAAAAAGCAGTGTTAATAACACCGGTAAAAAACGAGTTTTTTGAACATGGGTTTTCTTTCAAACTTCACACTTTGCTTAACATAATTTTTTATACCTTAAATTTTAAGAGCAACAGGGAACGTTGAGTCAAATCGAAATTATTCAATGATTAGTTTTAATAATTTATTTTATTAATTGACGTTTATTAAATTTATCATCTAAAATAAATACTGGTCAAAATTTTAACAAACTTTTCAAATTAATTTTTTACCAAAATAATAATAAACGAAAGAGAGTTTAAGCAATTAACCCTTCACCTTGACGATGGATTTGGCGACCATTTGGCGAATGGGCTAGAAACTTGGCATAAAATTTAATTCTTTAAATAATTAGTTTTAATCAATTAATTTTTATTAATTAAAATTAAATTATTGTACTGTAATACACAACAATCATGAAAATAAAGTTTCAGTTCGAAAGAGCGCTTTAAAATATGAGAAAAAATCTTTTAAAGTTTTAACCCACGCAAACAATTGTATAGAAGACCCCCCCCCCAAAAAAAAAGGAATATAAAGAATGATCAAATTATATTATTTCATACTGAAGTTGAGTATTAAACAACTTCGGTACACAGTAGCATTATTATGTATCAAATAAATTACACTATGTAACAAGATTTCGGGTACACGGATGAAAGTATGCGTCTAGTACATAAGCGCATGAAAATGTATGCATATTTATGACCTTATATGAGCTTTAAAAGGCACCATCACTCTCCAATTTTTTATATAAATTGAAAAATGAGTTTAAAAAAAACCCAGCAACCTTCCAAAAATGAGGGAGAATTTGATCTTCATATACAATGGTTTTTTTTAAACCTCAGTCAGAAGAGTAAGTCGTTACTTTTTAATTTATTATCATTGTTTATGATAAACCTTACAACAATAATGAATCATTCTTTCAAGTGGTGCGGGCGCACAGAATGGGGGTTAGTCATATCGTTTTCTTATTGGTTGGCTTCAGAGCAACTGACGATTGAGATATTTGTTTGCATGATAACCGCATTCTGTTCAGTTATTTGAAGTTTGAAGTGGGTAGTTATAGCCCTATTGCTGCCTTGATTGCATTGATTCCTTATAGTTTTTATTTTAAGTGTCACGTAGGAAATGAAGATAAAGCATAGGCCCTTCACATACCATGCATAGCGCACTATTTCGGTTTGCTTTCACTGGAAAAAAGTGACAAATATCGGGCGAACCATTTGCAATTCCCATGATCTAGCACGAACAGATATCTAAGGATTGTTATTTTTGTCTTACTAAAATCATTGGAATTTTCGGTAAAACAAAACCTGAATACCCTAATGTTCTGTCTGCAAGACACCCTGAACTACAAGGACCCGAATTGCTCATGCCTTCTCCGTTGGAACAATTACCATTTGCAGAAGAAACACGGAAAGAGTCCGAACTATTAAAATCATTCACTCATCTTTCTCCTTGACATACGATAACACCGCACTTAATTCAGCAAAGAGAATTAAACGATTTAGTCAGAGACCTGATTTTTACTAAACATCAATCGGAAATTTTAGCGTCTAGATTGTAATCATGAAATTTACTGGCTCCAATCACTAGAATTTCATTACACTATGATGAGCAGACTTCAGGATATTTTCCAATGCTAAATTCCCGGTGCTTGAACTTAAAGATTAGAGTTTTGATGGCTGAATTCGGTTTCGAACGTATCCCTTAGGAATGGAAACTACTCATAGACTCTCCTAAGACAATTCTTAAGGCGGTGTTACTATACAATGGTAATACGAAACCCTCTACACCATTGGACATTCAGTGGGATTGAACGAAACATACGAGAAAATGTCTGTTTTCGTGAAGGAAATACATTACACCAAGTACAAGTAGCAATTGTGGGGAGATTTGAAAATCATAGGCTTGTTACTCTGACTTCAGAGAGAGCTTATAAAATATTGTTGTTTCCTATGTCTATGGGATAGTTGAGCCCTAACACTTTACTTTCAAAGACTGGTACCCTAGACAGAATTACGTGCCATTTTGACATATTGTTATATACGCCCTCTGATGGACGGAAAACAGGTATGCTTCCTCCTTTACTTATAAAGTTCGATCTATTTAAACGTTTCGATAAAGCTTTGGACAAAAATGGAGAAGGTTTTATATATATCAAGAGCAGTGCATTCCCAACTGTGAGCGATGCTGAACTAAAAGAGGGAATATTTGCTCGTATACAGTTTAAGAAACTTTAAAATGTGGAAAATTTCAAATAAAGGTTAAGTACTCTAGAGATAGCTGCCTGGAAGGCATTTGTTTCCATAGTTCACGGTTTTCTGGGAAATGCTAAAGCTGAAAACTATTAAAACTACTTAATTGACTTTTTCACATTTACGAGTTACTAGAATGTCCGATATAGGTAGAAAATATCGAGGAATCATCTTCAAAAATAGACTGCGTATTTGAGAGTGAGTGATGATGAAGCTTAAGAACCAGTTATGGCTATGGTGCGCTAAAGTGAAACCGTGATTTGTGTTTTCTAACTTTTTACATCTGAAGACAGGCGAAAATAAGTTAAGTATTTTTCAGACCGGCGTCAGCTAATATATATATATATATATATATATATATATATAAATAGATATTTTATTTATTAAATGTAATATTATGTAAAAATATAATTTTTAGTTAGTGTGACATTTGCTGCTGCTTATTTTTTTTTTTTTTAATAAATCTAAAGTTTGTGGCTGCAGATTAGTTTCTGCGAGACGAAGCACTGCATTAACATCCTATCAATTTCTTTGTTGCGTTTTTATTACTAACATAACTCAAAAAATATTTTCACTTAAATAGAAAATTGTAAAAACGATGAACAGTTTGATAGCTTTTTAACAGAGAGATGGATACCCTTTAACCAGAATCAAGACAACGGTTGTATTTTGTTTCTGGGCACAAGAGTAACATCAGAAGAAAATTTAATAAGTTTTTCCTTGTCACGAAGATCAAGTGCACATGAATTTACATCTTCCAAAAAAGGATTATAAAACCAGAGGTTATCTTTACATGGATCTTCAGTTTTAGGTATATAACAATATTAAAAAATGCTTAAAGATTTTACTATCTGACCTAGTTTTTCCTCCATTCTCGTAGTTTGAAATTTTATCAACAAAAAATATTTGTTTAACACAAAAACACTATATATATATGTGTGTGTTCTAAATTTAATGGACGAGTAAAAATGGAACATTTGAAGTCATGGATGTAACGAGAACATCAGCTCAGATAAAGTATGTTCATTCCTTTTGATGAGAGAGGCAATAAATTACAAAGAAAAGATGACATTATAAAAGTGAATAATGCAAGAGTCGTAGCTTCGTCATCTCGGCTACAGCGAGAAGAGAGCGAATCTTACCTTGTATCGAATTTATACGGAGGGATTTCTTTATATCATGTGGTACTCAAGTGGTATTGAACGAAAAGATTTTTCAGGGACTTTGGCTGCAGACACAGAGTGTAGTAAAAATTATCCCCGGAGGTTTGGGATTATGAGAAAGTTGATTTAGTAGATTTTACGAGCATGTGAACGCATAAATTAAAGGATAATTTGAAATCGTCTCAAAAAATAAGAAGGAATTCTTTACTGTGAGTTATAGAATGGGGAAAATTAGAAAGTTAAATTATTTTTTCAGAGAAATTATACATATATATATATATATATACGTGCGTGCGTGCGTGCGCGCAATGAAATAAAAAAAATTTCATCGGGTCTTTGGCATAGCTGAAGTGGTACTGATTAAAGTGAAAGAAAGACGGCTCGGGACTCGGATTCATTCATTTTTCGAGTCCTACGCACTTTGCCTATATTGTCTCGAGCAGTGCCCGAATACCTTTGAATGTGGTAGCAGTGATTGGTATGATTACTAGAAAGAATTGTTGAATCGAGAATTCGTAAAATATTTATTTATTTCAAATTAGGTTGTATATTTAATATGTTCTTTTTGGTGATATATGTTACCAATGTATTTAATTTTTAAAGTTGCGTAAAATGGTTGAAAGGTTTAAATAACTTTAGAAAGGACTTTAAAATTTTTAAATTTTTGGCGGACCGGCAACAAATTCCCACGGATTAGTGATTGGGAAACACTGATCCAAACGCTATAATTAACAAATAGAAAGTAGATTTTCATTTTTGATCTTGACGATTTTTAGAATGGGAATATTATTATCAAGTGTAGGCAACAAACACCGCGCTTTTGATAAGAAAAGTATACATTGGATCTCAGAAGGTTGTTGGTGATGCTAAAAACAGACTCCACATCCGCTCCTAATAGTTACTCGGTTGTTGATAGATTTTGTTGCCCTTCTGGAGATAATTTGCATAACGCGTTATTAAGATGACTTAATTCGCCAGATAAAGTGTACTCGATATCTTAGGTCATAGCTTTTATTTTATTCGGCAATTTTATTTATCTATACCAATTTATTTTCAGTTTTCTGTTCAGTTTCCAGTCCGATTATTATTGGGAACACTCTTATCTAAATCTAGTGATGGACATTTGTCGGTTAAATATGTGGTACATATATCTTTTTTTTCAAATCGTTTCCATGCGTGTTTAGCACTTTAATGAATTATATGAATATTTTTTAATCTGTTGATCGAACTTAAAAATAAATATTACTATAATTTTTTTTGAGATTTCGATTAATATTCCATAAAAGTATGTCTATTCTTGAAGTCGATGGATATAATATTAATTTTACATTTTTTAATTAAGCATAAATAGTAAAAAATTTCATAAACTATCTTTCTAAGAATTGCTGTTTTTCCTAGTTTAGTATATATATATATATATAAGTTTTGGTAATATTTAAGTAATAGATGCGTAGAACATTTGTGCAATCCATATAAGAACAATTCACGTCAAAAGGTAGAAACGAAAAACATGATTCACATTAGTGTATCTTTTTAGTTCGTTAAAATATTTAATTTTAATTCCGAGATAATTTTTTTCTCGCGTAGTTTTTTAAAGCATGAAGCTATGAAGAATTTATGAGTATCAAATTTCGAGTCCTTTTATATTTCAATTTTTCAAAACGAATAGGAATACTTTCTGAATTTCACAAATGTGGTAGAAGATGAAAGAATGGAGTTGGTTGTGTATAATTATTTCTCATTTTTTAGGTTGTTTTTTCTTATGGCTGAGAAACTATTTCTAATTTGAAAAATTGAATCAAATAGAAAAAATGTTTTAAAATTATTACAAGTTTATGCAAATTTTATTACATTACGTCCTTAAAATTTTAAGCATTCAATAAATGAGGAGTTTTTAACTTTAACCCTTTCAGGAAGGTATATTTTTTATACCACATATTTAGCACCTATAAAATCTCTGTAAAATACCTTTCCCCCCCACACATTTATCTTCAAATGGTAGCTTATAGCTTTATTTACTTAAAATAGATGGCACAACCAGGCAGAATGATTATAAAAATTATTGCTTTGAATCCAATAAAAGTTCCTAACAAATGGTTGTTTTATCCCTTACAGAAACGTTTCTGAAATGAATTGAAAATTTTAATTTCATCAGCTAACCAATCTACATGTTTGAAAACTTCATATATATATTGACAATTACTCAAAGCAAAAAAAGTAATAATAATAAAGTATTTGTTTCATACTTCAAATTAAGTGGTATAAAATTTATACCACCTTCCACACAGAGGGTTAGAGAGCAACAGATGGCAACACTAAAATTTTCGAATCAGACTGATATGTGACGGTTCACTTCATAACAGTGAAAGAAAGGTCGTAAATGTGTAATAAAATGCCCGTGAGGCAAAATCAGGCTTATTCTCCGAAGAAAAGAAATTTAAAATAGGAAAAAAAGTTCTATGCAAATTTTTGAAAAGAACAGATTTAGCCACCTAAAGTGCTCTTTTTTAAAACGTTTTTCTGAATTTCACTTGGTGTGTGTGTCATCAAATTTTCGATCGTTAATTTAACCAACTTCCCATCAAGCTAGAACTCTGAAACCTTGGGAATCGTTCTCACTCGCCTAACAATGCGATATTTAGACATTTGCGACAAGTTTTAGTTAGTCTTTTCTTCAATAATGCAGTTTATCCCAACCACTTGGCGCGATTTCAAAAATTCGCACCAAACTTGGCGATTTTTTTGTTTGGCTGAACGTTAAGTCCGTAAAACGGACCAGGGTAGCCAAGAGTGATTGAGTTAAACTGTTTTCAAACCATTTAATTTACCGGATGAATTAATTAATTTTAGTTACTTTTAACGTTTTTATGTATTTCACTTGGTGTGTGTTTCTGTGTGTGTGTGTGTGTATCAGTGTGTCATCAAATTTTCTATCGTTAAATTAACCAACTTCCCATCAAGCTAGAGCTCTGAAATTTCGGGAACCGTTCTTACTTGCCTAACAATGCAATATTTAGATATTTGTGACCAGTTTTAACTAATATTTCAATATTTTTTCTTAATAAACTTTGCCACTATATAAAAACGTTGTTTTTAAAAACGTTGGTTTTTATCTCGAATTATTTATTATTAAATTACTCAGTTAAATAAATGAATTAAAAGTAAACAATGAATCTCAACTCAAATCTTGTTCCTTTTAATGCAGATTTCACCTTGGGAAACAGATAGAAGTCGCAGGGCTCAAGATCCGGCGAATAAGGCATATAGTCTAACACAGAATTGCTGTATTTGGCTAGAAACATCTTGATAGGCAATGTGAGAGTCAATGTCAATGAATGAGCGGTGCATTGTCTTCGTGAAAAATTTGCCGTATGCATGCCTTGTCAATTTCCACGGTCTCATCAATCGCACGAACGATTTACCAACGGCCAGATCGAACCAGATTGCCGATTTGTTCTATATTATCAACCATTTTTGACTTGAAAGGGTGACCCAGGCGTGAATCATCTTCAACGTTTCCTCGGAAACATTCAGTGCTATACGCTTCTTTCAATAAATTATAAGTTTCATTAGTGCTTTTTCCATGTTTCATGGGAAATTTCACAACAATTCAATGCTCTATTGTTACATTTATCATTTTTCCTGCGAAATAAAAAATAATAATAATTCAAATACGAACAAAGGCTGCGACTAGGGTTTACAGAAGCACTGCATTCGAAAGAAAAGGCTTCACGCTAAACAGCTGTCGGTCGCTGACTTTTGGCGCATGCGAACTTCTTCTGTAGCAACGTCAGTCTCGTTATTTAATAGCCACTCTTCTTTCAGAAAGAAATTTATAAATTCAAATGTTTGCTTATAAAACATGCTCATGTCTATACACTAGAAAAGTAAAAAAGGATATAAATTTTGAGATATTTAAGTATCTGAAAAACGAGTTCAACTTTTGATCCTATCCTTTAGAACTATGCAATGATCTCTGCTAATAATCGAATAACTGTTATACATATCGTCTAGTTCAGGGAGGGTGGCGAGATTCTGTAAATAAAAAATATATATGAAATGTGATAAACTAAAAATTAAATTCGATATTGAAATGTTATTCATTTATCTTCATATTTTAGGAACTCAATACGGAAGGGATAAAAACTCAAAGCATATCGGTGATTAACACATCAATCAATAACTCCCGAGACTAACCCAGAGATGGCGCTCGTAGTAAACCAGTAACCAGGTCTTTCTAGAGTACTAACCTTTGCTTGAAACGTGTCAAAATTTTAAGTCGATCGGACCAGAAACAGCTGAGTTATCGAGGTTGGAGTAAAGTCGTTTTGTAGTTTGTTTAAAAAATGGAAAAAACCGAGTTTCGTGTTCTGATAAAACATTGTTTTTTAATGGGTAAAAACACCGTGCAAGCGAAACAATGGATTGAAAAATGTTACCCGGACTCTTGTCCATCAAAAGCAACGATTTGTCGGTGGTTTGCCGAGTTTAAACGTGGTCGTACCGACACAAATGACGCGGAACGCTCGGGTAGACCTGTGGAAGCCGTTACACCGAAAATGTGAGTGAAGTGACAAAAATTATAATGAAAGATCGTAAAGTGAAGCTCCGTGAGATTGCTGAGATGACACAGATATCATATGGAAGTGTATTTACTGAAAAAGGTTTTTTGAAGTGAAGTGAAAAAGGTTTTTTCCAAGTGGGTGCCGCGATTGCTTTCGATGGAACAAAAACAGCAACGAGTCGATGATTCAGAAAGCTGTTTATCGCTATTTACTCGCAACAAAAAAGATTTCTTGCGAAAAAAAAAAAAAATGATTTGGAAAAGCGTTGGAACGATTGTATCACCCTAAAAGGTGATTAACAAAAGGTGTTATGTTGATGAATAAAAAAAAAAATTTGCAAAAAAAATGTTGTTTTCAATGTTAGTCTCGGGAGTTATTGATCGATGTGTTATGTGTTCGAAAAATCTAAGTTTAGGGGAAAGTTAATGAAAAATCTGATTGGATGCCCAAAAGCATAGGTTCTCAATTTTTTTTCATTTTACGTCCCCCAGCTGGCTAGGAATACATTGGTCCTTTCGCGTATGTGTTCCTTTCCGTGTACTCCGACCAAGAATCCTCATGTCTCCTCCCTCCCCCTTACAGAATCTGCTTCACACATTCCGAAAGAGAGGTATTTTGAATTAAATTAAATTATCTATTCTTGCTTTGCATAGTTTTTATTTCTGAAGAAAACAAATTAATGGAATATATGGTAATTGTATTGAATCACAAAATTTTGAAACATCTGACACACAAGAGGACAATCTCCAATACGGAGATTCGTTTAATTTGCTTCTACATTTATTCTTTACGCAAGTATACAAAATATACCCCCATTCAACTAGTTCCGTGCCAGCGAACGGCAACAAATGCGTGCATTGTGAGTTATTTTTTTGTTTCACCTCAAAAGCAATGAATTGTTGTGAAATTTTATATGAAACTTAGTGCAACCCCTACTGAAATTAATAATTTATCGAAAGAAGCGTTTGGTAATGAATGTTAATCGCGTGCACGTGTTTTTGAGTAGTTTAAGCACTTTCGAGATGACCGAAAAGACGTTGAAGATTATTCACGCCAAGGTCGTCCTTCCCCGTCAAAAACGAAAGAAATCGGTAATCTGGTTCTATCTGACCGTCGGTCAATCATTCGTGCGATTGCTGAGACAGTAGGAATCGACAAAGAATCCGTACGACAAATTTTTCCTCCAAGACAATGCTTCGCATTATTCGATATTGTCTGTCAAGAGGTTTCTAGTCATGTACAACATTCCAATGTTAGACCATCCATCACATTTACCGGATCTGGCACCATGAGACTTTTATCTGTTTCCTAGGTGAAATCTGCATTCAAAGGAACAAGATTTTAGTCCTTTGAAGCTGCGAATGTGAAACGACACACGTCCTGAAAGAGCTGACAGAAGAAGACTTGAAACACTGTTTCGAGAAATGGAAGATTCGCATGGAGCGTTGTAGGAATAGAGAAGGGGTGTGTGTAGAACATGATAATAAGTAAATATGTAGGACATCAAAATAAAATGTTTACAGCATCAGTCTCGCGTTATTTAATAGGCACACCTCATATATTGCTGCAAATATTTCAGTTGAGGCTATATTATTATTGAAAATACGAGAGCAGTTTCTTAATTTTTCTTTGCATGCATCTTTAAGAAAATTTTCTTAATCTTTCAGTTTTTGTCACTCATCTTAATGAATAATTACATAAAAGAGAGAAATCGAGACGAATCACTTAAATTTTCTTTTTGGAAAAAAAAAAAAAAAAAAAAAGAGCGCTTGAGACATGAGAAAGTAAGGATTTTATTCTATTTTGTTAACGTATAACTTCGAATTATTCTCTAGTTATTTCATAAAGTTTATGTATTCCATTGAATCAGTAAAGTGACCCTAATTTTGTATACTGACCAATTGAGCTACACTGATGGAGGTTGTAATCATTGATGGAAATCACCTGCCAATTCAGTAGAAATGGATGTTTAGTAGTGTTCGATCGCTGAAATGCTTTTGGCTATTAATGAGGAAATAATAATTTTAGATCAGGGAGGCGAATTTACATATACTTAAATTAGTTACATTCGCCATTTGTTCTACCGTAGTTATAAAGTCTTGAAAATTATGTACAATCACAGATTAGAATGGGACCTTATTAAAGGTCTCGAGAATATATTGTAGATACTAAATTATTTTTATGAAAAAAAAATAATTTAAAATCAGCTTACAAAAATCCAAATATTTCTATTTAGTGCTCAAATTAAAAACCTCTCTTTAATTTATTTTCTTATAACTACTAAATTACACCGTTATTTTACCCAAACAGGATAGAAAAATATTGTTGTCGTAATTTTATTTTATTTTCCTATAATCTTATTCTATTCTTAGGTTGATTCATACATTGTTTATATGCAAAAAAATGTCTTCTTCTAAAAATAACTAAAAATATTAAAATAAAAAATAGTAATAATAGATTTATTTTTCACCAAGAAATTTTGGATACCAAGTGTTCTGTTTTGTATAAATGTTGTAAAGAAGTATATAACTATCACATTCAAATGAAGCGCTGTATTCTTCACCTTGAAAATTTCAGTGAAATCATTTAACCTTTATTCGTGGCGCCATCTCTTGAATTACAGGAAACTGAATCTTGATTCAACTAAATTTTTGAATGAAGCACCCCCTTTTTTTTTACTAACCTGTAATTAACTTCACATGTAAAATACTTAATGAGTGAGAAAAAAATCTAAAGGATATTATTTAGTTCGGTTGGGATGAACTTTGTTTCTAATTTTATTAATACGGGTCACCTCGTCGCATACAAAACAAAAACACAGAAAATACGCATCAGCATTCTCTCATCCCTTCATCATATATTTATTTATTATTTATTTTATTATACTTCCCAGTAAGATATCGGTTTCCCTTATTATTCAAAAAAAACTACAACATTTATAGTTCAATTTCTTTTCTTTGATTTAAATCTGGAATTTAATTCAACAATTTCACAAAATAAATTGTAAAAGAAGGTTTGTTTTCTAAAGAGTAATCAGTTACAAGAAGCGAATGTAAATTAATTTTTAAAAAAAACCATTTTCTGCATAAATAATGAACCAATCGGAAAGATAACTTTAAATATGTTTATTCCAGAAATCGATCATGCCATCATCATGATTCGATGCATTATTTCAGCGGAATAATTACAATGAAAAAAAAAAAAAAAGAAAAAAAATTTTTTTTTTTTTTTCCTCTTTTAAAAAAAAAAAAAAAGTTTCTTTTTCTTCCTCTTTTTTTTTTCCTCTTTTCTTTCCTCACCTGTTTCATGTGAAAATAAAAATAACCAGTACGCATGTAGGGTCTAAAAGTAGGATTTCTAACAATTAAGTCGTTGCTACTCATATCTGTGAATTTCAACGCGTTTTTCAAAAATTTGATTGATATTTGTTTCTTCACACAATAATCGCTGTTTTCGAAAGAACAATTGCTGATTGTATTCCGAATCATGAGCAAATGCACATCAAAGTAGTTTTGTAATGTTAGATAGTTTTTCTTAAAAATTATGCAGCAACTATTCACTTCAGTTTCTGTATAAAGTATTTTGTTTTTGTTTTAGTTCGTCATTCTTTTCTTTTCTTACATGAATAATTGCAAGAATATTTTCAATTTTACTCTGAGCAACGAGTGATTTCTTCAGTGCCCCAAAAGCTGATGGTGACCAAGGAAAACAAAACCATACTTATAACCTTCGATGAAATATGATAAAGATTTCATAAAAATAAACGCCTTTCCTTCAAACAAAACAACATTATCTTTTAAAAAACAAATAAGTATCGTCTTTTACGAAACAATGGCCAGTGTTTAGAAAATTTTGGTTACACACTTTCGAGTAGGAAAGCCCTGGAATTCTATTTATTCATCAGAGTTTTATTTATTTGGCATACTGTAAGATAGTATTAATTAAAACTGAATACTTAATTGCGAGAGCGACTAAAAAAAATCATAATGTGTAAAATTTAGATTTGCTAGCTTTCCAACATTTTATTTTTACTATCAAAATGGCACCTTATTTTCAAAGGATAACAACCACGTAACATCTACATACAAAACGTTTTACTGTATAAAAATTTTTATCGTAACTATTATACTATAAAAGAACAAATTTACGTGTTTGAAATTTATTTTTACTTTTTAATTATCGAAATTCGCCGTATTTTGTCTTTTTAAAACTATCAAACTTCTCTGAGTGCCCTGTTAAATAAATATTCATCGACCACGTTATGTGCTACCAAGCTGAAATCTTGACGCTCTTGAGGGGTCAAGAACATGCGTATAGGTTTTTTGTGCGTCTCTATATAATTTTCAAATACAAAATCCTATGTACAAAAATTTATTTATTGATGTTGGGCTAAATAATTAAGGGGTATATGCAATACAAGAAAAGCGGCCGAGTCTCAAAGATCGATAACGTGTGACTTGTGACAGTTGTCCTACAGTAAGGCTCAAAAATAGAATGTAATAATATTCATTAAAGGAAAATTTATAGGAAAGTTTTTGTATTATAAAAGCTATAATGATTTGCAATAATATATTAGTCTATTATATTTGCTCTATAGGGCCAAAAATCGTTGGATAATATATTTGTTCTTGCACAGGTAACTTCCACATTACAGGATACGTACGAATTTGGCAACCCTTAATTTTTCCGCCTGAGTGTGGGGCATACGCGCCAGGCATTGGTCTGACCTCAATTCTTTAAACAGCACCCTTTGCTTAGAGGGATTGATTTTGAGGGATTAACAGTATTAACTTTCTTTTAGAGGGATTACTTTTTCACCGGAGTTGGAGAAGATTCGCGAATGTGAATGGAAATAAATAAGGCTCTGAACACAAAGCTTTTGCAATCAAATGTGTGTGTAAGCAATTTCGTAACATTAGAGATTTACGAGTATATGTCGTGAGTAGACATAATCATTTTATCTCAGTTCTCCTTCCCAATTATGACTTTTTATAGTTAAATTTTCAATTGATACTCTTGGAATAAGTTTTTAAAAAATAATTTTAAAATTTGGTAGGATAAGTATTATTTAGTAAATTTCTTCTTTTTATTAGGTCAATCAAGCAATCAATATTGTTTGGCGGTGAGAAAGCGTAGTAATATCATGCCATATTAAATGTGCTTTGACCATCATATTTTCTTTTCGAAGGTAAGAGTTATAACCTTTTTAGTTTTTTTTTTTTTTTAATTCATGTATATAAATATAGATTAATTTTAATTTTCCCATTTTTACTGCAGTGTTTAAGTGTATTTGTTTCCTAGTTATCATTTTCTATGGTTCAATTACAGTTTGGTTTTAGAACTTTTTTATTATTCTTGGTCTATACTATTATTGATAACGTAATTACCGAAGTTGTGATGGTTGGATCCATGAAACTAGTTTAAACACACTTTCTCAATCAAAAGACTAAGACAGAATTTAAATTAAATTATCTCTGCTTTGTGTTTTTCTTAGTTCTTTTCTCTTTTGCTTTTCTGTAAAGCTGTGTTTATATAACTAAGTTGTAATTTTTTTAGTTAATTAATCTAATCTTTGTTGTGAATCAAAATTATTACGTATAATATATATTCTTAAATTTTTTTATTTTAAGTACATTTATACCTTTTTTACATTATAATAATATTTTATATGTATTAAATTATGATATTTTTAACTTGAACCGTTAATGTTTTATTGATTTTTTACTAATTGTCACAATTAATTCTGTTATGTTTGCAACTTTTTTTAGTTCCAATAATTTGATTTTAATTTTGGTATTTAGAAGTTATTGTTTGCGATTTTTTTTTTTTTTTTTTTGTATGATTCTATATAATTATTATGTCCATTTAACGTTAGTAGCTATACAAATATTACTTAGTTTATTACCTAGTTAAAATACTTAGCTATATAAATATTTTAGTTTTATTTCTCAGATTTATGAGCCAACGACCATAAGTAATCATCTAACTTCATGTTTGTTTCACCTCGCATTTCGACAAAGAAGCTGGTTAAAATCTGCTGTGGCGGTTGAGAAATATCAGGCGCCATGTTTGACGTTTTGCGACACATAAACGGTTAATGTCGAGAGACAGAGAGCGAGACTTGATGTAATCGAATTCATAATTCCAGAGATCCCAAACACCCTTGCACCAGATCTCTCCTCTCTGTAAATGTTACTTCCATCCCAGTTAGGGCGCTTAGGGGATGGATAACTGAAATTACTATTTCACCTACAGCGAATTAATAGCAAATATTGTGTCACGGGGCTTTGAAGAGGCTTAGCCAAAAAAAATTAACAGTACTCTTATTTATAATTGATACAATCATTACTAAATCGGTAATATAAATGAAAATAGAATTAACTACTGTAAAAAAAAAAATTCAAAAATCGAAAAAAAAAAATCTTTATGAAAAACGGTAGTTTTATAAAAGCACTTCATAAAAACGTTAGGTTTTTTTAATTCAATGCATGTAATAAAAAAAATTTAGGATGTAAGTTTGTGATAGTATTTTAAAATGGCGCGACAACCAAATGTAGCCATGCTGCGTCAAACAAAATAAAGTTGTGATCTAGACGTTTGAAAAAATTGAAAAAGATAAAATATGGTTGACAAGAAGGATTGTCGAAAATAGAAAAAAAAGATCACAAGGGTATCGTGGGGGCGCGTCCCCCATGTTTATCGAAAACAGTTAACTCCGCGAGAAGGAAAAAAGATAATTGGGGTGCCTCGGGGTCCTGATGTCCGTACTTATCTGAATTAAGCAAGTCCCTGAGGCCCCACAACCTGGAGGACCTGTTCCCCGATATAATCCCCTGAGGCAGGGTGCCCGGCTATACCCCCAGGCACTGGGTACTCATTTTAGACGCCTCTTACGACCTGCATGAGGTACATTTGGAGACTATTCTTTCACACCTGGTCACCACACGGGTGAGATTTAGAATAAATACCTGTATGATACCAAGCAACAAGGTAACTCAGACGTTCAAATTTTGCTGTTTATATATATATATATATATATATATATATATATATATATATATATATATATATATA
>BMAW01035870.1:412183-425773 GCA_019974015.1 Nephila pilipes
ATATATATATATATATATATATATATATATATATATATATATATATAGTGGAGACTCATCTGATTCTATAGATGTATTATTTATTAGAATTTAATAAACGTAACACTCGAAATTTGAATTTTGAAGATGTGAACAAACATACCACACCGTACAGAAATAATTCGAGATAAAAACTAACGTTTTTATATGGTGGCAAAATTTATTTAAAAAATTATTGAAATATTAGTTAAAACTGGTCGCAAATATCTAAGTATTACATTGTTAGGCGAGTAAGAATGATTCCCAAAGTTTCAGAGCTCTAGCTTGATGGGAAGTTGGTTAAATTAACGGTGTAAAATTTGATGACACACACACACTCACACACATCAATTGAAATACAGAAAAACGTTGTAAAATATCTGTATTTGCGTTTTTCTTAAAAACCTTTAATTTGGGAGTGGGTATTCTAGTACACTTTCAACAAAATCTATTATGAATACCCATAAAGTTGATATTTTTTACATTGTAAAATGGGGTAATTTCCTATTGAGAGAACATAATTTTTCTAATAAACTTTTACAAACTTTACATAAAACACACTATTTGTATAAAAATTAAGGGAAATTTGAATCACAAACTTAAGCCTTTTTTAAATTTTATTAAATTTAAATTACAAAATTAACATAATGTTCAGTGCACAGAATGTTATAAATACGAGTACTTTGGAAATTTTCAGAGTTATGAATGAAGTAGATTTCATGTAGAATGAACTTAAATATAAATATACACGTCTGACGAATGTAAATACAGATGTTGATTATCATTTGCTCATTCATAAATATTTATGAATATAAATATGATTTTCTTTGCATAAACAGATACATCAGTACTATCTCAATGCAAAATCTGACTTCTATGGCTTCTTTAATTTAAAAAAATAATAAGTTTCTTCTTGTCGAAGATATCTCAGTTACCTTAATTTAGAACAAAAATGAATTTAGCTTTATTTAGGTAAATTTGCGCACCACTGGAATTGTAAAATGCACTATTGGTGATAAATATGTAATTATGAGCAGCTCTTTTTCAATCAATATGCCTCAATCTCCCAACTTCCGCGTTGAGTCTGTGCAGATTTAATGTGAAGCCTGTCACTTTATTCCATACAGCTTTTTGGATGAAATCGGGGCATTCATACAGATTTATTTTGTTTACAAGGTAAACTAATGATATATATCATTTTATTCTTTGAACAGAATGTTTGAACAGTTTTCAAAAATTTTAAATACGGGGTTAATCAAAATGAATCATACGATTTAAAAATGCTATCTCTTTATAAGTAAATGACACAGAATGATAAATAATAAATAAATACAAAGGAAAAACATGGAAGTTTTTTACAATTGTTCGATATAGCTTCCTATAGTTACACGAATATTATCGAGACGGTATCGCCGTCAACTTTTCCCTTCACACAGACATCCACTGCTCTCAAACTGACGATACTGCGTTCAAATACTTTGAGCCACAGGTGGATTAAATCGGTACTTATTACGAAATGCATGTGGAAGGGTGATTACAGATCCACATCGCGTAAATGACAGCACATAAAAAAGCTTTCTGCTCCGCGGACGTCACTATCACATCTGCCACTGAAAAGCTTCAAAAACAGCTTTAGTGAAATAGCTTCAAGAAAAACACCCCCGAAAAACATTTATTATTTACAGTATAAAACTTCTGTATATTTCCTTGGTTTTCATGTATTACAAAAAATTTTGTTGTTTATTTTTGAAAATATAGAATTTTAAAAATGGATTTATCATTTTGAATAACCCTGTATAGCTATTGTAGTCAATTGAGATTGATTAATACTCTAAATTAATACTCAAGTCCCCCTCCTTCCTCCCTTGAAATACTTACGCGTACTCTACTGTGCCTCCGATTGCCTCAGGGCCTATCACAGGAAGGTACCACCCAATTTCGCAATCTACGTTATAGAGAGACAAAGATTCGAAATCCTAAAACTCTTTGAGTACAAAAGAATATAAAATAAATTAACCAAGATTACAAGTATTCAATAAGTTAAATGAGACTTCAAAAACTAAGCTTTCGTGGAAATAAATTTATTTTATTAATATCAAATATTCTTTTTTAATAAAAAGTTCTTTTTTGCGTTAAAATGAAATGTCTCTGATTAAACAAATTGCTAACTGGCTTTTACTAATTACTAATCTTGCACAAAATCCAAAATTATATTGAATATCAACATCTTTAAAAAAGAACGCTCTTTCGAAGGAATGATTCTAAAAATATAAGTACACTCCAAACAACACTTCTTCCTTTATTTAGTCTTATGAAACGTGCGCTTCTTCTCACGCGAGTCAAATAAACGTTCAGAAATCAACAAGAGTTATTGCCTCGAGCCGAATCTATGATTATAGAGCAATATAAAGACGCTAAGCTCTACTTTTCATTTCCTAATTTGTCATTAAATTATAAATACAGTACTCATGATTGAAGAGGTCTCTAAGCATTTTGAATTTCGGAGCCGGAGGCTATAACTTTGACGCCAACGCATACTTCGAGCAGTGTAAATCTTATTTCGGAGCATTGTATTTTCTTTACTGCATTCTGGGATTGAAGAATATCACCTGCAGTCAAAGAACATTACACCCGATTGTTGAACTGCATATGTTTACACTACTCAGCACATAAAAAAAACCTTTACATAAAAAGAGATTATAATCACAGTTAACAGGTTCATATTGATTCGTGATCAAATGCTCCGGAGACATCTTGTTTTCATTCGTTTCCAATTGAGTGTTCATGACTGCGCAACGTGTCATTACTCATAGAGGCACGAATTGTGCCTCTGTGAGTAGGCTCGCTTTTTCCAACTGATGTATCGTTTCCAATTTGGAAAAACAACGTCTGTTTGAATTAAAGAACCCGGAGCGTTCTGCCCATCGGAACGTTATCGTGGTCTGAACTGGATGGGTCAGCTCTTCGCGGGCCGCCTGTGATCTTATTCACGTATGATACCCAAACGGGTTTTAAGGGGAAATCACACTTTCCTAACGATAACGCAGAGAACGGTCGGGATTTTAAAAAGTTTAAATTCAATGCTAGATTAATTGATTATCCTTTTTCCACAGTCAAGTGTTGGCCACGACACTTTTGATGGATTGTCTGTTGAGTCTCCTAAATAGGAATGCACGCCTAAATAATTGAAGCGTTGCTAATGATGTATGTAAGCGCAAACAGCGGTGTAAATACAGCCGCTTCACGATTCGGCCTGTCAAGGTCTTTTGCTGTAGAAAATACCATCAAAGCTTTCGGGTTATTTGTAACGAAATCACAATTATGGATAGAGAGGTTTTTCCGGGATGTAGTTGGGGTAAAACTAATCTATTATTGTCTTAGATAATAACGTTGTGAATGATTATTTGCTAGAATCAAATAATCTTTATTAGTATGGCCTTTGAAATAACGAATTTTTGCAGTGAAAATTAAGTAAAAAGTAAATAAAAGTATTTGATTCCCAGATAACTCTTTAAATTTCAATAAAATTTAAATTTAAATTTAATTTTCTGACTTCAAAAAATTTTAATGCGACAAATAAACAAATATAAATAGATAGATAAAAGGCTCAAAAAGTTATATATTTTTAAGTGCTCAGTTTTTGAAATAGTTTTGATGCATCATATTTGTAATTTTAAATAAGAATAGTCGTAAATCAAAATGTTTATTTATCTAATAAAATTAGCAATCATACATTTAATGAGTTTTGAGGTTTCTGATAGATAAGGTTCAATGCGATGTATTTTAAATTCTTTATGTACATATCTTCCCATTTGTGTGGAAATTAAAATTGCGCATCAAGATAAAGATGGAAATCATCGAAGCTCACTGTTTAGATTGAAGGGGTATCTGTATGTTAAATAAATTAAGGGGTCTCAAGTACCGCTGCATGGATTAATAACGTACCTGTACATTAAATATATGAGTGCCTTAAATACCAAAGTATGGATTCATAGTGCACCTGCACATTTAATATACAAAGGTTTTAGAAATTAATGAAGTTCCTATATGTAATATATACAAGGACCGTTAAATCTACTGGATGGGAAAATATTCTTTTGGGCATTTAACGTGTGAAAAATACATAGTCTTCATGTTATAGGATCAATAGCTAGGATAGAATGGTGTCATTATATTCTTCTGTTAAAGATTCAAAGTTATTGGGTTCTTTCCTAATCATGCATTGTGTATCTATTGTACGATTTTATTCTAAGTAAAGTTAAAGCAAAATAATATTGTAAGTATTGAATACTTATTCTGAAATATTCAATTATTCTTTTCAGTTCTTGAGTAATTTTAAATCACAAAAAGCGAGTGAATATACTAAATGTTTAATAATAATTTATTAAACATTATTTTTCTATTACATTTGCTACCAAACCTTTTTTGTACTAAATATTAGACAATTTTACTCCATTTTATAGTATCAATATACGGTCATAAATTTTGCCTTCTTTAAATCAATCTGTTGAACAATGAAACAAAATCTGTTACTAATTCTTGAACTAAAAAGGACGTTATTTTAACTATTATCCGCCTAAGCAGATAACGATATGAACAAATTACTTACAGATAATTAGTAATATGTTCGTATCATTATCTAACGAAGTTCCACTAATATTAACAATTATATATATATTACATAGGAAATATGCTGATAGCATTTTCATTTTGCGATAAAGTTTCTTGACATATAGATCTGTCGTGCTAACATCATGGTGTAACCGTTCAATGGGCTATAGGTATAAAACCTGGAAATGTTGAGTAACACTCAAGTAACATGGGTGATACTTGTGTTCTGAATGCGCTCTCCAGACTTCCACACTCTATATAAATTTCGGAAAATCTCATTTAGCTGCAAGACTAGAATCTAGTTTTGGAAAAAACATTCCTTTATCTATTGAATCACGATTCTACTCTTTGTAGGAAACCATGGCCTATTATTAAAACTATAACTGATTAAAATCGTAGCATAGTTTAATAAATTACATGCAATTGTTACTGGTTATTTATTTCATGGTTTATAATACGCTGTTCATTTTTTACGTCAACTGTTTTTTTTAATCATTTTTATTGAACCGTAATGTTCAGAATAAGCAGGTTAATGTACAAAGGGGTTACAATATGTTCTGTGAGAATTTTTTTTGCCAGTCTCTATTACCATAAGCATTTTACCGCAAATCGCACTCTTAAACACTCAATTTAATTGATTTAATTTTAACTTAGAAATGTGTCAGGGAATTTTGATAAATAAACGAACTGACCTTGAAAAATGTGGATTTTCGTACAATTTAAACTAACTCTTATTCTTTTTGTCAAATTTTGATTATGTTATCAATGATACTGATATTTGCTTAAAGTAATTGCTGTTATTAATAAATCATTTATTAGCCCTCGAATATAGAAAAACATCCATCTCACAGAGTAATATATTTTAATATAATTTGATTACTCTCAAGATATTGATTATTTAATTAAATCTTATAATGTTAAAGTTTTAAATAAAAAAATAAAATAATTAGCCTTCGTTATGCACATCACACGCATAGAGTTAATTATCAAACTCAAATTTAGGATATTATTTTAAGAGACTATCTCTGTTTCTTTCTTTCAAAGTTATTGAAGTGAAACCGTTCCAAGATAAAACTGAAAACTACTGTTTTTCCTTTTAGAATCTTGCCAAACGTGTAATACAGTTTTTTTGTTTTTTGTTTTACGTAAATTGTACTGGAAATTGGTGAAGAGTGAAGCTAACAAAATAAATATCACTTCGTATTATTACCCATCAACTTCTGGGTATCTCTGAGAAAATAAACATCCTGTCGTCTTGTGGGGGAATAAATGATCCTCAAACGTGAAGGGGCTATGCCTCAAAGAATTCGTTCCCAGAAATAGCCTAGCATAATTTAACTGACCTATGGTGACGCTAACATAGCCTTTTTGTTTTGAAGTCTTCGCCTCATTAAAGACTGCATTCGTACTGGTACAGTGTTAGAAGAATTTTTTAAGAAAGTACGAAACGCTTTGAACATAGACTCAGCTTGACAATTGATATGGAAGAACTGATTTATAAAAAACAGTACTCCTGAGAGTCAACTAATCACTATAAAAATAAATTGTAATTGTAGGTCGCGCATCATATCCGTAGGAAAGGTAGTGCACACAAGCTGTTTATCAACAGTGAAGTATCTACAGGAAATCCAAATCTAAGTTTCCTGAAAGCTGTTCAGTTAAATTCTGTCTTGTTCGTAAGGCTTCATTTGAGTGAATAAATCGCGAGCGAACAGTTGGGCGACTCGAAGCTGGTCAAAGTCACTCAAGTTGCCGTAGCAATGAGTAAGTCAAAAAGCGTTATTTCGAATTTAAAGGGAGTCGTTGAAGGAAGAAATGCTCATAAAAACCATACGTTGGAGGAGCATCACATCCCGAAAGGATGTATCCCTAATTAAAAATAATAATAATAAAAAGGGAACAGATATCTCACTCCGGGCTATATTGATTCAGAGCTTACAACTAGGGATGGGAATTTCTGTTCATTTGGATGATTTGTATTTACCAGTTTTTTAACCTGTTCTTTGATCCACTTGTTCTTAAAATTCATCGAACAAATCCAAAAAGATATTCTAGTGAGCTTAACACTATATAATTATTACATATGGTTACTTTACACATTTTAGGAAAAACAAATTGGTTGAATTTTAGAAAAAAAATTATGTCTTGAATATTATTTCCTAATTCTATTAACAGATAGTGAAAATAACTTACCTTTGATAATTTCTCAGCGTATTCTTTATATGCTCAAAATAAATTGAAGTAAATGTTGATGAAAAAGAATTTGAAATCGTTCGACATCATATAACGAATTATGAATTTTACTCTAAAAAGCATTTAATATTTTTATAGAAAAAATTAATTAAAAAATCTGCTTCTAATGCCTTTAATATTCAGTGCTCATACTCTTGCTAAAACACACAAAATAATAAATAAATGTGCTTTATTTTTATAATTTTTACTTTTTATGCTTGCAGAGTATCAAAAATTAAACACCAAGTGCATAAATGTGTTTAAATATTTTCTGTATTCTTAGTAAAATGAACAAATTATAATAAAGATGCACATGAAATACATTAAACATTTAAATTCACATATTCTACTCTTACTTGCTTTCCAAATACACAATAATAGGAATTGAAATAAAGAGAAAATTTCCATAAAAAAATTCCTTGTAAACCATTCTAAGATATGATCAAATTCATCAATATATTTTCGATCAATGTATATAAACCTGTTATAGCAAAACATCTTCGAGTTAGTCGTACATTATAAAAAAGCATAAAATACACTCTATAACAAACAAACAATAAAAACGACGTGTAAAGAAGGAGTTGTCCGATGGAGACAAAAAACAAAAATTACCGGAAAGAAAAATTATGTACAGAATAGAAAATGATTAAAATTTCAGAAAAAATTGAATGATTTATTTCAGAGTTACATAGCTACAAAGTAACGAGCTCAATAAAGTGTTGACCCACCTCTAGCCTGGATGCAAGCTGCCACACGAGGTGGCATAGAGTGATAAAGATCCCTGGTGGTCTCCTACGGTATTTCTTACCAAATTTGCTCCAATTGTCGGGCTGGGTCATCAACCTTCCCTGGTAGATGCAGTCGCTTTCCCATCATATCCCAAACATGCTCGATTGGAGAGAGATTTGGCTGGCCAAGGAAGTGTTTGACAAGCTGTAAGACAGTTCATAGCAACATATGCCGTATGTGGTTTGGCTTTATCTTGCTGAAAAATAAGGTCAGGATTACTGCAAAAGGAACGGAAGCAAAACAAGTCTCAGAACGTCGTCGACGTACCACTGTGCTGTAAGTGTGCCTCTAATGACGACCAAAGGGTCGGGCTATCAAGGGAAATGGCACCCCAGACCATAACTCCTGGTTGAGGGTTTGTGAGGCAGTAGTGAAAGTAGGATCGGCAAGCTGCTCTGGGTGTCTCCAGATACGTCTTCGATGATCGTCAGGACACAGTTGGAAGCGGAATTCGTCGCTAAACACTATATGTCTCCAGTTAGCATCATTCCAACTTGATCGAGCCCAGCACCACTGTAATCTGGTTCGACAATGTGCAGGCATGAGTGGCAAGTGGCGGCGTAACGGTCGGTACGAGCGTAGATTTCGCTCTATCGGCAGTCTCTGAATGGTCATGGTGGACACTTATGTGCGGGTCTCATGTCTGATGGTTGATAACGATGAATCAAGTTCTGTGAGAGCTGATCTGACAATCACTCTGTCCTCCCCATCTGCTGTATCCCTAGGTGGACCGCTACCATCATGACGCTGAAATCTGCCATTGACCACCCATTCTTGCCAGTATCTTCTAATCGTCGCATCGCTTCGACCTGTATAACGAGCGATTTTCCAATTGGTCCACCCTGCATCTTTCAATCGAATGATACGACCTCTTTCAAACTCTGACAATTGATTGTAATGAGCTCGAATCCTGTGCCGAGGCATTTTTTCAGTCGTTGAAAGGTATCTTCAATCGCAATGCAACAGAAAATTCGATCATCAGATTGAGAATCGCTTCTTATATGCACCTGAAAGTTCCCATATTTTTTTTTTATTTTTTTTTTTTTGAAATTAATGAGGACTATTTGAACTTAGAAAAATATTATTAAAATAATTAGTGGGGTTGAAGTAGATTATAATCCTTGAGGATAGTAACATCTACGTATTTTTTGTACTTTTCGGGGTATTACAAAAAAAAGTTCCAAATTGCTCCAAAAAAACCGGTGTCATATAAGTTTACCTTAAATATTTTATGAGAGAAATACGTAAAAATTATGTCCAACCTCATTCGATTCTGCAAGCAAATTGCTTTTAAGGATAACAATATGAGATGCAAAATGTTTGTTACGTAAAACTCTGCTGTTAAGATTTATTTTATCCTTTGTTGGAAAAATAGTTATATTTTTCTTGAGATGTACTTAAACATTTGTCATTCGCTTTTATTTCGATATTTGAAAAGAATATTGTCAATAACTTCAAAAATTTATCGTCTGCTTTAATATTTTACACTGTCTTCCTTTAATAAATGAAAAGAACATTATCAAAAGTTATAATCATTCAATAACTACAAGTAAAATATTACCTTTATTCATTTGGTTGCATTCGGTTGCATCATTCATTTGGTTGTATTATTAGCATCATTTTAGAACTTCACAATGTTTTTTGTGGGTTTTTTTTAAGGTTGTGCATTCTAAAAAACTCCGACCGTTGAGATTGGATTTCAGTTTATTTTTACAAAAAAAGCAACAATATTTGGGTCTAGCCTAGAGTTATTTAATTTATTAAGACTGCCTAGTAGTCCACAAAATTACTTTATTCTAATCGGTGAACTTTAGCTCAACAAGTCTGCTTTAAATTGATCTCAGAGTAACATTTTACTTCTAGAAAATAAACTCAAAAAAATTCATTCGAAAAAAGTGGATAAATGCTTATCACAACGAATTTTTTTTTCTTCGTAAAAATGAAAATCGGTTCAATAAAGTTTTTGATTATGCCTAGTGCTTTGATTTCTTCAGTCTCCTGATGAAATTGATGTTACACTCAAGCCTAACGGAGAACTTTCTGAAAGGCACGAAATACATAGAATTGAAGAGTTGAGGGCAAGGTATTCGGGAGAAGTGAACTACTTTTTCCTGAGAAAATGAATTTGTGGCAGAAAGGTCAAAATTTCAAGACGAAAATCGTTAGCAAAATACTGGACATTTTAGAAGATTCGGGGGTATTTAAACAATGTGCGATATCTATAAGAAATCTGATGTGATTTTCGTCTCAAGTAAAGATGCTCTTGCCTTAAATACATCTTTCAATTTTCCAATTCGCAATACTTTAAGAAATGCCACTTTGAAAGCAGAGCTGAAAATCTTTCCATCTTACTATGAGCTTTGCAAAGTCAAGGAGGAATGTTAACCTGAAGAATGGGGGGTAACCGAGTTGTAGGATTCCTTTCAGGCACTCCTGGACGCGTCGAGAATTTTTCCCCCATGAATGAGAGATAGAATAAAGTGAGAAACCTGAAGCTCATTTCGAAATGGGGATGTGATAGGTCATCTAGCCAGAATGTGTACAAGCAACCTTTCTCATTGAACTATGGCACAAATACAGATAACACAGCGTTGTATTAGACAACAATACTTTGAATCCGATTAATTGATACAGATGACTCATAAATTGTTTATAAAAACCCAAGAGTCTCGTTGATGCATTTTTGTAGGCCTGTGAAATTTGTGTACAGCAAGGAAGTTCTGGAAATCATTAAGCAGGAAAAGGAACGAATAGAACTAGATATTGCTTCGCTAATCCCTACACAGTTGAATCAAATAAAAATAAAATAAGAAATTCATCAACGATGGTCGAAGGAAAAACCATAAATGTTGTGACTGACACTAATTCTTCTATGCGTTGCTATATGTTTGGTGTACACCAACAATGATGAACGACCTGAAGCGAATCGACGAAATAATTCATATTGCTGAGCATTACAAGTTTGGCATTTCTCCTCTGCGTGCCAAAACTAGATTTTTCGATTGCTTATTACACATTTCTTATAAGTTGGTCTTCAAAAAGTGGTCAGAAAAAACAGATTCGCACAGAAACCAACAACAACAAAATGAAAATACAAAAACAATTTAAAGATGAGCTGGGACTTCATGTTGATCGGGTGAAGCAAGTGCTGTAGCATATAACGCTAGCAATAAGGCACGGATGTTTTTCACTCATCCCATGGCTGCAGCAAAAATAATTGGGTCTAATGAAGAGACCATCAGAAGATTCACAAATTGTATACCAAGTAGTTCCTTCTAGTAAACTGGTTTCTACCAGAAAATTCGAATCATTTGCACGAAAAAACGCTGAAATTTATGTCACGCACTACGGGTGGCATCTCATGCCATCAACTGTGCATAAAGTGTTGATCCATGGTGAAAAAATAATGGAAAGTTTTATTCTTCTAATTGTAAAATTCTCAGAAGATACTCTAGAAGCTCTTAACAAAGTTTTTCGCCTATGCATAGTATTAAGAGCCAGAAAAAATGTTCCAAAAATCTACAAATGAGGATATTATAAAAGTAGTGAGCTCTGATCCCATGATTTCAACACTGAAAACACGGTGTTCTTATCAAGTGATTAAGCTTTTGTTCCCAGAAACTAACAGGTACTTTTTGTTGCTAAACGCATATCCAAAGAAGATGACCATACAATAGAGTTTTTGGATATTGCAAGAACAGCGAGATTTTTAATGGACTGTATTGAAGACCTTGAATTTCTAAAAGAAACGAATCCTATGCTTAAGTTCTAAAAATACCTTATTTTAAGAATTTCATTGTTTAATGCATATTAACGTTGCGCTGTTTTAAATATAAATTAATTATTTTTGTTGTCATATTTTCAATATTATGTTTTATATATTTTAGTTTTATATTAACATACAGCAAATTTTATATTTTGCAATTTGATATTCTTACATTTCAATGAATTTTATCTTTTATTCCCGGGTATGTAACTTTATCTGCTTTGAATTATTACACATCTTTTAGTTTTGTTTATTATATTTTTAATTAAATTATAATTTCTTTTTGCGCTATATCTTTTTTTTTTTATCTCATTTCTATCAAATGAAATCAACCTGTTTTGTTAAATTCAATTACCTATATCAAGCGGTATAAGATGGATCGTAAGGAGTGAAGGAGTCTACTTATGATTTTAAAAAAACTAGTCTATATATATATATTTAAATCTAATCAAATTCAATAATAAGAAAATTTCTCCCGAATAGCAAGAAACCGAAAGAAAAATTACCTAAAAATATGTTAATGTTCTAAAGTGATTACATTTTGTCGATATAATACGAGTTTTGAGGTACCTATTTATGTTAGGTACATGGGTACTATTTCATATGAAGCTAAATAAAACGAAATAGATTTATTCTAAGAGCTCTACCTTATTTCACTTCCCTCCCATCGTCAAACAGATATCACCATTCGATTCAGCACAAAAAACAAAACAAAACAAAATACAGAATTTATCATTCTCATTAAAATTGTTAAAGGGGAATAATTTGTTGCAAATGCCATGCCCAATAAATCAATGCCATGTCCAGTAAATCGCTCCTTTTGTACCACTATGCGATGGATGGGCAAACCAGTAAAGGCATGAAAACAGCGACCGTTCGGTTTACCGCAAAGCCAAGAAAAAGGTTAAAAAGTTATAAGATAAAAGCTCTATTTTTAGGAGCGATAAAACTTAACCTGGATTTACGCAACCACATTATTCCTAAAAATTTCGTACAGAAAATGTCTCAAGTATTAGTGAGAAAATTATTTTTTTTTTAAATAATTTTATCGGAGTAATTTTTATAAAACAATATCGGATAAGATGTCAGAGTTGAAAACTTGAGGACATACAAAAGTGATATCATAGCAAATGACGTTTTGTGAAAAAAAACTATTTTCCTTTATATCGGGGAAGTTATGAAATTATGTTTCGTGCATTTCCAACATAGTGATTTAATTTCTTCAGGTAACTATGACGGCTTTGACAAGGAAAAATAAGCTAATCTTACACCCAAGGATAAATAATCTTCACTTTTTTTTTTAATTAAAAGCAATGAAATTCATACTTTCGCGTTGATATATGTCTATACTTAATTGCCTGGTTACGTTAAAAATCCCATTTATACACATAAATAATTATGTATATGCAATTAATAATCAATAGCTGTACTTACAATATTAGTCGCGTGAAGTTCATCTTACATAAATCTAAGGCACACACAACTTTGAAAATTTGTTATGCGTGAGTTCTTATTAACATAACAGTCGAAACACAGAACATATTTATAGTGTCAAAATTTGAATTCAGTTAAACTTTTAAGAGATTAAATTTTATGATTCAATTTTTTTTATACAAATACTTCTCAATTCCCAAAATTTATGAGTTTATTAAAAATTAAGAAAAAATAAGTTCATTGTATGGGAAATATTCTAATTCTATAAAATGTGGAAGATATCGATTCAATGAATATGGTAGATTTTGAGGAAAGCATATTTCGAGAAAAACGCAATTACAGGTATTTTTCTCCATTTCGTAGCATGTTCATTTAAAAATTTGAAGTTAAATTTTCCAGCTTTTTATTAATCAAGTTCTCAAAAGTAATATATTAACGTAATCAGTCTGTGAAGTGCCCAAGAACGTTTAACACCGAAACTAACGGAAGCATATGAAGTATTTTATTGTTTCACTTACCCCAGTATGATTTCCGAAAAATTAGGACATTCAGAATAACTTTTCTGTTAATTGATTTACGATTCGTAGAACTGAGACTTAAAAATATTTTTTAAATGATTGTTAGATGATTTATGTCATGGAAGGATTGCGCGCTTTCTACTTCTGTGCGACGCTAACGTTCGCTAATTACAGCCAATAGGTCTTGCAATTTTAAGCTACGTTTCGTGACGAGTGGGAACA
>BMAW01035870.1:430796-441001 GCA_019974015.1 Nephila pilipes
TTAAATATCCATTTTGAGAGAACGCCTTGTTGCAGATTTCGCAAACATAAAGTTTTTCTATAGTATGTACAATACGATGTTCTTGCATTTTATCCTTACGTAAGAAAACCCTCTTGGAAATTTCACAATTGTACTGCTTTACATTGGTATGAATACGCAAATGTCTTTTTAAATTAGAGGAAGGAGAAAATACCTTGCAGCATTCTATACACGAATTGAATTTTTCATTTCCATCCAATTGTTAATGGAAAAAAAAAAGTCCACAAATGTAATACTATATTCACAGGTAGAAATTTTCTTATGAGTAAAATGAAATCCAGGTGAATACCAGAGCTTTATATGAAATGATGGGATGACAAGCTACTTTATTTTTGGGTTTCTCAAGAGTTTGGTTGGTTTCGAGATAACATTTATGATCCAGTTTGAAAGGCGTCTAAAATACATTTAAATAAGAGTTAATGAAATTAAATTTACGTTGTACTTTCTACAAGTAAGATTAACTAATCACGAGCAGTCGGAAGCTGTTCTGAAATGTATATCATGATGAAAGGGTGAATATCTTCTTTTCTGGACATTTAAGGGTACATGGACCATGTATTGTTATACCAAAAAGGATACAGAGAAGATGGTAATGTTTGAGTGATTACTCGTATCTATTAATGTTAAACTTACAAGCAACAGAAGGGTTTTTGAGAAAATGGAAAAGTGCTCTCCATACTATAGTATTAATTGTTTTTTGTTCGAATTAAAGCATTGTAGAGAGAATACTTTCCTCGCCCTATTTTCTCAAAGCACAAAGGGAACATTTTCCGGTTTGTTCGCCTTTCCACAATTCCACCTTTCCGACCTAAGATTCTTGAGTATGAATGGGATCCTATGTATCAGTTTTCTTAATTGTTAATAATTGGAAAATTTTATTCTTGAAACTAATTAAATAACATTTTAGTTTGATATATTAAGTTTTGAGCCCATACAACATTTTAAAATTATATGAACAGAACAAAAACTTGACGAAACACTTTTCGAAAATATTTTAAGAAAGAAACTAAACAATATACTTTATGGATTCAAAAAAAAAAAAAAAAAAAAAAAACATACTCTACTTTAGAAAGCATTGGTTTTAGAAGAAAAATCGTTTTGTTTGCCACTATTTCAATTTACAATGACTACTAAAGAGAGTATTTTTTAATAAAGCTCCAGCTTTACCTTATTATAACCTGTTAGGTTTGAGTTTAAACCGGGACTGTGTCTTTAATTTGTTAATAATTTAAGCCTAAATCATGCAATGAGTACAATGTGCATTTCGATGACTTTTGTTATCGATGTATTTCTTAAGTCATCGGAAAATTGCCTTGATATTGAGACATTTGAAAATATATCTCTTTTAAATCAATAAAATGAGGGATTTTTTTATTGATTGCTTATTAACGTCACGCTTTGAAGCAAAGTGAGGGCTGTTGGCGACGGACTTCAAAATTTTGACCCTCGGTCAAGTAATTAGGACGTAATCTGAGCAGGCACATCTCCCCACAAAACCTCGCTTCAAGCCAATGGAAAGACCTCGCCAGATTTAACGTACATCAGTCCCTGTACAGGGTGGGTATTTAAGGGCATCAGGACTTGAGCCCGCGAGGAACTATTTTCTGGTAAATATATGAACGTATCTATTTTCAAAATATTATATAAGCAGTTGTTCAATCGTTATATCGGAAGGATCTACGAAGTTCTTCATCGAAAGATAAAATTGCAATCTGAGAGGGTTCGACGTTTAAAAGTAAAAATATGCTCAAACAAAAACAAAAAAATGTCAATGTTGTAGGCCAGATCCCTGCACATATAAAAATTGAAATTAGTATTAAAATAATACGCTTCGGACTCCCAACAAGGTTAAGTTATTGCTTTTTGTCTCATTGACTTGTTATATGATTCTAAGATAATATTAAATAGCAACTTTGTATGAAGAATGTGGCCGCTGTAACCTAGTGGTTATGATAGCGAACTCTCGGCCGACGGTTATCGTCGAGCCGAGGGTTCGAGCCTTGATGCCACTAAAGGCCCGCCGTGTAGCCGGAGGTGATGCACGTTAAATCTATCGTGGCTCAAAGTCCTCCCGTGGCGTGGTGGGGAAGTTAGGGAATGGGGTGCCAGTTAAGGTGTCGTTCTCGTCACTTGACCGAGGTTCAAAATTACGAGGCCCGTCTCCAATAGCCATCGTGTTGATTCTAGTTCGACGTTAATAAAACCAAAGGATAATGACGCATAAAGAGAAATGAAAAATATTTTACGATGCACACTCACGCATATATATATGTGTGTGCGTGTGTGTATGCGTGTGTGTGTGCGTATAAATCTGCTTGAGTTTCAGCGCAAGCATCTGCTGACCGTAAGCGGAGAGAGAAGAGAAGGGAGTTGAACCTCCTGGAAAAAGTAGTGATTGACCGACACTGAACGTGATGTGTACCAATGATTGCTGAACAGATAGAAAAAGATAGATTGGCCTTAATCATCCCTTTTCTTTATTTTTAATGTCATCTTATTGTTTGAACCATCCTCCATGTTTTGTTCTTTTTTTTAATTAATTATTTGAAGTTAAAATAAGAGTAGTCTAAATTTGGACCATACCGCATCACACACACATATATATACTCATAAGTATAAAGATAATTATTAATGTTAAATGAAAATACGAAAAAAATATTTATATAAAAAATAATAAATTGCAAGACTATAGCAAGAATAAATTAACCAAACTTAAGACGTAACATTAAAACTAGTTAAAATTGCCATTATTACCAAACAGAAAAATTAACTTATTGAAATGTATAACATAATTCAATGAAAGCTAGATATAGTAAAATTAAAACAAGTAGATTAAGCTGTAAATTAAAGAAGACAAAAAAATCTAAAAAGGAAACAAAGTCTTTTAGTTGAGTAAATATATTACTTAACAAAAATTATAAACAAGAATATATATGTATAAGCCCAATTTATTCTCTTCTTTTTTTAAATTTGTTATTTTTAAAGCTGCTCTCTTCACGTTAAAACTTACTTTCATTCTGGAGTCGTCCGTAGTTTGTGTGTTGGTTAGTTTCCTGAGCTTCAGGTAGGGACAATCCCCTTTTTCTGGAATGAGGATACTCATTGCTTTCCTTTACTTCGCGATTTGCCGTGTAAGCGCGTGTTTTGCCAGCTTCCGATTTTGTGATGCCTAAGTTCCAAATAATTTTTGATAACATGTTACGTCAAAGCACGCCAGGAAACCTCAATAAACGGTGTTTAGTAAAACCATGATCGACATTCTTCATAATAGAAAACCAGGAAATAAACGAGATCCTTCTTATATATGTGTGTGTGAGCGTGAGAACCATTTATTTAGCAGGAGGTTTAAGTCCATTTTATTTCAAATTGAGATATTACTTATCGTCAAAAAAAGTTGCACCTAGAAGAAACAGCCAGATTGAAATAATATTTGAAAGCAAGTTAGTACTCTCCGACAACAAGAGATGATTAAAAACACAATATGGGAATGATAAAATTAATTTGTCCAAATACAAGATCATTACAACTCTCGATAGGGTGTAGGGCCACCATTATCCCTAATGCATTCTGCCATACGTCGTGGCAAAGAGTCATAGACTTTCTGAATGGTGTCTTGACTCAACTTATCTCACGTGCAGATTGAACTTTGGCAAGTAAATCTTGGCAATTTTGAGGTTGTGGCGGAGTCTTAACAGAACGACCTGCAACATCCTACAAGTATTCTGTGTGTGACAATGCTGCTGGCCATGGGATTGTATCTGTGGTTGCTAGTCAAGCTCTTGATATGGCAGTGGGTATGAACACGAGTGTTGTCTCGTTGAAATTGAGGACTAAGGAAGATCTTAAACGGAAAAACCATCTGTCGTAGGACTTCACAAGCGTACTTTTGACCGTCAAAGTGGCTTTGATGATGACCAATTCTGATCCAGCATCTTACGGTATTGTACCCAATATCAATACACCCTACTGTCTGGATGTGAGATGAGAAACAACAAATCGTTCTCCATGGCGCTGACAGCGTTGCCTTTACACATGAGGGAAATTATTCTTCTCGCTCAGACAAAAGCAAGACTCCTCACTACAGATGATCCGCGTGGCTGCTATTTCGTGGCATCATTGCTGTCTTTGACGATCTTGCTCTGGTGTCAATCTTGTAATGTAAAAGGATAAGCTTAAAAATCATGGTCTTTAAATGAGCACCATAATCACAAGAGCGGTATAAATATAAAGCCTTTTAAGGCTCTGATTTTTTCAGAAGTAATTTTTAATTTAAGTGATAAACACCTCGAATAACAATAACGAATCAGCTGGAGGATGCATAAAAAATTTTTTGTTTGTTTGTCTCGCTTTGATTAACACCTTAATAGAGATTTACAATTGAGTGAAAAGAAAGAGAAATCCAAAATGATTCCTCTGTATGATACAAAGACAGATATTTGACTAAATAAGGACCTTAAGACTTGGAGAAAAAAATTCCCAGTCCTTTCACATTAAATGACCAAAAAGTCATCTTAATTGACTCCAAACTTTTCCTCCCGCCGCGTGAAGGTTTCGATTGATTTATTGTTTATTAACATCGCACTTAGGAGCAAAATGATGACTATTGGTGACGGACCTTGTAATTTTCAACCATGACCAATGGAGGAGGGCGACACCTGAGCTGGCATTCTCCTCTCCTAACTTCTCCACCTCACCAACTTAAGGACATGGAGCCATGAAAAATGTAACGTGCCCCAACCCCGCAACACGACGAGTCTTTAATGGAGTGAAAGTTTCAAAAACATCTTCCCGTAGATATTCATTGTGCGAGGGAAGTTCAAAAAGTACTTACATTTGAATACAGATGGCATCACTGAGGTAAATTGTTGTTGACATTGAGATTTGCCATTTGTCAAATGGAACCGAAACAAATTTGACAATGATTCATAAGTTAGTTTTGATTTGGCAGTCATTTGCCGCTTAATAAAAATTTAATTGTTACCGCGTCGAGTTATCACCGTCGGTGAGACCTGGATTCATCATTATTTACTGGAAATGGAGTAACAAGCGAAAAGTTGAGTTACTTCCGGTAAATCTTCTCCAAAGAAGGTGAGGATGATCTCATCGGCCGGAAAAGTTCTGACGAAAAATTTTTGGGTTGCGAAAGGCGTCATGATCACGAATATGAGTAATTGAGACTCCGACAGCTATCTAGTGAGTCATGATGTTAACTAAAAATAAACCGTTTTCGATACTACAAGCGCCATCTCAGGGATTTTCTAAGGACTTATTGAACAACTCTCGTATCTTCAAAAAGAACGATAGATTTTTTAAGGGTTTTTTTGTTGGTGCAATAGATACGTACGAGAAAAAAAAGTGTTATATCGAGTGATACATAGATTCCATGAGCCTATATATAACGGATTCCAGTTCCAACCATCTAATTACACAGGCATCAATCAGGTTAATTATTATTTTAAAGAAGCCAGGAATGCCCCCACAAACAAAAAAATAGCAAAATTTTTGGAAAAAAAAATGCTACAAGCTAATATTTATAATTAGAAACAGAAAGTATTCATATCGGGTCTTCTATCTCTTGATCTTCTAATGTCCTTTTGTGTTATGGAACTTAATAACTTTTCAGAGAATTTTCATTTTGATCCCATTCATTTTTCTCAAAATGAAATAAATTTTCTCAAAATGAGTGTTCAAAATGCTTTTGGTTACTGAAATTTTGTTTGAAAATCACAAAACTTCAAAACCGAGTATTTTGTTGTACAATAAAAAAAGAAAACCCGGGGGTGTTTGATTATTTTGTTAACCTATTTCAGCCTTTCATAACGAAAAAAAGTATTTTGAGTATTTTTAAAAAAATGTACTGCAAAGGTCAATATTTTCCCTCCTTCTTTAATAATTCAGTTTAAAACTCAAGCGTCAAATATTTTATGTTTCGATATACATAGAAACTTAACAAAAATAATAGTTTGAATTTCTTATTGCAATGAGTAATGTTTGAAAAAATTATTAATATGCTAATAATTCGAAAAGTTATAAATGTTTTGAAAAACATTTAAATGTAATATAAGCATACAAGTATACTAAAGATAAATGACACTGAATTTCATAAAAAAAATTAATCTACAATTAGATATTTTATCATTTAGAGATCCGTGTCACTTTAATTTTTCTATGTTCATACTAATTCTCAGACTGATTCTTACATTAAGATTTTTCCCCGAGACAATATATTTTAATGGCAATGAATGTAAGTTTGTACTTGACTTGTTATGTTTTTATGCATTTTAATGATGCGTATTAAATGTGGAAGTATTTGTTTTGTGAGCTTGAAAACACTGATGACAGAAGATAAAAAATAAATATGAAAGATTAAAAAATATTTCAATAATTATAGTCTTATTTATATTTGATGTACTATGCTTTTACCATGCTTGAATTCGATATGTTATGCTTTTGCATGTATTGATATACTATGTTTTTACATGCTTGTATTTGATATATTATTGCTTTATAAGCTTGTATTCTATACTAAATGTTTTTTCATGCTTGTTTTCTATTTCAACGTAAAGTGTTTTCGCAGTGCACGAGATATTCTTTTTACCATGGGGTGGATGAGGTCGGTTGACCTTGAGCGTCAGGATCGATTCGAACCTTTGATCTGTTGGTACAGAGAAAATTTGTCAGTGATGCTAAAAAATGTTTATACTCGATATGTTATAATTTTACATTCTTGTATTAGATACAGTATGTCTTATATGCCTGATACATTATACTTTTACATACTTGTATTAGATACAGTATGTCTTATATGCCTGATACATTATACTTTTACATACTTGTATTCGATATATTATGCTTTAAATGCTTAAATTCGATATGTTATGTTTTTATGTGTAAGCATTCGATATACACTTTTCAATGTTAACATTCGATACATTACGCTTTTTACATGTTTGTACTCAATACGTTAAGGTTTTGAAGTCTATTCAATACATAAAGTGCTTATTCGATATTTTTTGCTTTTATACGATAGTAGTTGATAAATTATGCTGTTATATGCTTTAATGAAATTACAAAAATCTGAGTTTTAAAAATGTTAGCTATAGATTCAAAACAGTTGAATAAGAAAATGTATTTTTAAATAAATTTGACAGTGAATACGACAATGTAATTTTTGTATTTGACAGTGTATAAAAAAAGCTAGAGGCCAAATTTAATGCAAAATTCTTTTATTTGTAATGCACATAGTTTCATTTATAACAAAATATATATCATAAATGTATAAATTACTCTCATAATATATCATCTGGAAATTCATTTCAACTTATCTCGTAGTATGATTTAAAAACAGGCTTTACAAAACTTGAACAAACAGCTCGGTAAAAAGGAATGACAAAGAAAGGGACAATATAAATAGATACTTTGTCAATATAAAGAAATTCCCCCAAAGATTCATAAAAATATTCATTTCTCTATTACTTTTCAATAATTGAAATACATTGTACACATCTAAGGCTGTGTGATATAAATTGATTTCACATGGAAAACGTCACAATAAGAATTGGATCTCCCCGACATAAATATTCAGAAATAAAAATGAATGTAATAACCGACAAGAAAACAAGTTTGCTTTAGAATCCTACGTGTACAGAAAGTTTGTAAGCTCATAAACAGCAGTTTGGAAAATGAACAATCAGTTATTTTTATATACATTTTGAAAAATAAATTTCAATGCTTTGTCTATTATGAGAACGATAACAGATATTTACTCAAAGAAAATAAAGTAATATTTTTTTTTTCTTTTTTACAAAGCAGTGATCAAGAAAAAGATAAATTTTGGATATAATTTTCAACAGTTACCAGTTTCAAGAAGTTATGTTCTAACATTGTTAAGTGAAGTAAACACTTAAAAAAAATTATAATTTTATCACTTTTCTAGTTATCACGTTCCTCTGACTCTGTTAAAACAATCTTTATGAAACTTGTAATCATTCAAAAGAAGAAGAAAAAAAATCACACATTATTAGTGGGATACTGTTTTGACAGAGATTTACTGTTTTAAAATTCATTTCACACAGCAAATATCTTCTATTTTGTTCGTAAATTAATTCTTATTTTAACACGTTAAGCACCAAGCCTGTTTTGCCCTCCTTTCCGTTCACCCCGCGATTTCCGCGAGAAGTTGACATATCTGATCAAATGATTGCCTACAATAATACGTTACGAAAGCCCATGAAATGGTAGAAAGAGCTAGCCTTTGAGTGGTTACTAAATACTGCTGTTCTCAATGCTCATCTTTTATATAAAAATGCAACGTAGAATAATACGTCTATCACCGAATTTCTGAAGAAACTAGTTGTACATCTTACAAAGTGCGGAGAACAAGAAATTCCATCTAAGAGTACTCTAAATACACCTCAAAAACTTCGTCATAAACTCCAGAAAAAAAAACTGGTAGAATGTCTAAAGTGCAAAGTTATTGTAAACAATGTTACGAAGACAATGCGTCAGAATTTGGATGAGAAACTGCCTGAAAGTTGACTAAACAAGTCGTAACATTTTTTGAAACCTGCAAAGGACAGCCAACTTGGTAAACATAAAAATGGTTGCAAAGGACAGCCATTTTTACGTTTACCAAGTTTCAGTCAAACTCATTAATATTTTTTTTTTGGGGGGGGGAGGAAGTATTATTTCGGTACTTTCGTGGTATTGATTACGGAATTACTTAAAATTTATATGAACAGAATTTAATTGTTTTAGTTTTATATTGTCAGTCAACAAACACTGATCTGGTCCGAACGGAAAGTTCAGTGTCAGTCACCGGCAAGTGACATGGTGCTTAACGTGTTTAGGAATGGTATATGTTACAAGTCTATCAGAGAATTTTTGTTGCACATTTCCTGGAATGATTGCGCTTCTCTGTTTCATGATGTCGGATTTAAGAATTTTATTATGTGAATGAATTGTAATGGAAAACCACTCTATAAAATAGCATCAATTGAAATTTATTTTAAGCAAATATAGTGAATACTGTGGGAGAAACAAATGAAACAAATAAGGATAAGAAAAACTAGAAGATGAAATATTCAGTACTTTGATTATGAAAGATAATCGCAATGCAAACAAGTAATTCCATTTATCAATTCACATTATCGAAAATGAAACTAAAGTTTAACGCGATAAATATTTTACAACAATTACAAAAGTTGATACAATAAAAATGCGCTATTTTAAACCAAACCTTCGTATTAACTCTTTAAAAAGATAATGAAAGATAAAATTTATTTATTTTCTAATAATATGTAAATCAAAAGTATAAAATACTATTACATATAACTTTATTTTATTAACTTAAACTCTTTTCTAGAGTAATTTAAAATACTTGAGCGTGTTCTTGAATTTCTTTTTGAGTTTTAGATTCAAAGCGTAGCATTGATTCAACTCTAAATTTTAACACGTATTTAATGAATCAATTTATATAGTTATTAGAGAATAAAGACGACTTTGTAATTAAAATAATAGATTAAACATAGGAAGGGATAAATACAAAATGCCCATCAGGATAATTCCTAGAAAGAAACAGATCACGGTGATGGAGAGGAGAGGAACTGACCCCCCAAAACAAAATTAAATTCAAACTTCTAATTATTTTTGAAATTTATTTGATTTAATGAAAAAAAAATGTTCGTCTTTATGTCTACTTGACTGAACAAGCAGAAATAATTTCTCATTTTTCTTTCATGAACTATATGAATTTGTATGGATGGGGATTGTATCCAGAGATGTTAAATATATTTTACGGAAGAATATTTAAAATTTTTAATTTTATTTATTTGTTGCTATGAATAACAATAAAAAAAATTTTAGGAGAATGTTTTATCATTATTTTAAAGTTATTCAATATTTTTTTAAAAAAAATTCATAAAGTAATTCATTAAAGTTAAAATGTAAATAAATATGTAATGGAAATACTATCAAAAATCTTATGAATACGTTTATGTATCATATTTTCATTTATTTGTGCAAAAAGTTTTTGATTATGAACTTTCATTGTTGTAATCTAAACGTAAGTTATGTTGTATGCAAAAAATCTTAAAATTTGTCACGAAAAATTGAATTAAGAGTGTTTTGAAAAATTGAATTAAGAGTGTTTTGAAAAATTGAATTAA
>BMAW01035870.1:441011-638792 GCA_019974015.1 Nephila pilipes
AAAAATTGAATTAAGAGTGTTTTGAAAAATTGAATTAAGAGTGTTTTGAAAAATTGAATTAAGAGTGTTTGGGGCTAATTTTCCTTTATGAGGTCGAACTCTGATTTTGTGTTAGTTATCATTCAGTATAAACACTCATTAACTGTATACCATTGAGTGAGTGTTTGAATCAACATTTTTTTTTTCAAATTCTCCGTATTGTGTAATATAATAAAATTCATTTCTTGTAAAAAGCAAATATTAATAATAAGTTATAATTTAGTCGATCTCTAAAGTTCTGTCATTCATCGAAATTATTAAAACTGAAATTCAACTGAATATATTTTTAAGCTTCAACAGCATCCTTAATTATATTATTCTTGAATTAAATTATTATATTGAAGTCCCATCTTTTTTGTGTTAGAAGCTAATATAGTTTCATGTCACTATTAGCTAATTTTGATATAGTTTCTGCGGTACTAGAGATCGGAATGTTTTTAGATGAAATATGACTCAATAAATGTAAGCCAGAAAATGTTCATGTAACGAGAAATATACTGACCCAGTGCATAGCAAAAGAATGTACTGAACATTTTCCATTTTCTTTAAAAGTGTTCTTACTCATATTTGTAAGGGGACATAAGGAAGTGCATGTTTTCATGAGACAATTCGTAAGACTTCTGCTTCATAAGTTGTGTGTACAATAATTAGAAGGTGCAATGTTAGATTTCGATCATTTTGACTACAGTTATCGAAATAATAACGCACGAGCTTTTGAGAATGGTTCGTTCGATGACTTTTTTCTTATATGTAAAATGAATTTAAATTGTCAAAATACGTTTTTAAAATTCTGTTTAAAATAAAGAAAATTAGTTTCTCTCCATCTCCAAAAGAATAATTTTTATTCCAACCGAGAAAAATATACTTAGCCTTAACCTTATATAAAAGGAACTTCAAATGAGAGTAAAAAATAATGCCCATGTGAAAGGATGACACGAAACAGATAAAAACAAGGGGGAAAAAAGGATTTTGATAGACAGATATCTCACGAAAATGTTGGAATGGAATTAAAGACATTTACCTAAGAGAAAAAATTTTTCTCAAAAAATACATAATAAACAATATATAATAACTAAGAAGTCTTAAGTATCATTTTAAAATTATTTTAAGTACATTTATTGCCACTTAATCCTGAAAGCATATAATTCCTCTCAACGACATCGTGTATAAGAATTCCTATAAATATTGATAATTTTCAAGAAAAGCTTAGGATAATTTCTTATCTAGCACGAACGCCAGTGAGATGACGTTAATATACAAAAAATTGTTTCACTTTATATGATAAGCGCGCGCGCGTTTTCGATTTAATATTCTCTCAAAAATATATCGCTGTACAGGGAAATGAACATTAATATTTCGAGTGGACGGTTCCATAAATGCTCCATATATGTTCTATTTGAAGAATAAGTAACCGTATATTGCGATCTTTCGATCATGTTTGAAAACAAGCAAGATCACACAGTCAACAAGACTGACCAGATTTATCTAAATAAATTGAAGTGGTGACCTTCAAAACATTTTTTTTTTAAATAGAACGCTTATAAAAATATGTCTCTTTTTCACAAGTATACCTATACATAAATATCTATACATAGATATTCTTTCAATAATACTTAAAAAGTGCATAAGTTACTGTACATGCAGATCAGTAAAATCTATATTTTATTCTATGCCAGCTTTTAAAATTCTAGAAGGATTTCGGTTTCACTTCTATAGACCCAATAAACTCTATAAGTAATCCAAATATCAATGTTGGCATCCGGTGCCGAGACCACTTAGTTTGGCACATAGACAGGATATTTTGCGGCTTTTCTTTCTATAGTTTGTTCAAACGGTCATGTGCTATTGATAAAGAATAAAGTAAGAAATATAGTCTTATCTCCAGAAATCGAAATCCAGAGTTCTATTACAAAATTTGAAAAATGGAAAAATATCGATACAACGACGTAACAATTTTTCCTTTGCAATAAGTAAAATAATTTTTAAGAAATTCATTAACTTATTACAATTCTTTTACTTATTTCAAAATTATTTTACTTACTCATACTTCGAAAACTTCGATATAAAGAATTGCGACACATGTATATATTATCAGTTACGATACGAGATTTTGAATACAAGGAATTACGGCAGATTTTCGATACAAAAAATAGATATGTACAGAGATTTTTGATGCAAGAATATTCGAATTATGGAGATTTCATTGTATTAAATGACATTGAAAGAGTCTCGAAAGTTTGAAAAAGTTTGACATTTGTTTTAAAAGACACAGAAAATGAACCGAAAACTAGTTTTTACATAATTTCCTATTGTTCATAATTTCTTTCTTTGCTCATCATAAAATCTCCGGGAAACAGAAAAATATAACTCAAGAGTAATAAAAAGCAAGAATAGTTAAAAATGTAAAAATTTACTTGAAATTTTAAAATAATTTTTTGCCTCTAAAATATATAAAAATAAATTTTTGAACTGCTTTTTATAGTTTTATCAAGCCACTCTTATCTCAAACTTTCGAGACTTTCAAATGCTTCTTATTGACTTCTGAAATAGATTTCCGGAAGTGAATATCATCGACTTAAATGCCTGGAATACGGATAATCAAAATTCTCCTCAAAGAATGATTTCTTTCTTTTTTTTTTTTTTTTTTACAATATTTAAATTTTATTACTTTCTTCAAATTCAATCAGTCGTAGCTCTTTATGGAATGCGCAGTAATTGTTTTTCAATTCTCGAAGCTTAAGATAAACTGATGTTTAAAAAATTTCTGTATATTACAGCAGTGTTATTTCTCCTGCACAATAATATGCTAAGAAAATACTGCATAATAGTCGATGATTCCCGGAAAATGTCTCATTTCAGAAGGCAATCGGATCAACCTTTTAAAGATTATCATGTATATATATTATAAAATTATGTCGAAACGACTTGATTCAAGCTCTATGATTCTCTCTCATATATATATATATATATATATATATATATATATATATATATATATATATATATATAATTTTGAATTAATATTTCAAAATTTTTGAAGTTGTCACTTAAACACATAATATTAGTATTCTATATTAATCATTATATTTAAACTTAAATTTAGTTTTTTTTTTTTAACCAGATGAATGTACATGATATAAATTGAAAAAGTTTGCCAACAAAGATTTACGCATTTAGGACAAAGCATGGGATCGGGTGTATGAAAATAACTAATGCTGGCTGTATAGGATCAAATCTCAGCAGATTTGAAAAGTAAAATCCATTCTTGTGTATAATCACAGCGTAAGAGTTGTCCAAATGCAACGAGATGGCGTGGTTCTTCGTCCGAAATCACTTGGTGTAAGCTCCAAGGCTGGAATGGGAGTTTGGGCTGTACAGCTGGCAGTTTGTTCTTTATTGCGTGAACTTCTTCAAAAACATTTGAGTCACTCTGGTTATATACACACTTTAAAAAGTCAGATATTCCAAAAAAAACTGTTGGTACTGAACGAAATGTTCCATTTTTTTTTTTTTTTTTTTTTTTTTTGAAAATGTAAAGCACCTCTAGTCTTCAGTACCTTGCTCGAAAGCTTTCGTAATTTAAATCTGTGTTTTTAAGATAATAGCGCTTCACCAGACAAAATAGATATTTTCTTCCTTGTCTAAGTGCGGACGCAAATCTCTTGAGAACCTTTGTATGACCTTGAATGATCACAGATTTTTACATTCTTCCGCTCAGTGCTTCATTATAACCAGTGGATTCGTAAGGACTCCAAGTTCACTGAAATAAAATAAAATACGTTGTGAGCATTTATAATTGTTATATTAAAAAAATGTCGATAAATAATAATTTTAGCTATTACGTATTAAAAATAATTAGCAAAAATTTATCAAAAGAAGCTCAAATAACTTATTCTGAAAATCTATCTTTATATTTCTATCCATTTACGTGTGGGAAAAGCTAAAGTGAAAAACTCAAGCAGCCAAAGCATTAATAATTTTTTTTTTTTTTTTTTTTTTGAAACAAAAACGACCCCGCAAGCAGAGATGGAATTGAAACCGAAGGGACTTGAGCTGTTCCTAAAAATGGGGAGGAAGGGGGTGACTCCAGAATTTTCTGTTCTGTATTGGAACAACTGATTTTTATGAATTTTAACCTTCATACACGATTTAAGTACCAACGAAAAAGTGTTTGGATCTACCTGTGTCGAATATTCTTACTTTTTTTTTTAAACCAATGTCTTATAAAAAATTGCAACATACTTTGAAGGTACACAATATTAAACGTAAACCAAAATACATAAAAACGTTTATGTATTTTTGGTTCGCGAAAGGCGAAAATTAAGCAATATTTTTAATACTAGCGAATATTTTCAAAACTTTTTAATAAAGTTATATGTTTCACATTTTGATGCCGGACACTTTTTTAGTCTGCAGTTAAGCTATACAAAAGAGGTTTTTAAACAGTATTGAAAAGAATCTATAGATGGCAGCACATGCATCTTCATAGATACTAAAATTTTAAAAACGTTTTATGAGATAGAAATTTTAATATCAGTTCGGTGCAGAGAGACATTTTTTGTTTGAAATATTTTTTGTCGTGATGTGAAGCAAATTCTTTTTCAAATATGTTACCTACGATTATTTAAAAGCCATCAATTTTGGAATTTGTTTCCCTGAATTTCGAGGCTATGTTCTGAACATTAAAAATTTAGATAAAATTTCAAGATTACGGTACATAAAATTTTGATCGCTCAGAGAACATTGCTTTAACCTTTTCGAGATGACAGGCGCAAATGCCCGTATACCACGACATTACCGTGACTGTCTGTTTCGCTATTGTCTCTGCAGGGTTGGAGGGTTTTTCACTATTCAGCCTAAATTCACGATATATATATATATACTTAATATTTTACCTTTACATGAATCCCTCTGTAATCCGTCACTACACCTTTCTAGCCCTGCTAGTTGTACGGTAATTTCATACAGGTTGACACAAGTCATAAAAAATGTTTTATACCTCCTACTTCAATGCAATAGTGTAGATTATCAATACAAAACAGCGCATTTTTTGTGTCTTGGTCATCTTATATGTTTGACACTTTGTTTACGTGTAATGTATTATATTTTAGAGAACAATTCATAGCTTTAGCTGTTTTTATGAGCATTATTTTCTCTGATTTTCCAGTTATTAAGCGTTTTCGATAATCCAGTTTGATATTATTTTCATATTGATGTTATATATATATATTTAATGGAATACCTTACATGTTTAAGTTTTTTTGTTTAATTAAATTAAATTCTTTTATTTAGTACAGATTTATATTAGAGAAAACTTATTTTCGGTACACATTATTATTGGCATGCATTGATTTTTTTTTATTGACCTAAAGATGTACCTCTTCAGCTCACGTAAAGACACTTCTCAAAGCTTCCCTTTCCACATACCAGAAAATCTGTTCGCTAGGTCAAAGAAAAAAATTCACTTATAAAAGTCTGATTCTCAGATTAATAATGAGACTGCAAACCCAAATAGATATCCAAAGCTCCAGCAAAACCAAAACTCCCTCACCAATTATCAACATATACTATTGTAATAACTGATGAGGGAGTAATTGGTGCTAATTTAAGGAGACATCAGGAAGACTGTGAGTCGAAGACATGCCTTTTGCATTGTTTATGTAATAATAACTCACATGCATCGCATGTGAGTTATCTTTGTCTCATTTTGCGTATAAGGTCAAATCTACATGTGTCTCAGATCCTATGGACATATAATGCCATCTCGTGCCCAAAATATTAGTTTTTAAAAAGTTCCACTATTCTTACACGTTTGCGTGTCGGTAGTGAACGAGAAAACGCTCTGTCACGCCTTCGTGCCAGTCGGAGACTGTGCATTTCATGTTGGCACGTATACGTGATAGCCATTCCGAAAGAGTTGAGAATTTTTACTCTGAAAAACTTCAAATCAAAACTGAAAAAAAGCAAACTATCCTTCCCCCCCCTACATTTCATTACGTTTCTAATTACTATTTTTAGAAGGAACATTTAATTATGTCCAATCATTATTATTTAAAGATAAATTTAACTAATATTTAAAATTTTGAAATATTTATCATTTCGAATACGCAAACATTACAATTTTCAATAAAATAATAAGAGAAAAATGCAGAATAATTCAATCTCGGATTTGAGTCCAGCATTCCACAAAAAAGTCTAAACATTCCTGATTCAAGGATTAAGTCTGTTGGCTATTCTCATATTCTGGTATACCTTTATCTTTTATGTTTTAGATATTCATAGGAACTTTTAAGTCTTTTCAGATCTTCGTCTATTTTTCATTTATGTCTTTTACAACGTGGTTTAATTTCTCAAAATGCGAAAGAAAAAAAAAATCTCTATTGTCTCTACGGGGATTCTGGAAGGTCAAAAAGTGAAGAACTACTGAGTAAGAACTCTTCGAGTATTTGTCAGTTACTAGTAAAACTGATGCTTACATATGACCTTACCTTCGGATGGGAGGGCTAATGTCGCTTCATATGTAGAGACAGATGATCCGATCGTGAGAAGGATCGCTGACACAGTTGACATTTAAATGGCTTTTGACCTGTGTGCTTTCTGTAATGTCGGGTCAGTTCGTCGGATCGAGCAAACTTCCAAGTGCATCCCTCCCATGTACATGTATAAGGTTTCTCACCTGAAAAAGGAAAAAAAAATATCACATTTTTCTACTCGGGTATGTAAACAAAAGTGACAGTTTAAAGAAAGTGTAGAATGCACGCGATGATAATTACTCATCATTACAAACTAGAAATAAAATTAATCGTTTGAAATCTGAACATTAATGATTTCAGAAATAATCAAAAAATATTTTCAAAAAAATTATTCGATAGCTCTACAAATCTTTCATTCTTAAAATTTACTGAACCACAATATTACACAAATTGTTTTTTTTTAGTGAGACAGAAACACTCATTACGATTTTTTTTTCATTAATACAAATTCATAACGAACCACTTTGTTCTATGGTTTTTCATACCTTCTTATATCTTATTCCTCTTGATTTGTTTTCTTTTATTTCATTTCAATAAGAGACGCAAATTTTCATCGTTGCTGCTGATGGTAGTGTAATTGGACAAATATTGGATATGAAACTGCAGTCCGACAACATTTGTGTAACAAAAACTCACAAAATAATCCCATGAAGAAGTTCAGGTATTATTCCTATATTTTAATAATTTTGAGTTTTTAATAATTTAATAATCACGAGTGAAGAAAGACTATCATTGAAATCTATGATCAATTCAAAATGTTTGCTAGCGCGTCTTGGAATTCTTAATCAATGAACGTATAATATTCGTTTCTGTAGTATTCTACAGATCTTTATTAAGAGAGCGGTATTGACCATAAGGCTTACGTTTGAAGACTAGGAGACCGTAATTCTTTAAACTGAATATTCTCCCAAATTATTTATTTGTAAACAACACAAGTGACCTCGTAACTTAAATTTTAGTTAAGTTGAACTAGTATATTCTTGTCCAAATTTCTACACCACCCTAGTGGAAAGACTTGGAGCCTCGTCAGATTTAACGCACATCAGCCCCGTTACACGAAAGGCATCAGTACTCGAAACCCACAACTCGTAGGAAACAACTCCGACTGCGAGTTTACGACCCTTCACCTACATTGGCCTGTATACTAATAGTAAAGGACTTGACATTTTCGAAGCCTTTGGGCCATGTCAAAAATTAAAGCGGTTCTAGTCCTAACGTTATAAACAGATATGTGGTTTCTATTTGCATACAATGCATTCGATTGTCCCATACATAGAGATTCAAATATAAACTAATCGGTTCACGGATTTTTTTTTTCCTTTACTTATTAGAGGTAGAAAAAAAAATTGAATCCAGCTATGCAAGCGTATGGTGAGTATTTGATGGTAAGATGCTGACCATATCTACAGGCGATGATTCCCTTGTATAAGACGTATTTTGTGTCTTGGAGAGGAGAGGGGTTGAAATATTTTCATTTCTTATTGGAAGTAAATATGCCGATGATTATTTATTAACAACGGCATCTCTTATAGAAACTTAATTTACTTCAAATTCACATTCTTTCTTATGTGCCATATTGCAACCGCAAAAAAACAAACTCCCCCTCCCCTCACAACTCGGGGGCCGGGTTGAAGCTAAGTTTTCTTGAAATCCTTGTAACAATAATCATATACAACAGTTTGAATAGTTTATGGAAAAAAATGATTGGCGTTATCCTATATGAGAAAAAGAACGACGAAAGAGATATACAGCAAAATGATCTAAAAAGAATAACAAGTGATATGAAAAAAACTTTTATGAGTTAAGAATAATTTTTAATTTTAAATTAACAAAGGTTTTTTTTCTGGAGCATTTCATAAGTAGCTTGTATATATATGTGATTTTTTTTTTTTCTCTCCCTCATTTCAATTATATTTTTCCACGAAGTATAATTGAAACTAAGAGGGAAAAATTTATTTTTTTTAAAAAAATAAATATATTAAGTACTCATTATAGTTCTTCCTTTGCGACAGTAATTGATTATAGAAAGGGCACAATCGTGCTTTACCTATTTACAATATAGATACTATTTGAGTGAAGAGGTTTAATTAAGCATAAATTATTAACTCGCTTTAAGATATGATTACGATTTTGATAGCATTACTTGAAAAAGTATCCTTAATTACTTTCCGAAGGGCTATATATATGTATCCTTAATTACTTTCTACACATCTACATACACAAAACACTCGAATCCTCCGCCTTGGAAAAGGAAAAAAAAAGTCGCTCGGCCATGTTTAAAGAGGCAAAGACTTTGTACAGAACAGTGGAGAGCATGTTTCCACATTTTCGTTAAAGGACAGCAGGAAAAGAAAAAGCGAGTGTGTAATTTTACAATTGTGGTTAAGACCCCACGCGATCTCTGGCTTGCACTCGATTGTTGTGGAAGAAAGAACAAAAACAGGCAAAACTTTAGCAATTAGTAGGCCTTGTAATTAGGCTTAGCGCGTCGTGACAAGATGGCGGACTTGGGAATCACGATTTAGACTTTAGGATGCGAAGAGTCCCGTCTAATAAATTAAGTACACACGCCCGACCGCTCCGAAAATAACTAGTTGGCTCCTTGTCCACTTTTTGCACTCGACCCAAAAGCGATTACTAAATGGACAGCCGACCCTTCACATGGAAAAAGGATTCAAGAGACAGCTCTTCCTATTATCTCACATTTCCATCGGCTGCAGGGGATTCTCTCCTTTTGCGTTGGATCGTCGAGACATTTAGTAGAAAGAATAATTCATATGCTTTGATGTTATGCGCAAATAGTTTTAAAAAATACTTAGGAATTTTTAAGAATTTTCGTCCTTTTTACACGTATATTTAAATTATTTTATATGATAAAAAATTTCTACTTTTATTTTAATATAAAATAAGGAAAGTGACGCGTGAGGATTTGGACAGAATCTTTAATAGTATTTTAATTGCGAAATCTTAAAATAAATTGTTAAACAATACGTGTGTACTTCTTTACTAAGATTTTTGAAAAACGTAACTTTATATTGTGAGGATCAAATAAAATTTAAATATCAAAGGGTATTTTGAATTTTTTTTCCCTTTAATAAAACTAATTTTGAGAAAAATTATTAGAATAAAATCGACGAGTCTCTGAATATCTCGATGTAAATTTCCTTGACATGAAAGTTACACAAAATGATTGAAAAATTGTTCGATTCGAATAAATTTTGTTGCTAAAGATATAGAACATTATTCACAGTATTTTTCCTCAATCAACAGTTTTTGGTTTGACATTTATTTTTTTTCTGGCCTTGAAATATTTATCGGATTATAGAGAATAACACTTATCGGTTAAGATTTTCTAATATACTTTGACACCTCTTTGTTTATGTATTAACAACAATCGTTGGGAATACTTAGTGAATTAAAATTTGGTTTTAAAAATAAAATGGTTCTGTTAATAGTGACAGCATTTCAAAAATAATGGATTATTCTTAATCTTTCTGATTATTATTACTCGGTTACCACTCTAGATTGTTACAGTTATTAAAAACTTTATACTGTGGGAACCGAATCAAAAATGTTTTTCTAAAATTTTTGCTTTTGTTCTTCACACACACACACACACATTCCTTACTATTATTATTTAGTTACCTTTAGATTGTTTTGAGCTGCTCTTTAGCAACAGTTAATAAACTCTTGTGTGGGATATCAATCAAAAATAGGAAAAAACAAAATTAACTGATATCTATTATTTATAAATATCTTTCACATTAAATAATTTTAAAACATCCATTGACCCCTTTATATTAGCTGTTAATCCAAATATTATTATATAAGATAATTTGTCAGAACTGTATTTTATATATAAGTTATGTTTAATAATGCATTAGAGTAAATACAATATTGTCTTCTGTATTTCTGTAATTTCATCCTGTTCTTAGAGTAAGAAAGGAAAAGGGGGCGGGAAAAGTGAAAAGTTTGTTTAAATAATCCAACAAACTGCTATTTAAGGAATTTTTTGATAGTATTTTTACTCAGAATTATAAAATATATTTAAACACGCAAGAGCCTATTGGAAAACAAGGTAACAGTAAATAGTGTAAATTTAAATGAATAGTTTTTCTTTGAAATACAGCTAGAGTATTTGAATTTGGAAAATAAAGGGGAGAAAATCAGAAGGGGAAAAAGGATTTTTTAAAAAAAAAAAACGAAGTATAATCGGGATTGGATATCACTGCTTTTAGAATAAACAGCCTCGTTCATTCTTATTTCTGAAAATCGAATGATAACATTTCCATTTCTTTCAACAAATTTATACATACGTCGCTTGTTCACATAAATGTGAAGATGAATGTTTTATAAATGTATTGCTGATACTTAATAAGTAGGAATATGTATAACGGGGGCTTCCCATAACTAACATCTGGGTTTACGTTCTGATATTATATTTAAATTTTCAACTCCTTTCCAATCAAATGAAACGTGATTACGCAAATCAGAAAAACGTAAAAAGTGTTGTGAATGGATTCAAAGACATACATATAAAAGAGACAAATAATTAAATATTGAGTTAGTAGTGAGTAGATGGTAGTTGACGTAAAGTTTAAATTGCAGTTTAACAAGTAAACCGACGGTAGCCACAGATCTTTTAGACTGACTCCAGTTTAGTAAGGAGTAGAAGAAACTACTGGAATCCTCAATATATTTGATTAAACTCGCTCGAACCCGAGAGCGTTACCTCTAGATTGTTATTGCGTGTTTGAATTCCCATCACTGTGACTTTCATTTTTCGAATATTCAATTTAAAAATAATAACCATTGAATTAAATAGAAATGGGGGCGTTACACTTCAATTTTTTTAAGATTGGAAATATTGACGTTCAAAAATAAGTTGTATGTACGAAATTTCGAAAAACCTTTCTTTTAAAAATATTAGTATTTTTTCAACTTAAGTTAAATTCTGTTAGAAAATGAAGAAATTAGTTCTCTAAAGTTACAAGGAAACAGATCTGTTATGAGAAGAAAGGCAAAAAAGAGATCAGTATACTATAATGATTACACACGTCAATCACCGTTTCACGCATTTCAAATTAGGAATATCTGATATAGAATTTAGAAACGAGCTTAATAATTCCCATTTTATTCATCAATCAATTGATTTCCATTCGAAAAATATTTCCCTTCTGTGAATTCTATTTATTTATGATAGTTCCGCAGACTTTTGACAAGCCTTTTGAATGAAACCAAACAACTCGGTAGCAATTTACGAGAATTCTTTATTTAACTACGGACTTTAAATATTGTTTGATACTTATAAAAAAAAGGGGGAGATCAAAAGGTCTATCACGCGGTAGTTAAACAAATAGAAAGATAGCTCTGTAGTCGATAAAGATAAGATAAACGGATCATCTACGCTGTTAAAACATCAAAAGAATGCAGAGGGTAGGAAAAATAATAGTAATAAAACTATATCTACTCTTTAATCATTACCTCCAATCCGATAAACTTGTTCTGAAAGTTGAGTATTCCGAGTGAAAAAAGAAAGAGAATGTTTGAGAGGAGGAGTACGCGATGCGATTTCGATCATCTTGGCATAAGTTCTTGGCCTAATCCATCACTCTTCAAGTGTCGTAACCTCGCGCTGTTGTCTTTTCTTGTTTCACATCCTGAAGTTTCCAATTGGAAATCGTGAGCGAAGAAAGCAAGAGTCCGTGCCAAGGGTTGAACGAAACCTTGCTTGGCCAGAGGATCGATCAAAAACTATGGACCAATTAGGATGGGAACAAAAGGCCATAATGAACAGTCAGTACCTTTCATCGAATAAGTCAGTAGTAGCCATTGGGAATAGTTAACATCCCAGGAGGAAAAACCGAAATCGGTAGAATTCAGTAGCATGGTCAACATTTCAGCGAAGATCGTTCGAAAATTATTTTACCCACGAATGCTTACAAATTGTATCAATTGCTTAGTGATTGTACCCAAACAAAGAAGAAAAACTTGCTCTTCTTTAATTTCTCGTTTTTTTCTTAAATTTCTTTTTCCTCCAAGTAGGAAAGGATCTAAAAACAAGAATTACTCATTGGTCTTACAAATTTATTTTAAAAAAGAAGAATGTTTGAAGTATTCGATGAAAAACGATCAAAAGTTTTGACTTCCTAAGAATATTATTGTTCAATAGTATTAAAAACCTTTTTAGTTTTTAACGCTTGATTTAGTTGTTTATTAGACAGAAGCGGTGAATTTCTTTTTTTATGCCTCACTTAAGTTGCGACTGATTCGTGATGGCTTAAGATATATATATATATGCTAATAATAAATTACAAAATTATAACAAAAATAAATTAACTGAATCTACAAGTAAAATGTTAAATTAAAACCAATAAAAAAAGCTATATTTAATACACAGCGTAATTCAATAAAAGCAATAAATAATAAAAATCAAAATAAAATAAACAGATTAAATTGAAAATTAAAGAGGACGAAATGCCAAAAAAGGAAATAAAATTATTGCATAAGTATAATATGAAACATTTAATGTACAAGAAACATAATAAATATGTATATAACTTAATTAAAAAAATATTACCCAACTATAACAATACAAAAAGTAAACTATATTTAAAATGTAAAATTAAAACCAGATATTTCAACTTATTCAAATACTACAATAGTCATAAAATACAAAAACACCACTAAAATCTACAAAAAAAAAAAAAAAAAAAATCAAGAAAAATGAAAAACAAGACAATAAAGTCAAAAATGGAGAAAAAGCAATTTAAAATGCTGGCTCAGGCTTAGGATTGAGAATGAGAGGTTATATTAGTACTATGGGCCCAACCCATCCGATTCAGTAAAATTACTTTATAGGATGGGTTGGTAAAAAAAATCATATACAAGGCAAAAATCCACACTCAAAAAAGTAATTGAATCGAAGAAATGAAAGTAAACCGAAGGAATCAAAATTTATCCTAGCCAAATTAAAATAATATATTAAAAATCAAATATACATAATTTATGCACATTTAAAAAAAAAAAAAATCAAAAAATTTATATATCAGATTTGATTACCTCCAATTGGTGCTTACGATTGCTAAGTTTCTTCTCTGAAATTTTTTTTGATCTTTTATGAACTTTGGAAAGCTTTATATTTAATAAATGAAAAAGTTTTGTCTCCCTTTATTAAAATCAGAAATTCTCTAAACGTGCGATATTGCTATCTTTGGGAAAGACTGGACAAATTCGATGTAATGGCCCATGAACTCTGGTAACGTTTATGTTCTTTTCTTTGAAAAGTATTTAATTCAGCGACCCTTTTTATACAGTTTCTGAGAAACCAGGTTCAATCAAACGTATTTACCAATGGGTAAAGGCGCCATTCATCTTGGGGATGTTAGATCCCAGTGTTACTGTTTTATCGGGTGAAACTTTTACAAGCTGTAGCTAAAAATATCTATTGAGAAATGTGTTAAAATTTATTTAAAATAATTAATTACACAAAATTTATAAGGCATATCATAGTTTAAAATACAAATTGAAGCTATAAAACTATGCTATTAATATATATTCACAAATGATAACTCACAATTAAAATGCTATAAACCGTTATAGGCAAGTATTTATTGCAAACAGTCAACAAAAATACGATAAAATTTAAAATATATCAAACAAATCATTTATTTTTCAACAGCAATTCTTTGCTTAATTAATTTGAATAAAATAAATAAATAATAATTGTAACTAATTTTCAAAGAATAAAAAGAATGGAAAGAAAAAATATTTATTAAAATGTAAATAATTTGTCTCGGAAAATTATTATAAATGTCTACAAGTATTCCTCCGTGAAAAGTCGCCGAAGAATTTGAATCTCTCTGTGAATGAGTCCCCCTCTTCGACTTCACCCCTTTCACTCATTGTTCCCTGAGCGAAAGCATGACTAACTATTTTCAGGGCTTCGGTCCAGCATACTAATATCCGTGACACCGAGGTGAAAGCGTGTTCGCTCATTCACCCGAACTTGAATAAGATTCTCACTAATAAAAGAAAATAGTTTGAGTTAAGAATGAAGTAAAAAATAGCATCATTGCTGGAAGCTTGCTCCCTTTGCAAATGAACCCTTCATCATTTACACATTGGAATGATTTGAACTCTTCCTCCTCCACCAAGGGAAGGGTGTGACTGGTTGGCGGGGGTGGCACGTGATTAACGATGCCTTTTGGCTTCGTGAACAGGATGTTGGAACACACGACGACATTGAAGGCTTCCAATACATTTGGCAAGGAAAATCCGTTTATTTAATACTCGGTTTATGGGGAGGCGCTGCGGTTTGCTGGAGGTAGAGTTATGGCGTCAAACGGATATGCATTTCCGCATCTATTAGAATGATAAGCAATAAGCCACGCGACTACACTGATAAGCGGTGGTTTGTCGGAGCTACAGTCGAAAGAAATGTGAAAGAGTTGCGTATCATTTATAAAAATTGACACTCTTATTGAAAAAGAGGGGAAAGTTTTTGGGTTTTATTTTGAACTATTTGTACTTTACTTTTTAAGTTAAAAAAAAAGATTTATTATTATATATGATTTATTTTTCCTTTAAAAGAACTGATAAGTAATTTTTTTTTTAAAAAAAAAGAACGCTTGATTCTGCCTGCAGTGTATTGACGATATGAATATTAAGTGATATTAAGTTATTTTAATTAAACCTTCTTCTTTTGTGTGTGATAGCTATTTATTATTGATTAACAAAGATTAAAAAATCTTGATATATTAAAATGAATTAGATGATTAAAAACAAAATTTTGTTTTGTAAGAAATGCATTTAAATTCAACTATAAGGAACCGAAACTAGTTAAAAAAGAAAACTTAGTTTAAATGTAAGATTGAAATTAAAATCAAAAGTTATACACGAACAAAATAATTGGCATTTAAAATAAACGAAGTTATATAAAATTAAATAGTAACTTAAGTTGAGAGATTGTATATCTTAGTCTTAAGAATGTTTCTTATTTTCTTCACATTCTCGTTTTGATTCATTTTGTTAGGCTTGATATTTCAGATAGTTATGTATTTTGAGACGAGTTTAACAATTCGGTTATTAATTTTTATGCAAGAATAAATACTTTCATTTGGAAAAAGGATATTAAAATAAAAACTTTTAATTACTTCTTCTTTTAGATTAAAGGCTGGCATATGAAATAGCAGTCATTTTATTTAAACAACTGATCATAGTTTTTAATGCTTAAATAACTTTCCCGAATGAATTCAATAAACGCTTAAGATTAAATTAAAAATAGAGATGAAATTTAAAAAAAGAAAGTACTAAGTACACAAAAATTGGTTTCTCCCTTTAAATATAAAAATTAATTTTTACATTTTCATTTATCTGAAGTTACTCAATCCTATTAGCCAATTCAAAAAACAATTTCTTTCGGTAAGCCATTTTTCGACTTATTTAACCAATAAGTAATTTGAAAAGTTTAGTATCTGAAAATTAAAGGAAAGAGAGAGAGAACTATTAGGCGTCTCTCATCTTTTTCGGATAGAGACATTTCATTTTCAGAACATAATCTGCCTTATTGTGCCATCCGAAACGTGATGTATCATTGGACTTATTCAGTTCGTTTCTGATTTGTCTTATCTGACGAATCGTGCTGTATTCTAAAAAGGAAGACAGACATCTTTGAAATGTGTTCAAAAGTATCTGTGTTTGAAAGCAGATGGTGTGGCTAATGCAAGTTGGTGTTACAAATGTCCTATGTTAAACGGCGCCATAACAAATGTGACACCGATTCATTGGTTAGTTTTGATTTGACAACCATTTGCTGCCCAGTTGATTTTGTGTCGAGTTCTCATTGTCGATGAGACCTGAATTAATTGGAAACCGAGAAATAATCCAAACAATGGGTTGTCTCCGTGAATATGTTCTAAAGAAAGTGAAGAGCGTTTCATCGGCCGGAAAAGTTGCGGACCAATAGAAATCGAGGCCTGGGTCAAAAATCTCCCTGGAGATCCCCTTATTAGAATGATCACCATAAAAATATCAACACAGATATAAAATTAGTATTTCTTTAAAGAAAATCAAACAGTTAAAATAACTTCGGAAGCAAAAATTCTTAATAAAGAAAAAACAATTAACATCTAGCAGACAAAATATTAGGTCAACCGGGAAACTCTGTCCATTTGTGAAGCGAAAGAAAATAATACATTTTTCATACATTTAATAATATTCGTTGTAGAATATAATTTCCGTCGCTACTAGGATTGCTCTAGAAACATTCCAAATGGGTGCCTCGTGAGAAAGATTTGCTTAGCGGAATCGTCATATGCACATCTCTGCTTACTTTAAACGAAAACAAACTTTTTTTAAACCGGATGATAACAGGTGATGAAAAATAGATTATTTTCGAACACATTGTACGAAAAAGAGCCTACTTGCAGCATGGACTATCTGTCCTTTCCGCCTCTAAATCGAGACTGGGCCTGAATAAGAGAACGTTGTGCATAGGGTGGGACGTCCAAGCACCAATAAAATTCGATTTTTTGAATCCTAACAGAAAGCTCATTTCGGAGAGATATTGTCAGCGAATGGATAATTTAAACCAAGCACTGAAAGAAAAGGGGCCGGCGGCGTTCAATACGAAGCATATGATATTACATAATGCCAAAACCACATGCTGTTTTGACGAATCGTCAACGAAACACAGAGTTAGTCTGGGAATTTCTGTCGCATCCACCTTACTCCTCAGACCTAGCACCGTCTAATTATTACTTGTTTATCTCCCAACGAAATTTTTAATCGGAGACAAAATCCAAACCTGAAGCATACGTTCACTTAGCACTGTTTGAGTTCTTTGCCTCTAAAGACAAGGCATATTTCAAAAATGGAATTTATAAATTACCATTACGCTGGCTCGAGTTCGTAACGACGGAAAACACATTGTGTTATAAATTTTATTAAATGTATGAAAAATGTATTATTTTCTTTCACTTTGCGAAGGGACAGAACTTTCCGGTAGACCTAATACATATTTTAAAAATACCTTATTAATCTGCCATTTTTGATGATTTAAAAAAATGTTCTTAACTTTTTTGTCAATAAAAATATAATATAAAATTATAACATCAGGGCTATGACCTTTAACCTTAATTATAACCTTTTGACATTAATACGGCACATTTATACGAGAGACTATCGTAATGTTTTATTTCTTACTAAGAAAGAACCGAGGTATTTGGATAAAATTTATTCTGCATATTAGTGAATCCTTACTTACGTAATGTTGTGAATTACAGCTATGCATGTGGATGTGTTTGGTTTCTTAAAGCCGATATATATTTGGCTTCGGTTACTTTATATGATTTTTAAATCCAATTTTAAAACAAATCGTTACATTCCAAACCCTCGAAGATGAAGCGTCCGAATGATTTTTATTCGATTAGGATAAATTGGAACAGGTCGGTGGGAAAAGTAATAACTACACCTAAGTGATAACAATAAGATTATTAGCGCAAGGAAATCACGCCCAAGTAAACTTCCAAAAACAATTGACAAAATCTTCCTCCTTCGAGTCATATCACTTAACTAAAGTGATAAAAGTGTCCAAATACCACTTATTTCAATGCAAAGATTTATTATAGTGTCAAGGAACGAAATATGGTTATGTTGATTTGCCACTTACAAAACTTACGCGTTGTTAATCCTACAGAAACATGGCGGATGACACTGAAATGGGATGCTAGTTTAAAACAAAAACTTCGTAATGGCCTGAAATTTCAATGAAAATGAGTTCTTTCATTTGGATTAATGTTATGCAAATTATATGATTATTTTATCTTTATAAAATATTACGAGAATCGAAGCTGGATTATAAAATAAAAAGAAGTTGTTTTTGCCTATCTTAGTGCTAAAGAACCTCGTATTATTCACGAGGAAGTTTACTTTCAATTGCTCAGACTCAGTAAGGTAGAAAATTTTGAAAGCTCTGTTGTAGGTGGCATCAAATTCTATTAAATGGAGGCGGCGAATGGGAATTATAAGGGAGGACAAAGCTTATGCAATAAAAAAATAACGAGGGAGGAGGGAGTATCACCCCCCCACACACACACACACAAATTTGAAATTTAGCTACAAAATGTTAAGTTTTCGATACTTTCTGAGTGAATTTGGAAACAGATGTGTAAAAGTTGACACAGTTTATGCCAACTTTACATCGGTTTAGTTTAAATACTAGAGCGTGATTTTTTTTGAAATTTTGATAAAAGTTATACAATATAACGTTCATAAAAGGAACAATATTACACATGTATAACAATACAATAGTTATGCTCGAGGGTAGTTCATAAAGTACTTGTATTTGAAGACAGATGGCATCATTAAGGCAAATTGTTGTTATCATTAGGCGAAGTCATTTGTTAAATGAAGCCGAAACAAATTTGACAATGATTCACTAAGGAATTTTGATTTGGTAGTCATTTGCTGTCAAATCAAAATTTGAATGCTGCCGCGTCGAGTTGTTGACGTCATTTTGCGTCGAGTTGCTGCCTGTCGATGATAAATGGAATCCTCACTGTGCACCGGAAGTCAAGCAAAAATCAAAACATTGGGTTGCTTTCGGTGAATCTTTTCTGAAAAAGGCGAAGATGATCTCATCGGCCGGAAAAGTTATGACGACGAATTTTCGAGGAGTGAAAGGCATCATGATCACGAATACGAGTACTGAGATTTGACACCTGCCCAGTGAGTCATGATGCTTACTAAAAACAAACCATTTTCGATTCTACGAAGCGTCATCTCTTGGATTTTCTCGGAACTTATTGAACGACCCTCGTATTAAAATTATACACGTAATCATCAATGCTCAGAGATAAGTTTGTGTTTTAAAAAGTATAACTTATTTAAAACAAGCAAGTCATGATAATTAGGTAAAATCCAACCAGTGAGTTTACACTAGGGGCTCTGTGTGTGTTTCATACCCCATTATTACAGAAAGAAATATACACAATTTAAAATAAATTTCTCTGTCATATGTTTAATTTCCCTGTTTAAACCATATTAAATGTCTTCGTTTTCGCCTGGCATAGACTTCCACACATTCATCACCATTGCCCACTCTTCCTTACAGCACATGCTATCATCTCCTGCGCGAGACTCCATTATTTAATGTCTACGAAATAATTAACCGCCATGTATCAACCTAGCCGTGATGTACAGCATTGTATTTTGTGCATATTTCTGCGAAGTAAATTTTTTAATAATTAAAGAAACGAAAAAAAAAGAAGATAATGATAAGGTAACAAATTGATAGGTAACAGGTGATAAGGTAACAGATTTTATAGAAATGTTTTGCTTATAATTCGTAGTTTTAGGCGGTGAAAATAATATAAAAATTTAATTCTTTTTCCTAAAAAGAACGGAGGACAGTTGCTCCCCCCTCTCCCTTCCTACTCGCCACCACTGCAACTTAACATCGCGTATGAGAAGATCAATTCATGAAACATAAAATTCTTTACGTAGTATTGGGCGAAATATTTCGTTAATTTCGCGACTTAAGAAAAAAGCGAGTGAAAAAGTGAGAATTTAGCACTTTTTTTAACATAAAGATTATATATTAATGATAAACTCTGAACCTGGTTTCATCAATAGTTACGTTTTTCGTAAAAAGTTTAGCATTCTCAGCGAGGAAAATTTTGTTACAAAAAGTGGACCGAATTGCCTGTTGAATGTTATTTAACGAATTTCATATCTATAGAGCTAACGAAAGGTGATTTAAGTTTTAAAACAAATTTCGGTTTTGCACCGTAACAAATTTTGTAATGCATAGATAACTTTTAAGAGATTTGTTGGATTTTTTGAAAAAGTCAGATGATTTCTTGAGTATATTGAAACCAAGAGATTATTAAATGAATTAGAGAAAAAGCATTAAAATTAGTTAAACTGACACCGTACTAGGCTGTATATTGTTCGCTGTTCTGTGCTAGAGTTAAATGATATCCGTAACACCGGAGGCAACATTACATCATATAACTACAGAAAATTCAAATTAATTTAACGTCAAGTTGCCCCTTTATTCCTCAAAAGGGCATGTAAGGAAATCAAGTCTTTGAAATCTCACATTCCTAAGCTTCTTCTGACGCAGCTTTGTTGACCTTGCTATTGCAAATTAGAAACACTTTACTTTGCTAAAAAAGCTCTGACAATTATTCATAGCAAATTCAAAGCGTCTCACTTTAAAATAAAATATGAAAATACCATTTATTTTATGTCATATTCAGATTATTTTTTAAAAATATCTATCATTAATGTCACCAAAAGCTTTTCAACAGATGTTACCAACTGACTTATCATTTTGATCTCGGCATCACATCTCGTTTTCCAAGCTTTCACATCAAGTTCTTCGATAACTTTGAGATAATTACAGATATAACTTGTAGTTTTTATTGTTTTATGGAATAGTTTTTGATGGAATCCGCGAATCCGCGTTCCTTTAGCCAATGAAATACAACTTAACTACTATGATGTCCTTCGCCATAAACTGGTAATTTTAAGTTGATTTCGCTAAGAAATATGCGCTTACCTGTATGAGTCCTTTTGTGAGCTTTGAGGTGAGAGCTTTTGGTGTAGACTTTCTCGCAACCCTCGAAGTCACACCTATGAACTTTTCTCCTCTTCAGACTTTCCGAATAGGAGGCACTGGCCATGCTCATGGAGCCATTCAGAATTGCTGTCGAGTGGGCTCCGAGGACTACGGATGCAGCGGAGGCTAGTCGATGTCCAGCGGCAAATAGACCGTTGGGCAAGGACCCATTTACGAGGCTGGAAGCCGCAGTCGCGGCCATGGCAGCGTTGTGTTTCTGCAGTTGTTGGTGAACCTGAGACATAGCTCTGAAAGAAAGAAAAATGATGCTATGTAATCCTAAGCACTTTAGATTGATTTATTAATGTAATGTAGTGTTAATTGGAGTTTTAGATACGGGATCTAGACTGAAATGAGGCTTTCCAACTCTCGATCTATGTGGAAATAACACATAAACACGAACTAAAATTAAAATTAGATTACGCAAATTGTTGTGCTTTCAAAAAATAGTAACGATATTAAATCGAGTCTGAGTGAATTTCAGCTTTAATATCGTTTTGAATGCCTTTTCAATATAGAAGATGTAATTGATTCCTTTCAGACTATAGCCTGTTTTACACTTTGATTTTTACAACAAATGAAAGTTAGAAGCTTTTACATACACATGTGTATAGTTACAAAAGTGCATTGATGTTCGCTATGTTTAATTGCATCACGAAGCAAATTTCTAGAAATTGATATAAAATAAGTCATTAATCAATATTTATATGTAGATGATTAACATTGACAAATTTTTCATCCAAATCGATCATAGAATAAATAATTTGAATCCAGATAATGAATCGAATTTGTTACGTTTACAACATATTGTAATACTATGTAATTATATCATATTTTTACTATTAAAATAATTTGAGGTGTACTAAATATTTTTTAAAAAAGAAATTTAAGTTAAGAAATCTGCCTGCAGTGTTCATTAAAATGATGTTTATAAGACTTTGATTTCGTATTAGAAACCATAACTCATTTTTTTTTTTTTTTTACAAAAGAAAGATGTTTTTGCGTATACGTGATCTGTGTTAATTCTAAGATTACAGGTTGATAACGTTAAAGAACAAAGCGGCAAATAGTGAAGGAAAAACGAAACAATCCAGAAATTCTATGTAATTGAAATCTAAGAATGAATGTTGATTTTTTTTGGAGGAAAGATGAAATTAATCACAGTTGATGATAAAGATATCCACCATGTTTACGGAGTAATATTTCGATATTTTTTGTTAAATTAGGTATTCTGCAAAATAATAGAATTGAATCAAGAAAATTTCATAGTTTCATCGAGTAAGTTGAGTAACATTTCCTGGTTTCTCGATGATTCTCTCGCTCAAGACACTTAATTTCAGCGGGAACCATCGGATTCAAAAAATTCAAAATTCTATCAACAATAACAAAAAAAAAAAAAAAAAAAAAAAAAGAATAATTCAGAAATAATGTTTGGAAGATATGCACTTAAATATATCAGAATATAAATGTACTTGAACATAGTTGCGCACTAATATAAATATTCTTATGTGTGCAATATATGAGCTAAATTTTTCTTACCCCTATACACACACAAAAACTTCGATCATATGTATTTCTTTCTCAGAATATCATTTTAGAAGCCAACATCTCTTTAGAAATTTATATTTTCCGCGTTAAGATTTGTAATAGAATCTCATCATGATATTTGACTCAACAGCCCAGGATGGGCCACGGCCTTCATTTGAAGATTCCTCCAAGATAACCTGCTTTTTGCCTTAGTTCCCGACCACATCTCCCAAATCACCTTAAATTCCAATTCAACAGATTTAAGCCATCATATAGTCCTCTTTTCATACTTTGCAAAGGCTTTACAACAAAAATCTTCTGTACTGGAATTTTTTTCATTCATTCTAACGTTATGAGACGCCAAGTTCGTTCATTTCACTTTAATGCATTTAATGATATTAGATTCATTAAAAATTCTATAAATTTCAGAATTAAAACATCTTTTTGATGCCACCCAGAATACCTCTGAGAACCTTTCTGTCAAAAACTGCTATTTTGCATTCTGCAATTTTTGTTAGAGACCAAGTTTCCGAGACATACAGTTTTATAAATAAGAAGCTTTGTTTTTCTGGAGAGAAAGTGGGACCTCAGTAAAGAGAGGAGTATTAGAATCTAAGCTCCCCTATTTACAAAAGTAATTAAGTCCTGTTTTAAATAATCTCTCTTTTTCATGCAGATATGGTTTTACTAATCTATAATGGTGAAGGATAATAAATATCGAAATGAAAAAAATACCATTTTCTCCCTCAGAGCACAGAAAAGTGTTACTTTGAGTTGGTTAATAATCATTATTTACGTAGTCAATATGTAAATATTAAACATGCTATTGACCTCTCATTAAGGTGTAGTAGTATTCAGAATCATAAACCTTAATTGATGTGTGGAGTTAGAGTAGAGGTACAGAAGAAATATAAATAAAGATTGATAAGGCAACAAATACATCTCTACAAAGTCAATATTGTATTGTTTACGAATGCAACAGGTTATATAATACTACGTCTGTGTTTCTTTTTTCAATCATTATCTAGTCTTTGAAAAATTAAACGAATAATGTGTAATACAACAATTATTAGTATTTGAAATGGAACAATTCTTTAAAATTGTTTGTTACAATAGATTGTTCACATTTAAAGAAATTATACATATTCCAGAAAAAAAATCAAAATAAACAAATGGGTTTTTAGTGTTAACGTGTATTAACGAGTAATGACAGAATAACGCGAAACAAAATTACTCTGTAAAACAATTATTTTGTAAACAACAACCTTTCCATGAATTTGATCTAGCGTCATATTTTTCTAAAAGGAAAAAAAAAATTAAAAATCGTGAAATAGTAAGAACCTACTTAAAAATAACAATTACTTTTCAAGGGAAAATGTAAGATACACACAAAAAGATAATTGTATCCAAAACATTCTGTTAAAAAAAAAAGAACATTTTTCTAGAAGTCTACTCAAAAATGGCAGTTACAATTTTAAGGGAAAATTTAAGATAAACACGTAAAGAGAATATACCAAAACATACATAAATGTAAAGTATTGCAAAATATATACAAACATTAACATACTTGGATAAAATAAATATGCTGGTTTACTAGTTTCTTGGGTAATGATACAACTATTACTACGTCACATCTAGTAATGCAATGCGTCATTAATTGGCTTTTGAGCGGCTTTCTAACAGTAACATTGAAAAAATATATATATGAAAAATCTGAAACTTTGAAATTGTATGGAATGTCATTGCTTGTTAACTGTGTCAAACTGAATTGCTAAAGAATAGTGATGTGAAGAAAATATTCAATCTTTAGTGCCTGTAATAGCTTGTTAACTCTCTCTCTCTCTCTCTCTCTCTTGTTTCACAATCACAAAAATAGATCCCCCCCTAGATAATTTATTATTATATACATAACTCTAAAACACAAGTCTTTTTAATAACGATACTGTTGAACAAGATCAAGTTCTAGAAAACGAGTTCTTTAGATTGAGTAAAAAAAGGCATTACAAAATATGACATACAGGATAAAACCGCGCGTATCATCATTATTTTAAGCTTGTATCGATTTGATCAATTAAAATGAAATGAAACAAAACACGCTTATATATATAACCTTGAAGCTTGTATTTTATTCAGCTTTAACGCTCGGAAATCTATAAAAGCTGCGAAACACCTTCATAAAAAGGAATCAACCCCATAATATTTGCTAGCTTTCTCGTGCTATTTACGACTGATTATAAAGGATTTGCACTTTTATGGAAGGTCTTAAAAAGTGCCTTTAATTATATCTTAAGGAGATGGATTTATAATTCCTTGTTATTTTGAAATGATCGCAACATTTTGAAAGGCAATTTTTGGTTTTTGTCCAATAATGCTCTGCCAAAAGAGATACGATACATTTATATCGAAGTAATTTGCTTATTTGTTGCCTCTAAATTTTTTTGTTACTAAGAATTTTCAATTAATGCATAGCACTGCCAATAATTTTTTTCCAAATATTGCGTAGAAAGTTCTACAATCAATAAAAAAAATTTTTTTAACTTTTTCCGAAATTGAGATATTTAATCTTCTAATTTGTGTGTGTATACAAATCTTTTAACTTTGTATATTTTTCCATTATATACTAAATCATCATTGGATTAATTAGTTAATAAAAAAATTTAATACCTGGCATTTGCACCTTAACTCTGAATGATTTTCTACTTTTACAATACGCTATAACAGATGTTGGCAAATGCGGTCTGCGAGTCACATGTGAATCACTAAGAGCTTTCTTATGACCCTCCAAGATAGTCATAAAAATCCGCCTTGAACTGAGATTTCCTTCCTGTGTGTATAATCATTCCAAGCAAAACTAGATATATTGGCAAGGCAAGTAGGAGAAGGCAATTTTAATCATTTCTCTTTATTAGAAAAACAGAAAATGCGTGAAAGTATTTCTGCTAAGATTAGGGATCATCTGCAGATTTTGGAGAACGATGTCACAAGTAGATTTCAGGACTTTACGAAAACTGAACCTAAATTCAATACGCTCTTTTATCCCACCACTGCTGCTATTGGCTCAGCACCTGAAGAGCTGCAGCTTGAACATATTGATATGCAATCAGATAATTCCGTGAAATAAATGTTAAATGCTGTGACATTAGTTCATTTTTACAAATTTTTGTCTGATGAAAAATTTTCATGTTTGAAGAAATTTGTTGGGAAAATCTTCTCTATATTTGGGTCCAAATATATTCGTGAGTTAAGAACAAAAATAAATCGAGTAAAATTGCCATTATTTAATTTAATTTATATTTATTGATTTTATGGTACAATTTGAATCTTTTCGAAATGCGAAGTTAACTAATTTAATGTAATCATTTTAACAGATGCGGCCCACCCCTAGCCTCCACTTCCATAAACTGGAAAAATAATTGCCTACCCCTGCGCTATAACGTACCGAAGTTGTTATAAAATTAAGAAAACTACAGGTGAAAAAAAGGAAAAACATTAAATAGTATAAGTAATAGTAATAGTATAAATCTTGTAAAAGTATAGCAATAGTAATAAGTATAAGTATTGGTAAAAGTACAAACATATTTTTACTTATTAAGATGAACGATATTTGATCACTCGTCAAAAACTGAACACGATTGTGTACTATAAGATGAATCCTAACGAACTATTTGCTCAGGAAACAATTCAAATTTGATTTTCTTCGAAATTTTATTTTCGAAGAAAATTTATAAATTTATATAAATGATATGTATAAATGAGAAAGGTTATTTAGCATTTATTACGTCACAAATTTAAAAGGCTGATTGAGCCATATATATATCCCCACACAACGCGTAATCCTTTCCTCATAAGCTCCACCAATTATCCTTATTTAATTTCCACTGCTCATAAAAAGAAAAAAAAATTCAGTAGTGATAAATACGATTGATTTTGTTACATTCATAAGCTGATTTCATGGCATTCGCCAAACATACTTCGGGAGAATTTATTGCTGACATGGCTTTGTTACAATTAATTAAATAATTAAAAAAAACACAAATACGTGATCTTACTAAAATAATATACGTGATAAAATCACTTTTTACTGTACCAGAATACTAAAAATTATATTCAAAAGGCAGTATCCGAATGGAAAAGAGAAATGAATTGCCATTGAACAATGTAGTGAGCTGTATGAAAACAATACAACAAAGTCATAAAAGGAGAGAAATTTTAAATTTTAGTTATGAATATTTTCACAACTTAGATATGAAAAATGTGATGCAACAAACTCGGTACGTGAAGCAATTTAGTGAAAAAGAATATTTAGCAAGAGAACATTTCCTGAGAAATTGTTAGTTCACGAAAGTTTTTCACAGTACTTCAAAATTTTCTTTAAGTTCGGGGAGATATTTTTAGAAATTTGTGTTACTTAACGAATGAGGGAACTTGAGAGCAATAGGCTTTCTTTGGAGCCGCTACTAGATCTAAGGAGTCGAAAGGGAAATAATGTGAGGTCAACTGAGAAATCAGTATGGATAACTCGATTGTTTCCAATCCTCCGATTGAAGGAGCTTTAAGAAAGTATCCCCATCGAAACCATCCATCACCGCAAGCACACACACAATCGACCTTCTTCATTCTCCCAAAAAGAACAAAGGGGGAAAAACACATCACGAAGTTTTCCCCACCCCTTGCTGCGATACTTCACGAACAAGTCCATACATCAGTTCCGGGATACATTACGTAATTCGGCCACGGCAATAGACCGGCCGTAATTTAATTTATAGAGCTTCTAAATATGCATTCCCCGTTTTTTAAAACAATAACCGCAAGATAGGGAAATTAATTCAATTATATGTAAACAAAATGCTCTTCCCGAATTAGAGGTTAATGGTGAAAAGCGGAAAGGTAAAATTACCAACAAAAAAAAAAAGTAGTTCTATCTTTGGCTGGCGAAACCGATCAGCGAGAAAAAAATAATGCACATTTCTAGAGTTTTTCTGGTTATGAAACGAGAGAGAATATATCACCAGGAAATTGCAGGAAAAAATGTGGTAAATGAGCATCTTTATTTTAAATTGCGTATTATACGTCTACGTCGAGCACAAGTAGAACTTGGAATATTTACTCACAGATATAAATACAAATGCTTAATTCTCTCACGGAAACTGATTATAGTTGCGATAGCTAAATAACCCACCGAAGGAAAAGGAAAATTTATCGAAAATACTGATAATATATATAGATTCAATTCATTCTTTTATCATAGCTGCATCGCTGCATATTGTATGAAATGATTGTTTTGTCTTATTTTCTGCAATCACATGTAACAAGTACGATCATGTTTGGAGTGATTTTATCGCCGATAACGCACATTCATTCTTTGTTTTAAGCACGATTAATTGTCAATCTATGGCTGCGAGAGCCGCTCGAGAATGGAACTGTTCGGTGTACGTAAGCGGCAGGAAATATGCGATCAAGAAAAGGTTTTAGGGTAAAAATGCTGAAGTTTGTTCTGAAAGAGGGAAAATATTGATTTATATATAAACAGATTTCCAAAAGTAATCTAATTTATTGTATGAAAAAAAATATCTTCTGCTGACTTGAAAAGAGATAAAACATTTTTAGCATTGTTTGAAAATAATAACCAAGGAACTAGAAAATTCCGTTTTACTCTATCATAATTCGAATATCAATAATACTTCATTTAGGCCCATACAGTTGGCCTAATGAACAGCGTATTCTGTGAGTATGTTTTAAAAGGTACTTGTATTTGAAGACAGATGGCTTTATAAAGGTGAACTGTTGTTACCGTTGGGTGCTGCCATCTGTTTAACGGGGCCGAAACAAATTCGACATTGATTCGTTCGTTAGTATTGGTTTTTTAGTCCTTTGCAGCCAAAATAAAACTTGATTACTGCCGCGTCGAGTTGTTGGCGTAATTTTGCGTCGAGTTGTCACCGGCGATGATAAATGGATTCATCGTTATACGACGAAGAATTTTTGAGATACGAAAGGTCATGATCACGAATACGAGTAAGTGAGAGTGAGTCATGATGCTTACTAAAAATAAACTATTTTCGATGCGACGAGTACCATTTCTGGGATTTTCCAAAGACTTATTAAATGACTCTCGTCTAACTGTGAAAAAAGCAACAACACCTCAACGTTAACAAGAGAACAACAACAACACAATATCATTAATATATAAAAACTCTTATGCTTTCCTTAGAATGTCTTAATTTTATGATATTAATAAGTTATTTTCATTATCAATTCTGAAACCAAACAACCATTACCATATATATAATTAGAAGGTTTATACACAATTTGATAAATATGTACCTTTGATTTTTTAATAGCACAGTAAGTGTAATTTACCACGGGCGCTTCATTTGTTTTGCGTTGCGTAAAGGCAAAATCTAAAGGTCGACGCGTCTTTAGTGCGATGCTAATTAGTCAAGTTAGTTCACACATTTTTTCATGTTCCTCTCAAACACTAAAGAGGCACTATTTTTAAAAAATATATTTTTTCTTGTGCGTCCGTCAGAATGTATTTTACTACAGTTATCTATAGTTATGTCTTTAATTGTCGTTAATGTTTGTGCGCTCATTTGAAAGAAAAGTATTCTTTGTAAAATGTGTGTTTCATGAAAATGAAAGAAAAAAATCAATGTAATAAAAATCTTCCTTCGAATAAAAACCAACGAAAATGTTGCGAAACCATAACATCCACGTGAAAAACACTTTAAACATTTCAATAATTAACACATCATTGGAAACATAAGAACGATTCAATTTTTACTTAAGTATTATTAACAGCGTGAAAAAGAAAAGTTATATGTATATCAGATAATCCAAGAAATGACTTAAAACTTATCGTTCATGACATTAACTCGTTTTATCTGTATAGAAAATGAATCAGCATTTTCTTTTTTACTATAAGGTGAAAGATCAAGTTCACTTTCATTGGAAAGAACAATGGAACAATGCGGAAGTGGGCAGAAGGATTTACAACTTTTTTCCCCAAGTGAAATCTACAATAAAATCAAGCAATTGAGCAGACTAACACATTTTTTTTACTGGACGCGGCCCTTTCTAAAATTATTTATACCATTTAAATTCAGAAAAGCTAGTCACTGTGGTTGGAAATTCCTTTAATCGTAGAGCGTTTCTTTTCTTCGTGATATCTCGGCTTCTTAAGCCGTCCTCTAACTTGATTCATTCGAATAGTGATTGAAAACTTGAGTATCACGAACTTTTTGAACTGCAAGTAAGAAATATTTTCTTGTAACTTATCAATCATGTTACGGATAAGCAATATTTGAATCTGCGAAGATGTTACATTCAATTAATGTTTTAGTGATATTTAACAACATTAAGCTTGTGTGGCTTTTTCAATTTTTTCCTTCCTTGAACAATATTTGTTCTAATTTTGATCACTCGATTAAAAATTACATACACACGCACACAGACACACATATATATTGTTTCGGATTAAAATTTTACGTTGTAAATTTCCCTCGTTTTATTACATTTTTTGTCTTTTTTTTTAATTTTATAGAAACGCATTCGAAATGTTTGGTTTCATTTTAATAACCATAGTTTGGGTTTTTTGAAAGAAAATAAAAATAAAGAATGTATATTATGTGTTGAATAGGTCTTTGAGCAATAGTTAAGTGTTGCATACTTTTTGAAAATAAAGTATTTCGAAACATTTGAACACCAACATTTATTTCTCAATAATGCAAATGATATAGTAAAAAAAGAGTAGTTTTGAATTGCGTAAATGATTTAAAGTTGATTATGTAATGTTTCCATTGATTTTAAACAAACTTCTGATTTACAGAATATTTTATTATATTTCACACTGCAGACTTTTCAGACGAAAAAAACACTTGAGATCACTGTACTGTAGCCCTTTCGGAGCTATCACTCAATAGGTACTTTGCTACTTATCTATTTAACTGTGGTCGCTTTGATGGATGTTCACATAAGATAAAAAATTTGTCTGTTGTCGGTTCCACGCATTTCTCATTTGTATCAAGTTCAATTTGAAGCCAAACCACACGCACAAGAATAAAGGAAAAATTTATGAAATGTAAGGATTAACCCCCTTGATTATAAATTTTGGAGCTTTTTTTAAAATTCTCATTAACTTCAATAGTTTTGTTTATGTAGATAAGAATCCACGATATGTCACTGTCGTTCGAGACAGATAATTGAAAAATTTAGTGGTCAATGCTAAACGAGACGATGAATCTCTGGTAAATCCCAGATTCGTCACGATTTACTACACGCCTTCTAGTTGTCAAGATTCGCGTGCGAAAGTTTGTTGCTGAACAAGGTTGCCCGCACGCCCTGAGTTGATTGCAAAGCGCATTAAGAGGAATAGCATAATGGCCAAAACAGCTTAACGAGGGAGAGAGATGAAAGAATTGAAGTGAAAGGTTAACCCGATATAGGCTAAGAATCATCAGTTGTAACCTTGCAGACGCATCGGGTACAAGGCAAAGCAGACTGGTGGTTCTAATCATTCTAAAGAGTAGGCGCAACGATATAACAACAATTTACATTTGAAGTCCATGGTTAAAACTGGACGGCTGCAAGATTTTTTTTTTTAACGAACATAGGTTAAAAGACGAGCTTTTGTGTTATTTGAAAAAAATAATAATAATAAAAATAATGGAATATCTGTTTATATGAATGCTAGAAGAATGTTTCAGGAATTTTATTTCTAAAGGTGTGTTACGATAACCGTTTACTGTTGTCTTTTGACATATTAATGGTCTTGTTTCAATATTTTTGTTGTTTGGGTTTCAAAAGGTTATGTTATACGTTTTCAATATTCCTTTTCCAAGAGTAAAATTATCTTACCAATTCATTGTGGTAATTGTTACGACCTTCATGGTAATTTTTGATCTTGTTATAGAAAATGTAACGAAACTTCCTTTCTGGAGAAACTTGTAGTGCCAATCATTACACAATACCGGAGTATGTTTATAAATCGTACCAATTCATTTTTCTTTCAGGGTGTGAATATGTGTCCTTTTCTTGACAAAATAAATTTTGAAAATTTGAAAGATATCATTTTGGTTTTGCTTTATCTTTCAGAATAGGCCAGTAAAAATTAAGGAATGTAATTGATACCCTTGAAATTTGATTGAAAATGGAACATACTCTCGGAAAGAAATTGAATAAAAAAAATAATAAAAGTTGAAAGAAATTAGACTAACGAATGACTTTTGTTGCGTAAACTTATAATTCAAACATATATTGAAAAGTCAAATAATAAAATGTCAAAACAAAACTTTTCAAAATTCTTTCTTTGTATAAAACAAATAAATAAAGCTTAAAAGAAATAAGAAGGAAAAAAATATTATTTATTCAGTTTTCATATTCCTTTTTTAAAAACGAAGAATATAAAAGACATCTCTAATTAATTAAAAGAGTTATAACTTTTATATTTCTAAGAGCTTCGCTTGTTATGAAACGAGAAAACAAACCTTTCGAAGTATTGAAAAGTTGCATGTCCCCATGCAACCATAGAAATTCCCTAAACTGAAATAGACGCAGCACTAAAAAACACGCCGATCTTTATTTTTTTAAAAAAAAAAATATCTAGCTTTTAATTTTAAGTGTAAATTTCAGTTGCTTCTGCACAAACACAATCGTCTCCCATTTTCACATATTTCAAATAATAAACTTCACTAATTTCACAGTTGAATAAATACAAGTTTACTGTACTAATTGTAGCTTTTTATGTTTACAAAAACATAAAATCCTACAAAAAATAGGCATCAAATTTTTAAAAAAAATTTAAATATGTATTATTTCGGATCATTGAGCGTTATTTTTTTAAAGAAGTCTTTTAAAAAAGTGTTTGAAGAAGATATTTGTTTTAACAAAAGAACCGACTGTGTACGCAAGACTAATTTTTCCTTGAATATTTCTAATGAAAGTACAATTCTTTTGGCAACTTAAGATTAAAATATGAAGCACTTAAAGAACTTATTCGTGCATAAATTTGATTCTTTTAAACAACTCCAGGCACTGATTTTTGAGATACTATTTTATAAAAAAATAAAAAATAAATTTTTAAAAAAAAACGGGAAAAAAAATTGGGGGTTTCCTTTACGTCACTTAAAAAGTTATTCATAATACAAGATTAAGTTTTTTTTATTATTATTATTGATCTTATGCGTAAACGGCTTGTTACGAAAAAACTCAGCTATTATTTTTCTATTTAAAAAAAGCATTAATTTTTCTTACATAAAAATCAATTTTTTAAATTTATTTTTTCATAAATATAAACATACGTCAGTGAAATATACCGTTATTAATAGTACTTCTAGTGATAGGCTTACAATTTTCACAAACAATTGCATTAGGTACACACACAAAAGTGTAATAGTTTAATTTCTAAAATTTTTAAATAAATTTAGATGCCGGTTAAGATTTTCAAATACAGAGTTACTCTCCACTCGAACAGTTTTCACTAAATAGATAAACGAAACAAATATTTTTAAAAATTATCAATCTCCCTAAACTAACCTACATTTGACCCAAACGTTTTGCATCGTTATTATTCCATGGACAATGATGCGAACATTAATAGAGTCACGCATACCGATCAACGCTATGTCATTGACATTTGAATATCGATTCCCATTCACGTACCGTTATATTTTACCGTGCGATACTGAACAATCATCATCTTTCGGAGCTCAATCTCAACCGATGCTAAAAAAAAAGTAAATTTGGTGAACTTGTGGTGAGTCCATGTGATTTGAAAATGTGTACGGGTTTTACCAGGCCAAATGTCATAAAGGAATTGTTTATCAAATCCTTTCCTTCTTCCTCGAACAATGAGCAATGCCGACTGCAAAAGAACCAATAAGATCTCGATCCGCCCGCGGCCCTCCCAGCGATTGGTTCACGAGAAGGGGCGCACGACAAAATAGAATTAAGTACAAATTAATAAGTGGTCGCCGGAGGGGTCCACAAACTATTAATTAGATCAGCGTAGAGCCGTCAAAGAGAGACACTCCTGAATACTAACGAGTCAGCTTCAGCTAGAGATGGATCAGGGGTCGTACCCTCGCTACGTGTTGCACAACTGCGTCTGCACAAAGGGGTGGGGATGAAAAAATTGGTTAAAGAAGTCTTACACTGTTCCGTTCAACTCTGCATTAAATTTTTATGTAGAAAAAAAATGAATACAATACAGAGAGACAAAGTTATAGTAGTTACAATTTTAAAATTTTATTAAGATTATTCAATGCAGAGATGTACTTTAACTTTATGCCGGAAGTTCATCAGTAATAGTGTTGGACGAGTGGTAGAGTGCCAAATCTAAGGTGACTTTTTTTTTTTAAAAAAAGTAATCTTATCTTAAGAGATTGGCCTTAGAAGTGGTATAAAAAATCCACTACGTCAAATATATTTGAATTGATGTGAGTTTGTTTTAACAAAGACAAGAATATAATTTATTTACCTTAATATAATCTAGAATATATTACAATATCTTACTTTTTTAATATTTTCTTGGAAAAAATTAAGTCATATTTTTAGTAAACAATTCATACTGATTAATTCTCGACTGGGAGGAAAAAAGAAAGTAAAAAGCACTCAGGAAACACGATTATGGAATCCTTCTCTTCTTTCATTTAATATTTACTTTTATACATCAATTACCACCCACAATCAGGCATTAATTTTAGTGAACAGACTATGTTGAAGGTTAAATTTCTATTCAGATGCCATTTTGGACTTCTAAAGTTTGTGTGTGCGTGTGTAAATGATGCGTCTGGTTAAATCATGTATCCTTAATTAATAATCTTGCATTTTTTTTCAATTTGCGAGCTAATAATGATTAGGTATCTAATGTACTCTCTCAAAAAATGAATTTTATTTAGATATTTGGAAAAACTTTCAAAAGAAAAAGTGGAATAAACCGAAATTCTAAGCAATATTTTTTGTTAAAACAATTTAAAAAGGTGACAAATAATATATTTATTTGTTGAGTCATACAACCATGATTTAAGTATTTCAATAAAATGACAATTATAAAAATATTTACCTTTATTAAAAAGGAATAAGATAATAAGAAAATAAAATATCAGACCAACAAAAAAAAATATCTATTGCTAAGGGACGGTGATAAAATAATATAGTTATTATTTCTACCAAAATCCTACAAAAACACAACATCAAAACTACAAATATGACCAGTTATTTTACGATCTGTTAGTGCTGAATCTCGCGATTTTGAAATACATTCAGGATTAGGATCAACCGCACTTAACGAATTTCTATATCATTGCTAAGAGAGAGATCCATCAGGATGTCAATGTACAGAAACTCTATTCTGGTTTTGATGGAATCGAGATTCAAACCCAGGATCTTCCGACTATAAATTCATGATTTTGCCACCAGATATTGAGTGCAGAAGTAATTTAAGAGCATCCCTCAATTCGTATAATTAAAAACCTTTGAGTTGAAATTCCAAATCATGGTTAAGACAAATGTATGATTTATCTTATTTTAAAGTCTCAATGAATAAATTATACTATTTTATTATTTCGAAGTACTTGACGGATAATGCATCACTCGGCTCTAAAAATCTCTTCTTCAAACAAACAAATTTTTAATTCCTCACGTGTTCGAACTCCTGAGACAGATGAATGAGAAAAAAAGAAAGAAAAGCTCAACACGCAGCATCTTCTTCAGTATTAAAATATTTTTTTTTTCTTTGCTCTTTAACTCGTTACTCATTTATCTTTCTGCAAACATCTTTTCACTGAATGAACAATGATAGTTTCCAAGATCAATGACAGCGAATAAAAATGTTATTTTAAAAGAGAATCTGAAATCACGTGCGTACACAACCATTGGTTCGATCATCATTAGTTTGCATTTTTAGAACAATAGTTTTAAAAATACAATGAAAAGGAATTTAAAAATATGATGAAATATATATATATATACTGAAAATTGATTTTTTTTTTCTATTCCTTCGTCTTTTTTAATGCATAATAATAAAAGACCGTCATCGAATTGATTAAAATATTACTCAGTATTCTATAATTTTAAGAGTTCAAAAAGTACTCATTTATAAAATTTCAAAAAAAATTTATGGTGTGAAAAGACATAAGACAATTTAAACTATTTTTTTGTCAAATTCTTAAAACACATTTGAACACGATTACGCATATTTTTACATACACATCTCTGCATTACAGTAATAAAGTTAATAATTTGTGAAAAAAAAACAATGTTACAACAATTACAAAAATCTTTATCTTTGTTTTCATATAACAACATTTAAGCAAAATCTCTCAAATATATTTATGAGTAAGCTCGGCAAATACAATTTATCTATATATGTTTTAATACATGTAATTATATTAGCATTAAACATTTGTATGTTTTTTTTTCTGTTAATTTGCGGAATATACTCTGAATAAAAGAAATATGATAATATTCATATACTTGATAACAGGAGGATTAAAATTGAATCAAATGAATCAATTGATCAGAATGAAGTTATTCCAAACTAGAACAGAGAGCTACGAATAAATATATACAATTCATTAAGCGCAATGTATTATTGAAGATCCATAGTATAAATAAATTTTATTACAGTAACTAACATAAATCTAATATAATTACTCAGATTTTGCAACATAAGACAATTTATTTTCTTATTAAAGAATTTTTTTTATGAACTTAAAAGTTCTCTATTTTTACTGCCAATGTCTCAAACGTCCGGTAAAGAAAATCTAGTTAAGAAACAAGAATCTGTTGTAAGAAGAAGAAATATTAATCAAAATGTTAAACAACTAGGAAAAAGTCCGCATGATTTTTTTTCTTTATTATCTATGTGCTATACCGGAAAGCGGAAACTTATAAAAGAGGAAAAAAAATTTACTATAATTACTGCAAGAAATTGAAAACATAAATAACAAACAAAAATTTTAATTACATAAATATTGAACACCAATACAAAAATTATAATTCTTCTAATTTTTGCAATAACATGTCACCAATTACGATCCAAAATGCCTTTCGCAATAAATAGGTAATGAATCGTCCAGATCAAACGTTGATGCAAATTCATGTACTTTAAAAGAGGGCAAATAATCATTACGAACTTGATGGTTTTTCAAACAGAATAACACAAATAAATATTGATTAGCAAATAAGAATAATATTTTAAGTAATAAATTAACTTTTCACATTCATCCCCAATATAAATAATTATTCATCATCAATAACTTGGAACTCAAACAATTATTCTAAACTTTTCCAATCATTAATAATCAATAATCCTTCTCGATAAATCTCAACAAAAATGAGGAAACTCATTTTTCAATCATTGATGGAAACTTTGGTAGATTGCTCGAACAATTGATTTTTAAATTCTATGCAATGCTCATTTCTGATCAAATAGTATAGCAACAGTGCTTTGCTTTATTTTAACGTGCATAACACGTTGTATAGAAGGCTAAAAGTAAATAAAAAGTCTCGCAGGTAATTGGATGACAGATACTCATTAAAGCACAAGACCACGAAGTAATTTTTCAATGTCTCTACGGTCAACTAAGATTGCTTGGAGCCATAATCTTCCGAGAAGTGTCTGATCGACATTGGAATGTAACTTACTGTCTGTTGCACAAACCATCTATCACTGAAAATGGTCGGTCTTTCCTCGTTATCACATCCCGCAGAATATCGACAAGTTGTCTCGAAAAGTAATTAAAGGTGATCAATGAGTCAGACTTCGAATATAATTCCGAACTGAATCTGTTCGACTGTCGTTGTCGGCTTCGAAGCTCTCGAACAAGTCGAATAACATATGTTTCACAACAAATGACCTCGTAGATGAGTATTAGATGTACAGAAAATAAATGATCTTCAAGATATACCGTGTATTTGTTTTTAAATCCGAAGAAGAACTTCATGTTTATGGTTAGACATCCGTTGTAATTTTTCAATATAGCTCCAGTTGAGGTGCTTTAAAATGTGAAGTAAAAAAGTAAGTGAACAAATGAATCAAAAAGTTATCTTTTTATCTTTTACTCCAGTGTTTACCAAATGTCGTGGACGAAAAGAAATTTTTTGGAAGACACGTGCCATCATATTGATTGCATTTTTGTACAAATAAATAATAAGTGTATTTTAATATTCCAAAAGGGTTATCGCTTTCTACCGTTGAGTAATCTAAGCCACCTGTAATTGCCTTAAGGAAATCAATTAAATACTGAAAAATTCTATGCATCATTTTTGACTTATATGTAAAATAAATTTAAATAATATATTTTACTTTAATAAGATTAATCAAATTATATTATCCAATACCTGTTACTAATTCCTGAAGCTTTCATCAACGTATAAATAAAAAAAAGGCTTAATGCAAAATCATTTCACACATATGTCGTAAATTCTCTTTTAAAGCTTTTTTTTTTTAATTTTAAAATACGTTCTATTAAAAAAGACAGAGAGAAAGAATACAACAACCAATACTTGAGAGAATCAGTAACATTTCGATAGTTACACTACGCGAAGGAAACTGGAAGTATAAATATTAGCGCTTGCAAACCATTCAGTGAAAAGCAAATGAAATTTTAAAATATTAAATATAATTTCTGAATACGTTGAGAATAATTTAAAAAAAATCATAATCGAAAGAATACATTCTTAAACACATTCTTGAAAATTATATTCTGCTTTAGGCAAATATAAGCCATATTTAAATTGAAATTTCTCTCGTACCGAAAGAAACATGAATGGTGGATATCCATCAAGTATTTGCTTTATCCTATGATATATTCAATGACATTTGCTGCTGAGTTGGAAATATTTATCAACTCATGCCCTAAATATATTCTTATTATAAATTCGTGCTTTCAATCGCCGACGGCACGACAAGCTTCGTGATAGTATAGAAACGATGAGATGTAGCACCAACCCCATCTTCTGACAGCTGGATTAATTTTTCCACCCAGACATTTTGTCTCAGAGAACGTTAAAATCATGTTGAGTATAATGCTCTAATAAGTCATCTCTGGTAAGAAATATGGTTTAGTTCCGGAAGTTATACATGGGCTTGGGGAGTTTCGATATCCCGCCTGGCTCACTTGTCGCCCTGGGGCATTTCGGTAGTAAACGGACTCGATAATACGTTAGCAATCCTATCAGTTGAAAATTGAAAGCTTGTACTTGAGATTCCTCAAGTGTAATTGTTAAATAACACAAAAGAACTCAGTGTATCATTTAACAGTTGCAATATATCTATCAAAAATCAATTTCTTGCTTTTGAGATGGGATGTCACAAAAAGTGTACGATATTTTCGTGAAAGAAAAGTATCAAAAAAATAAATGATATTATTGGAATGTAATAAATATCAAGATTGCTCATATTAATTATATAACAGAATCAGTTTCTTGAAAAAAAAAGTAGTTGTATTTGGGATAAATATATTTTTTCAATTTACTTAGACCTATTTGAAAAAATGTAATATTGTGTATTTAATATTTTGCAATTCATTTTGATTCATACTTTTAAGTTTTAATAAAAATATATGATTTATGACTGTATGCAAAGGCATTTGAAATTTGTTTCGTTATCTACAGCGAATTAAAGTGAATAATAATACTGATTACAAAGCAAATAAAGTTTTTATAGCACTTAGATTTTACTGTTTCTTTGTTGTTGTCTGTACTCTATATACTCGTATCATTATATGCGTATTTCGTTCCTTTCATTTTATTTATACCTGTTGCACACACAATTTTTTTTGCATGAAGTTTTTCTTCCTAAATTGGATTATTTTATTGAAAGCTTTTGAATTTAGAATCTCATTTTTTTTTTTATTTCATATTATATTAATGAATATTTCAGATTTTGTGGCGTTAAAAAATATAACATCAGTCACTGATAAGACATAATATAAAAAAACAGTAGTCAATTTATGTAGCAATATATATTTTTCATCTGCTCGCTGTTGCTAAAAGAAACATCACTTTTAAAGTATACCACCAGATGTTTTTGAATGGTTGGTTCGTTGCATAAATTTATGGTACTAAGTTCACATGGGACATATTGTGCCAAACACAAGGTGACCAGATGGTTTGGAAGTTTCTTTTCTTCTTTTCTTACAAAAAGTATCGTTTTTGTTAGATGCAATCCTCCTCTTGTAGTTACAAAAAAAAAAAAAAAAAAAAAAAAAAATGAGAAGGACAATAACTCAATGATGCAGATGTGAGGGCATCATATTAAAACCAGATAAAAAAAATGAGATCAAAAATTTAAAAAAAGGAAAGAAAAGCTCTTAAAGCATTTAAAGACAGGAGCACAATCCGTTTCAAAGCCAAACCAACCATGTCCTTGATAGGTTGTTAAAAAGGTTACTTTTACTCCCCTTTCGGAAATACTGATACGTATCTATACGTAGTAGGGGCAATAGAAATGTGCTACAAATACAATGAAGATCCATTTTCAAATAAAGGTATCAAATTTAGGGACGAATCTCAGAAATCCATTAGCGATTTTTTTTAATATTCAAATAGTCTAGTACGTATAGTCTATTACCAAACGTTTAGTTTATTAAAAAAAAAAAAAAAGAAAGAAGAAAAAGGTAATAATCTTAAAAACTCTTTGCTCTGAAATCTGATCAAAGATAAGGCTTTCGGCGACGAAATTCAAAACCTCGGTTGCCCTCAAAGGGTTTTACCGCCCTTTAAACATGACCAGTTTCGATCTCCCAACGTCTGGGTTGTACAGTCATTTGTCTTCCTTTGGTGCAGCTACCTGGAGGAGAGGGTAAACCACATCTTAAGCGTGTTACCAATCTCTTGTGATGTTTTAATTGTGGGTCTGCATTAGAATGCGTTACAAGACCCGCCTTAATTGGCACCTAGCGGAATCCAAATTGGTCATTAATCAAGTAGAACAACGCGGAGGGGGAAAGAGCCAATTAAGAACGGATTTAATCCTTTACTCCCCCAATTAGGAGGACGCTTGGGAGATGGATGGACTGCAAAATAATGTTGCCACTCGGAAGATATATCCGGAAGAAATTACACATTTTCTTTTCTTCTGGATAGCTGGCGGATGCTTTCGGCCACAAGGCGTGTCGCGGATTTTATTTCTTTTATAATGAGCAGGTGTTGCTCATGGAAAGAGGAGAACAATGTAAAATCAACCTTACGTTGAGGACAAGGAGGTTTGCATTGAAGATTTGTTAAGATGTATGAGACAAATCATGGATTCTATAAGCAACCATTAGCTTGGGTGCGTAGAGGTTAACATAAAACTCTAGAGTAGGAATTTGAGAACGGATAAGCTGGTACATACCACATAGTGATGATACAAGTAAAAAATATCACTAAGATAAGAAATATTTTAAAAAATAAATTACTCTAAATATATAATTACTTACCGGAATCAATACGTAAGATTTATAATTAAAAAATAACAAACCCTGAACAAAACAGAGCGATAAAATACACTTACTAGTGAATTTTAACTGCTATTCTGCGGTAGGTCAGTTTATCGTAAAAACAAAAAAAAATCATCTTAATTTGTTGATTTTTTGCATTTCATATTAATTATTTTAATAATAATAATTTAATGTTTGGGAAATTTTTATTAAAACCTATTCATTCAAACCAGTTTTTTTGCAAAATTTCTCTCAGTAGAATATTTGGAGCCAGTTAATAAATAGCATTACGTTTATGATGTAAATAAATAAGTTAAAACATAATACAATTTATTTTATTGAATTTCTGTTTTAAAGTTCTCAGAAGGTTTTCGTAGTGTAAATGTTGAGAAAAGTTTTAAAAAATTCTCTGAAACAATCATGAAGCATTATAAAATTAGAATAAAAAAGTATTAACATAAATATGCTAATGTTCAAATGTAAAATATACTAAATTTAAAAAGCTAGTAAGAAAATCAAAATAAAAACTTTAATTACAATAGAAATTAGATGCAAGTTAAATTATAAATAAATAAAAGAATATATATATCCCCAAAGATGTTTTTAAAACTATCAAACAAAAATTTTCTTGACAACTAATAAATGTTTTTACTAATACTCAATTGATTTTAAAATGATTTCACAAATCAGACAAAAAAATGTAGTAACAATAATGTTTGAAATCCGAGTTACGCGATTTGAATACAAAGTTTCTATGAATAGGATCACTGAGTTCAACGCACGACCTTTGAACATGTTCCCATTTAATTCAAGTATTATTGTCCAAATACGTTATTTTGTGTGTGTGCAGTGCTTTGCACTTGCGATGTGCTCAAACTAACTCGTAGACATCATAACCGATCGAACACTATGAACGCATTTAAGGAAATTCTTCCTTTGTCTTAGAATCAATGAATTTTAATTCTGACTAGCTCTTCTTGAAGCTTCATGGAGTAATTTGATTTTTTTTTTTCGACATTCGAATAGATGTATGAACTATTAAAATGTTATTTAATGATAAAAAAAGACGCGTCATTTCGAAACAAATACTACAGTTTTTAACACGTAGGAATTGTTGTGATATATTTAATATTCTGGCCTTTCTCCTTTTAAATGTGTAATGAATATTTTCTAAAGGTTCTTGTGTTAAAATTACAGTTTTTCACCGATCGCGCAGTTCTCGAGGAATCTATAGGAAATGAAAATGTTCGTGCCCAAACTTGACTTTTACAAACCGAAATACCATCATTCAAACTGTTAAGCATTTTTTAAAAAATTTAAAGGAAAAGCTAAGAATTCAAGCCCTTTGTCTTCATTGTTATTTCTCTTTTGTTAAATTCCCGGGCTATATAAACACTGGTGCAGAGGAGTCAGTCAAAGTAGTAATTTCTCTCGACAACCATAATTTACTTCAATTATAATTTCCTATTTCTAAAAACAGAAATTACACTTTGTGGCCGGTCGAAAAAGCTAAAGCGTTCATAGAGGCTATCTCAGTTTTTACTCAAAATTTTTTAAGTATTTCAAAAGAAACTGGAACGTTTAAAAAGAATTTTTAACGTTTTTAAGAAGTTGGTACATTATAAAGAGAATTGTTTGGTCTTTCATATGTTTTTATTTTCCATTCAAATTATTATTAGTAGAATTAGTGAATTAGTACAAATATTCATTATTTCCGCCTTGAAGCGATGGATTTACCTTTCACTCGATAAAACGTGTAATAGAATAAAGGAAAAGTGAACACCCAACTTAAGTAATTTCGATCCATTCTTCCTACGAGTAGAAGCGTGAAAAATAATTCAGAATTATGCTTAACAGAATAAACAACTTTCATTGCTAGATTATTTCGCGTTTGAACAGATGTAGCTATGCTAAGTGGCAAATTAACTCAACGGTTACGAAGAAATTTTAAAAATATACACATATATTTAAGGAAAACAGAGTAATTTTTGACATTAATTTGGTTCTTTTGAACGCAGTAAATGAAAATAAAGTCTTCAACATAGTAAAATTAAAATAATTTGAAGAATAAAAAAAGGCAATTGTACGAGTGGATTAAAATAATTAGAAAATATTTTAAAGGAGAAAGTAAAACCGTCTTTGGAAAGAAAGAAAAAAAAAAGTACGAAATATTGGGTGGAAAAACTCTATTTTTTAAAGGGAAAAAAGGTCAAAGTAGATTAGATAGTAAAATAAACGAAAAAAAAAAAAATCGTTGAAGTTGAATCGTTTACATTATAACTAATGAAAGCACATATTCAATAAATTAAAAATGAGGGATGAAAACATTTTAAAATAATTTTTCTATTCCCCCCCCCACCGCAGTCATATCTTATAAAATATAATAAATTAAATCTAAGCAAATGTAAGGACGCGTGTAAAAAGAGGAATGTAATATTGAGAATGTAGCTGTAGGAGAAACTGAGTAAAATCAAATTAATGGGGAGAAATTTTCTTAAATATAGGAGAATATAGGTAAACGATTAAAAAGTTTCGGGAAAAAATAAAACTACAAAAAGCTGCGGAAAAATATGCAAGCATTGACTCTTGAATGGTAAAAAAATAAAGAAGTTAAATCATTCAAGATACCATCACATAAAAGTTCATTTTTTTCTGTGAAAAATGACACATGATGTACTGTAACTAAGAAAAGCAAATAAAAAGGTAAATATTCCAACCCTTGGTGTTAAGCATAATTTTTCTTTCAGTTTCAAAGCATCACTTTTTAATTAACAAATTTAAGAGACGAGTTAACTTATTTTCTCATCAAATAACTAGTAATATTATTAAAGATATTGAAACAGAAGCTAATAAGAAGTAATCAACATACAAAAACTGTGTTCGAAACACGTGTCTTTATTCAACAATGTAGGTTCATAAAAGCTACAAATCAGGATTACTGTATTTTAATATGACAGTCACGTTTTGTTTCAGCTTTACGCGTGTCATTCGAATAATAATTAAACAATCGTCGACATTTGTTGACGACAGGAGGAAAAAAATATACAAAAAAAAAAAAAAAAAAAAAAAAAATGACAAACAATGAATATACGAAAACACAATCGAGTTAAAATTTAATTATTAAATAAAACGTTTACAAACGATCTAACACTTCCTAACAAACGTAATTATTTTGAGCATTAGATGTGTCCCCCTCACATATATTTAACTAGTAAAATGTACTTCCAAATTTTTTTAATGTGTAAAAGTTTTTACCAGAGCAAAGAAGACCTCCGTAGATTCATCACGCCAAGCCCCCAAAAGTGCTCGTAATTAATTTATGCGACCACATTTTTTAGCATTTCCAAGTAAAGCTGATATATAGCCGCGAATGAATATCGCGAAATTTCACGCAAAACCACTTCTCTTGAGGGACCGGTTATGAGTTGCGGTGCACCTGGGCAGGTGTGATGGTGAATGTTTCCTCAGTATGCGCCCGTCCCCCGGTGAGTGGGTGTGATTGGGCCTTGGGCATGGGAGAGGTTAGAAGCTTCCTCGTGACCTCAGATGCGAGTCGATTGAGGTCAGGAATCGGGGTCGTAGCCTCTTCTTCACTCTCGCTCTCAGGGGCGGTCAACGCCTCTGCACATCCATAAGGCACTGCTGCCCCTCGGGCAAGCCACAGCACACATTCGGAGACATCTTCCAGCTGCACGAAACAACTGCTTGAAGGCAACCACTTGTTGTTGGCGTATTTTTACACAAGTAAATAATACCCTCAAACGGGAGAAAATGTGACGGTTTTTTAATCACCTTGTTACGTTACAGGCTGCCTTCGACTAAAATTGGAGAATGAGACTCATCTCTCCAACACTTTTTGGCATAGAAAAATGCCTCAAAATCAATTTTCATAACAAAACAAAAAGTCGTATTTTATTATACTACTTATTTCTGCTTGAATACATCCATTTTTTTTTCTCGTTTCAAACATGATTATTTTGTCTCTTAACACCTGTAATGGTAAAGGAATTTCTAACTGTGCATGTTAAAAAGAAAAACTCGCAATTATAGGATGCTTCTAAATTTTAGGGATGCGCACGCGGAATGATAAATATAAATATCTTAATAACCACACGAATTCATTTTAAAACATTATGGCACATTTTATTTAAATCTGAAATTATATTCTAAATTTCTATCGTAATCTATTATAATTTCAAATCAATGTCATATGACAACACTACCCATTCCTTGTACCCATATGTGGACACAAAGGTCCACTTAGATTTAAACCAACACGAAATTTTATTATTCCAATGTTTAAAAGAAGGTGAATTTGAAGTCTGTGAGACCATCAGCTTTTGCCCTATAACTTAAAAGCCAAGTAGTTGGTTGTTTTTATATAAAATTTCTGGCACAGAATCTTCATGGGATATATTGGGCCAAACACAAGATAAGATGCTATTTTTTTAGGGAAGAATAATTTAAAAGCCAACTTCAAGGTAATTTGTAGAATAAAAACAAGTTTAAAAATATATGTATAGAGTAAAACCAATGTCATTATTTGAATGTAGAAAAACCAATGTCACGCACTAGATTAAAAATATTTGGTTAGGGACTTCCCCAAATAAGTCAATAAATGATTGAGTATATGAATAGAGCATTATGTCAAGATGTGTCTCTCTGTCAGAGGACGAAAACAATGGTTTCATATAGAGGGAATTTCTCTCAGAAAAAGTAGCAACCAGGATAATGTCCTTTTAATGTATTGATAAGCAGCTGCTGCCCCATAACTTTGTAATCAGGATATTAAGGTTCCTATTCTAAATCCAGCTATTGCAGAGCTGGACAGAATAGGCGCAGTGCATAAATGGTAACAAGGTCAAATATAATAAACTCGGCTTACCTCTTTTTAATAAATTTAACAAGTATACTTTGAGCAAAAGTTGGAACAGAAACTACAACAACGCAAGCTATTTCAGTTAGAATACAACAATAAGAATTACCTTCTCGTTTCATTCCGATAACAGAAACATCATCTGGCATTATATTTTGTGTAAATTGTACTCTAATTTATATAATTTAGAAACAGAGAATTCTGTAACTGATCCAAGAAACGAGAGTTCTCTTGAATCTTTAACTTTGATGCTATAACTTAGATAAAGCTTAAGAATTCCTGGCGTTTTCAGATCTTGATTTTTTTTTTTAAATTTCCCTTCATCAGTTCACATTAAAAGATTTACAATTAAAATAAGAGTTGCGATTGTATTTAACTATAACTACCGTGAACCATTCATTAAAGAAATAAAATAAATGCGACGAAAGAATTTTTTTTACATTAATTATTACAAAGAGGAAATTGACTTAATGTAATTAACAAATTGTTCCACATTTCCTTTTCCCTCTCTGCACAAATTAAGCCATCTGAAGTCGAAAATAAAACCCAGGAGGGAATCTTTTACGTTTAGATGAAGGACAAGTAAAAAGTAAAAATCTGAACAATGTAAAAGTTTCGTTGTCCTGCAATCGTTATTCAAATGGTGATCGAAAACAGTCTAAATGGTTTATGAAGTCATTGAAATGATTTTAGAAGGTGTGATTCGGCCTGCGTTGCTCCTCAATCAGCCTAATCCTATTGATAATTGTCGAAGCTGTAACACGCATGTCACAAACATTCATTAAAACTTTATTTCATTTTATTCGCATTTTGGAATCGATGTACTCTTTACAGAACAGATTAAGTCGTTTTAAGGACTGAAAAACAAATTATTTCGGTGATTATTTGAGATGCATTTCGAGTTTCTCTATTTTATAGTTGTCGGTAGAGGTACGCGAGCGTCCCAACAGGAATGTACAAACCGTGGCTCACGGGCCACATGTGGCTTTTGATGATTTCTGTTGGCCTCATTATTATGGGTTATTTTCCTTATAGCTACATTTTTGTTTCTTCACTTTGAGATTATTTTATTTCAAACCTATTTGAAATCAGGATAATACTTTATTTTCTAATTACAAAGAATATTTCTGAATGTTTCGATGCAAGTTTTCAGATTGATAAATTTAAGATAGAAAAGATTGACAGTGATAAGATAAAGTGATTCAATGATCCTTTTCTGAATTAAAAAAAATTAAGGTATTGCTAGATTTATTTTACAAAATTTTTCTCGCCATTTCGCTCGAAAGTGCATTCAAATAAACTTGAAATCATCAACATGCAAAACATAAAGTGCTCGCAAAATAAATTTCACAAAGATTATTTTTTTAAGAGTTGCGCATTAAATAAAAACAGTCGTTTCTAAATAATACAACACGAGCTTCTTTTATCAACGGATATATTTGCTGCAAATTTTTTTCAGTCATGTTCATTCGTAAATCGGAGCAACCGCCACAAAGAAGGAATAAAACATTATTACATCAAATCAGTTTTACTCATCAACTTGTTATTTTTCATTTTTATTACCTTTCTCTTAAACTATATTTAAATAAATATAAATTTCAAAAAAAAAAAAAAAACTATGGTGGGCAAATTTAAAAAAAAAAAAATTTTGTTTGTTTCCCGAAAAAGTTACAGAAAATGAAGCCTCAAAAAAAGGCCATTAAAAATCAACAAGTCTGTGCGCCTTACGACGTTTTTATATTTTATTATGCAAAAATTTTAAGTGCTTTTTTAGTATTTCTCTAAAAAGTCACAGAAGAGAAATGCGTAATTCACAGAAAAGTATGTATCTGACCATAGATTGAAAAACGTCTTGAATCCTACTGGTTTTACTCTCCAAGGTTCGATGTGCTCGAGAGTTATAAGCATGTCCAAATTTTTTTTTCTCTTTTCGAATTCGTTCTTCACTTAATTCTTGCTGTTCCAAAATTTATCGTCATAAATTGAAAAAAAAAATGTCGTGCATTTTGTTTTTGTTTTTTTCTATTCTTTCTTTTTCACCTCTTCATGATGAATTTTTTTTTTTATCATTTTGTATTTGAAATGCATACTTTTACTCATTCATTCAAATGCAGGGATGACATTTTCTTTATCTCATCCTGTTCTTTCATTCACACAGATAAAGCAGAAAGTTCATCTTTCTCTATTGAAATTTCCATAGACTTCCCAGAAACTTTTCACGATCGCTTCTGTTTCAAATATTTTTATTTTAAGTGAGAATCCACATTCCCAAATTGTCTTTGTTTTCTTTAAGCTACTTGTCACTGAGCCCGCAGCTAAAAAAAAAAAAAGAAAAAAAAAGATTATTCTACTAATATTAATTTGGAAACTCAAACATCAAATGCAAAAATAGTAATATGAAGTCAAAAAATTATTTAAGTATAAATAATTCATAAGAAAGTATTAAAAATTGGCTAATTGTTACGTTGTATCATATGTTATCAATAAAAAAATTATGCTGGTTTTACGAATGGCTTAGCGACACAACTTAAGCTTAGAATAAGCCCTAATAAAAATGTATATTTTTAACTGAAACTTCTGTAGCAACCATTTGATGATTATAATCTTATAGCTGTCTCGTTATTTTATAAATTTTGTTTTGTTTGTTTTATTAAATCTCTAACGCAGAATTATTTTTCTGAAGAACACAAAAAGTTTTTAAATTATAAAAATAATAATAAGAGCTGAAGATACAGAACACTAAGAAATAAGCAAATAATTATAATATCGATGAAATGAAAAATGAATTTTTAAAAAGGCTGTTATTTTAGATTATCCCATATTAAATTACATTACATGATCAGATACTCTATAGTTATTTAAGCCCGCGAATTACGAAAAATTCTTCCATTTTCTCATCGTGTTCTATCTTTTATTCCTTCTTTAAAAGTAATAGTCTTTATCCAGTAATCTTTAAAAGAATGAATAAATATGAAAACTATGTTAACCATCTGCTTTGGATAGTTCTAATACCGAATAGTCATTGACAAACTTATTTTTTGAACTAGATGCAGTGGTACAATAGCAGTGATATTTGCACCAACCCTATCTCTACGAGAAAATTTGTTGCACAAGATCAGCTAATCTTTCATTCCTTTTGACTGATGGTATGTTTTATACCACGTGCAAGGTCCGCAAAGGCAAGAAGACCGAATAACACAAGACTTAATCCCTTTCTTTCAGTTCGGATTCCATTTACATGGCTTCTCCCTTTTCATAAACTGATTCTTGTTACATTGTCAAATGAAAAACATTGAGTAACAAAGAAAAAAACAAGAAAAAGGCCATGTGAAATATGACTCTGCGTAGGCCTTGTGTCTGTGCCGCACCCATGGACGCTTCTCATTTACAACTTAAGAGGCAGGAAAGCTTTTCAAAGAGAAATACGATTACAGCTGTATATCGATAATAAGACTCCAAGGTTTCAGGCTGATAACACTTTTTTTCCATAAACTGATTTTTAACTGCGATATTTGTCATTCTTTTTAGCGAGTTTTCTGGTTTTACTGAAAAATGGAACTTATTGCTAGTGAAGGATGGACTTGCTGTTGTTTTTGCTGTTGGCATTGCTTGGTGAATTTGAAGAATTTTTCAAAATTGATTTGTTGATATTTTCAAAATAGATGTACGAGGTTAGAAGGACGAGGTTTTTCAGACTGATAACATATATATTGGTTGAAGTTTTCTGTTTCGATAAGTAAAGCAAGTTGCCCGCGAAGAAAATTGAAAACTAAGCCGTTATTCTTAAAATAGATGTATAAAATGGAGAGGACTGATTAATTATTTATAATATATAAATATGTGTAAACAGTATCTGATTATATATTCGAAGGTAGCTTAATGAAGAGGTATATAATTTTTTTGAAGAGATTAGAAGTTAACATTATGTTTATTACTGAAATTTTTTTTTTCCCCTTTCGTCTTCAAATATATATTACAATCACATATATTTGAGCATTAAATTTATTTTTTGAATAAACATGCATATATAGCGTTCAAAAACGTCATTAATTAAATTTAAAAGGTAATGTTTAACAGATTTAAGACAAAACAGTTTTTTAGATTGAGTTCTCTAATTACTATAATAATGAAAATAATAGAGCTTAGTATAGACAGAGTTATTTTCCTTATGCTGCTTCAAATTTGGTCTGAGATTATTTTTTTTTTGTTGTCATAAACAACTTTAGATTGTTTCAACTACTGAAACGGAGGTGTACAACTGTAATGCGAAAAATAAATTTATTATAAATTAATAACAGTCTGATCTATTTTTATTCTAAGAATGAAAACAAGAATAATTGCTACTTTTTGGCTGTTAATTAGTGATATTTTCTAAACTATAGGGATGTGAAAAGAACCATTAAAAGGATAGACTTCGATTCAAAAATAATGTTGTTTTATGATAATTGTGTCGCAACAACAAAATTGGGGGCGATTTTAAAATATTTTAAGTTCAAATACAACAGTTTATACTAAAATGGCCCAATTTCAATATACATTAATCGTGCTCTCTCTGAAACAGTGCTTTTTTTTATGATTGTCATTAATTATATATAGTCCTCCCAAACATCAAACCAACAATAACTTAAGAAATATTGCCAACTAACAAACTTAATGAGTAATGAAAATATAAACTGTTGTTAAAATTGGAGGTGATAAAATTAAGAATGGAGAACTTTAAATACTCGTAATCTTAAACAATAAATTATTTTTTTTATATTTAACAGATTTAAGAACTGATTTAAAATGGAAGTATATGTATAATACATTTATAAATTTAATAAATGTAATCTCTATAAATTATGGAACCCTATCTAATGTCTTATCTAATGATAATTTAATAAAATTCATTTATAATTAAATTATTTTTATCAGCATTTATATTGACTACTGACATTTTTAATATCAGATTATTTTGCTTTGTATTCCTATTTGGGGGAAAATATTGTTTTTAAAAGAAAGTATGTCATTATTCAGTAATTTTAAAAGCAACTTATATGATAAAAACTCCATTCTAGATAGATTATTATTCCTAAAGAAATCGCAATTTAAATCGGCTTTAGTGAGAATGGATAGTAAAATTTCTTTTTTAAATGAGTTTAATGTCAAACTTCTGCAAATATATCGAAACAAATAAGACCTTTTCCATCATATGATAGATTAATAAATTAACTAGCCAACGAATTTCTTTTTTTCCAATTTTAAGTATCTATAACTAAAAAACACAGTGAAATGATACAATTTTATTAGAACAAAATTATTATTTCTTGTAAAATCCAATATTTTTCCTGAACATTGCTAGCATTTTCCATAAAACCACCAATTCAATTTATGATATGATATGTGTCTTTATTCCAAGGTGAAAGTAATGTATAAAAATAAACAAAAAATGGAAAGCTTTGAATATGTAAAGTTTTTAAATATTAAATTAGTATTTTATTGATTTGTGTCTTCATGCTAACAACTTCCCTCATATTGTTTGACTAAGAATTCAATATCTCTATATATTCAGCTAAAATATCCAAGGGAATTTCCCTTTCAGCAGAATAAAAGGGATATCTTCATTTCTGAGAGAATTAGCAGGTGTTATTGTAAACAAACATTTTTGTAGAACATATTATACACAGCTATATTTTTATGCTTTATGAATTTCATTACAAACTACTTGCAATTTTAAAAATAAATAAAATGGCTATAAAATACGGAATGAAGATATGAGAAGGTTTATAATCATATGAAAATTAATACCTATGTAAATAGATATAAATAAGACCACAGAATTATAGCATGAATTGTAAGAGTCAAATGCTTTTTTTTTGTCTGCCTATTGTGTCGTAAAATGTCCCATTGTGCTGCTTAAATATGAAATGTTTTAAAAATTTTTTTTTAAAATAAATAGAAATAATGGCGACTACCCATTTATTTTTTTAAAAAAGTATTCAAGTGTTTTGGATAAATATTATAACTAGGCTGGTTTAAATATTTTCTCTCATGATAGAATTTTTAAGTAAATTTTTATCAAATTCTTTCATGACCGTAACAGCAACCACGATAATAAATCCTGACAGTGATTTTATTTTAACTTATTTTCACGCAATTGTCAGCATGTACGAATATCAAATAATAATTTTAATTTGTAACATATAGCATAAAATTTAAAAATAGAATATATCATTAACAATAAATTCAGAAAAATTAAATTTAGTGGAACACATCTCAAATACATATTTAAAATCAAATTAATTAAAAGTTAACTTTAAAAATGCATGTACATATAAATTAGAAAACTCATCACATTGTATGAATTAAAAATATAATTAAAAAGGTACAGAAAGATATGAATTTCAACTTACCTTTAAAGGCGATGCACTCGAACTTCATCCAAACCTTTGCGAACGCTATCTTCATTGATTCTAAGTTCATAGCTTCCAACTGTTTCAAAGAAAGATAATTTTTACAAATACTTACCTTAAGCTATTTAATACTCCCGAAATTGTTGCGATCCTCCATGTTTGATATATTTTCGAGTCAATATTGCTTCTTTGAAGCATAATGAACATCATCGATTGCACCACTTTGAGGAAAGAGGTCAAGGATTAAGAAACAATTTTAAAGTAACAGAAGACTCAAGGGATAATTATCTTTTCATGTTAATCAATTTAATTATTCAATATGAAAATTTCCATCACCTTAATAAAGATATGGAATACAGTGAAATATTTAACGCAAAGATTTTATGTTTGAGTTGTGAGTGAAATGAATCGTGTATTTTCAAAACATGTAAAGTATGCATAAATGAGAAAAGAAATATAAACTGATATGAAAATCACAATTATTTTCCCATATTCATAACTGTCGCCTCCTCTTTATATTTTGAAACAATTTATATTTTACCTCATGAGAATATTTCGCTCGATTATTTATTTTATTTTATCTTTTTTTATACAAAGGAGGCAATGTTTTCTAGATTGAATAGTGTGAGCCGTTTGAAAATACAAAAAAAAAAATTCAGAAAAAATGATTTAGTTGCATTTGACTCTCAGTTTCTTCTTTGTTCTCTTAATTCCAGCGCCTTCTGTTTTGTTTTATTAGCAACCATTCTACTGAATGGGATATATTAAGGCCACAAGTGAAAAGTAATAGGATTAACTCAGTTCAGTGGGAATGAAAACAAATTAAAAATGTAGAGTTAATCTTTTTACGAAGAGATGTTTTTCCACATCGAAGTAACGTTTAATTGGTTACAGATTGTTATTCTTTCTGAAATGTGAGCAGGGAGTGTTGAGAAAGATTCTAATTTCGACAAAATATTTTTTGTTTCAAAATGCGATTGTATTCAAAAACACGTAGGACTTTCAGTTTTAAGAAAATATTTTGTTAACTAAGGTTAACAAAATATTAGCGTTTTTTTTTTTTTTTTAAAGTAATATATCCACAATATTTCTTTTTTTTAACCAAAAACCTGGGTTTTGAGAGGAAAATTGGAGCTTTCGAGGTAAGAAACTTTTTATTTTGTAATTTTATTCGAATAAAAATGCACGAACAAATTATATGATTTGGTTTACGTTGAGGATAGCTTTCTATACATCTGTAATTTTTTCAATGGAGAGAGAAGAACTAGAAAACCAGCTTATTGTTATAAGATCAGGCATTCTTTCTTCTAATATGCATTTTTCGTTGATTAATTATTGTTCTCAAAAATCTGTCGATTTCTTCGCCTAATTAAGAGATGCAAAATGAATTGAATGCAACCGAAAAATGGAACAACCAACAAGAACCAGTTTTTAAGAAGCATGACTTTGCTGTGACGCTATTTTCTTTATGGCACGGTTTGGTTGCAGCGCGTAGAGATATTTGATAGACAACTCTAACTAGCCAATCCTATTGGAAAAAATTGCGGTCAAGTAAAGTTCGCTTATTATCGATTGCTTGCGCTGTGCTTGCCATTGCGACTTCAGGCATCCTTATCGTTTAGTAAAAAACAAATAACTCCTTACTCTGAAAATATAGCCTAAACAGACTCGGAAATTCAAGCGATAAATCTTGTTCTTCCATTTTGAAACTTTGGGCACGCAGGATTAGACTTGCTTTTCTGAATTTATAATATACCAAATAGTGGCACGTTTGGGCTCGGAAAGAGGTCTTTCATAAAACACACACATTCTTTTTTTTTTCCTTCCTTTTTTTCGTTCTCTCCTTGCCCTATTCGTTGTGGTCTTCTTTAATCCGCGGTCAAGTTTGCGAATGATGGTTCGTAATTCTTGCACGCCGGGCTAGTTTGGTTCGATGGCTACTTTTATCAAGATGAACACTGGCGGTAACTTTGCATACATATGCAAACTGAATGTCTCAAACAAATGAACCGCATGGGTTGACGCCCAAACAGTTCAAAATGATGCAGCATTTAAGGAAAATCATGACAAGGTAAAAAAGGGAGGATGAACCATGCTCAAATGCTTTAGTCCTGGCGAGCCTCTCATTATGAGACGGATCATTAGTATGCAAGAGCATTCAATTCTTTGTATTGTAATTGTGAGAATATCATATTTTTTAAATCCAAATATTCCGAAACAAAATAGGAATTTTTAATGAGAGGAATACCGAGAGTTTGACCGGTAAATGAAGGAAAATTTAGGTGAAAAAAAGGGAAAAAGTAAAATAAAATTTTCCTTTTTAGAAAAATATTTTGAAATAGCGAATGCTTATTATGTATTGTTTCCAAACAAAGGAAACTAGCTTAAAAACGGTTTTTCGTCTTGAAGGGGGAAATATGAAGGTTCGTTTTTAAAATCATGACAGCTCTTGGTTTTTTTTTATTATTATTATTGTTAGTAAACCTAAAAGAAGGCTCCGAGTATGTATATGAACGAAAAATAAGTTGAAATATTTACTGATCCACTAGTCCTTCATTTCATTTGGTCATCTGAGATTCACACTAATAATGAGGAGAAACAGATGCTTCAACATTTTCTTCTTTTATTTTGTTTTATTTGATTAATGGTGAAAGAGAATTTCGCTGTGAGCTAATGGCGACGGTTCGGGATAAGCGTTTGAGAACTCAAGGACATATTTTTCCCATTGCCAAGCCACCTATTTGGGTTAGAATAATACGTGAGTAGCATCTTTGGAGACATAACTGAAAATAATGAAACAAAAAAAAAATATTCTAGTCTTCTTCGGCCTTTCACCCCGAATTATATTGAATTATGTCAGAAGATAAATTAGTTAGCTTAACTTATTTTTAATAAATATCACTCCTTAATTCTTTTCGAGGACTTTCAGAAAAATTACTTGGAAGATAAATTTGTTGTTTATTTGTTTGGCTTACAATTAAGATGAGTACACTTACACGTCACGCATACGCACACAAATATGTATATGTATATAATGCTGTGCTTTACAAGAAAGCAGAAATAAATCACAGGTATTATCACTTTCAGCTGAGGATCAATACTTTTAAGAATTAGTCACAGTAAAATTCCCGAAACTTAGTTCAGTAGCAAATTGGGTATAATGATAAAATGTCATTAAACTTTAAGATTTTATATAGATTTCTTTTGGGATAAAAAAAAAGGGGGGGGGATAACAAATGGGCGTTTCCATTTCGAAATGAAACATACCGTTGACGTTTATTGAAGCAAACTAAATCTATTTAAAATAAAGTAGTATGCCCTTAGGATTTCTTGTAGTGATTGATATGTTGCCAATAGTTAGCTAAGTGATTTGCAGAGCTGCATTAACGAAACTATACTATTTATTATTCGCATAAATTTCTATTCAAACACACACAGACACAGAAATCGTCTCGAGTTAATAATATCGTTAAGCCGATTATGTACTTGAAAGCAATAAAACCGATAGTAAGATTTTTGATTTTCCTCATTTTACAAAAACAATGATTAAATATTAATATTATGTCAATCAAAACAAAGAAATGTGATAGTTTTTACATTACACAAAAAAGAAAAATGACCATTGTTGACCGGTTTCTGTACAGATTATAAACATAGATTCTGTAGTAATTAATTTTATATTTAAGCATGACAGAGAGATGAGTACAAATCACTTATAAATCAAAGAATGGCTTTTGCTTTGGGTATGCAATTAATAACGCCTAATCCTAATCGTGTTAAGAAATTTTTAAGAAATATTTCATTCTAGAATTTCACCTTGCAATACTTTTTGTCACTTTATAAATTGCTTATGTTCAAATGAACTTACTCAACTTATAAAGTGTTTCTTTTTAATTCGTTAACAAAAGCAAGGTGATTTGTACTCATACTTAATAATTTTCCCGATGTACAACTAAAATATTATTTAAATTATTTCTAAAGTAAGTTTTTGAAGTTAATAACAAATCAAAAAGGTGTATAAGAATTCTAAAGTCATAAAAAATTCACCATTTAATATTCGAATGATAAGTCTATTCTTGGCAATATTTAATAAAAGCCACTTTTATGTTTATCGATTCACTAATTAATGTTATGGGTTATTGATTCTCCTTTCAAAATTCTTACTCAGAGGTACCACTTAACTGTTATCACAGCCTTCGGCTTGAGAATTTTGCTCAGAAGGATTAGGCGTCAGTAGGGGCAAGAAGCCAAGACATTTAGAATATAAGTGATTTGTACTTACCTTTCTTATTTGTTCCTTAGATAACAAGCACTGATACTGACAAAAAAAAAAAAAAAAAAAAAAAGGAGCTGTCTCCATTTCATTACTTGTTCGATCAAACATAAGAACAAATACATATACAAAAGAAAAAATAAACAGTTGAGATCTTAGACGTGTTGATAATATTTTGTTTTACTCATTTCGAGAAATTCTATTATCTAGTTTCTGAGAATTTCCACGCATCAGATTCTATTATTTTTCGCAAGTAATATTGTTTGTACATTTATTTATAGTCTTTCGCTCATACATCATTCACGTGAATTTTGAAAACATATTGTCTGTGGTTAAACCTTTTCTACATTTAGCAATTATTGCACATGTTTTTAAATTTACCAAATGCTCTCGATCGGAAGAAATCTGGAAAAAAAGCACAAAAATTATAAAATGTTATTTTTAAGTAAAATATATCTAAGTGTTTCGTTGCCATTCATTTGATTTAAATATAAAATCATAGAATTCTGAGAAAAGTGCGCTGTTGCTCCTTTTTGATATTTTAAGGGTGCGTTAATTTTTTTAACAATGTTGATTTGAAACATCTTAAAGGGCACTCAGTCTTGCGAATCATCTAAATTTTTCTTGAGTTAATTACTATACAACGATTAATACATACGAATCTGTTAATTACTATGCATTTTTCAAAGTTCATCAAGAAAACAATTCCAATTATTATTCGAAAAGCTGAAAAACTAGAATCTGTTGTAATGACAAACATTATCAATTACCAACACCCTATTGCTACAATTCGTTTATTTACCATCAATAATCACAAAACATAGCCATAAATATCCATCGATTACAATATGTACCAGTTCATTTTCTTTTTCACTTTTTCAACTTCACTACATACATCTCAGTCTTATCAACCTCTCCCAAGTCAGGAGTCAGATTCATCATTTTAATAAATGTTTTGGGAAGATTTGAACAATCACTCCATTTGTAGAGCACGATTTCTAACTAGTGGATAAAATGCGAAATTGGAATAAAATTTTTATTCCTCGCGTAATGGAGGTAGCAGATTGAAAATCATCTGGGCCCGATGAGCTGATAAAGGTTTCTACAATAAGCCCGCACGTGTTTCCGAACTGCTGAAAAATTGAAAGCGCACGTTTTTGGTAAAAGAGAGATAAGGTCACGAAAAGGATAAGCGCTAACGATAAGCTCGAACAGCACAGTTCAGAGCTGCGACGAAACGCTTTCACTCGATTTATCATTACACTTTTGTTCGTCTTGTTGACAGAGAGAGAAACGAATTAGTTTAACGTAAAAAATGATGTTTATGTTTATAGATAAGTGCCGCCTCGATTTGAACTTCTTAGACAATTTGTCTAAGAATTTAAAGGAATTCGAATCGTGAAAAAGTAAATGAATTGCTGAATCGGACATTTTAATTTGTTCACGACATCAATGATATGCTTCGTTAGATTCTTGATACATATATTAAGAGGTTTACTGGTTGTGAAACATTAAATTAGTAAAATTTAATACAATGTTTACTAATATGAGTAATAAAAAATTGAATTTTTTCATTAATAAAAGAATTCGTGATTGTAATTGCGATTGCTTATTGATGTCGCAGTCAGAAGCAACATGAGGGCTATTGGCGACGGACCTCGTAATTTTGAGCCTTGTTTCAAGTGACGAGAACGACACCTGAGCTGGTACCTCTCTCTCTGCAACCTTCCACACCACGCCGACGAGAGGACTTGGAGCCTCGACACATTTAACGCGCATCAGCCTCTGCTACATGGCGGATCTTTCGTGGCATTGTTGGTTCGAACCAAAGACTCGACGAAAACCACCGGTCGTGAGTCCGTTACCATGACTTTTAAGCTACAACGGCCGCTTAATGAAAAGAGAAAAATATAACAGTGAGTTTTAAAATAATATGACCTTTTTTGGAAGGCAAGTAACTAGCTCAGTTGGCGCAAAAGTTTCTCCATTAAAAACATTTTGTGGGTTCACATATTCAGTATCCAATTTGGGTACTGAATCTTGACTAATTTCTTCAAAATCAAGTTTAGGTCTATGAATTTAATAGTTTTTAATAATTGCCTTTTAGTTTCATATTATCAGAGCCTCAAGTAAAATTGTTTCTGCAGGTCATAATACATATTTTCTTTTATTTTCGTCCTCATTTATGACATTCAAAGCGATAAAAATGCTTTGAATGAGTAATTTTTAAATGAATGAAATGCTAGCAATCTCTCTCCCCAGTCAATAATCAGTTATATGTTTGAATCGGAAGAATTGGTCAATCTGAGACATCAAAAACAATTGGTAAAAATGAACTGATGACTTAAGAATTTATTAGTTCTCTTTCTTTATATATCACAGCTTTACTTGTCTTAATATTTGGTTACTGATTGGTGTAATTCTTTGTTTTGGTAATATAATATAATAAGATTATGAGATATATAGAATAAATGTTATGGCATACTGAGTGCAAAATTATTCTGTCTTAGAACGAATATTCCGTCACTGAAAAAGAAACAACACCATAAAAAACCTTCATATTAAACTCATTTCAATGTCTAAGCTACAGAGGTCAATGTTTTGTAAAGATAACAATAGAAGATTATACGTAAGGCACATACAATGAATAATCCTCATTTGTTCCTAATTCAATGAGGCTTTAAAAACAGTCAGAGATTTTGCAAAGTAAATGAAGAATAAAGCTTTACTAAAGTAATTAAAGAGTGTTTGTGTGTGTAAAATAAGTGGTAGACTGGTATATATAAAGTAGATTAAGTAAATAAAACCCAAATAAATTTGCATGCAAGCATTATCAAAAAGCTCAAAACTACCGCGTGATAAAATAACATACAGTAACACTAAGAAAAATATAAAATCGTGTACTGATGAGTAACTCTAGATTCTATTAAAAATATGTAAAGCAAATAAAGTGTATTGTGTAACGCATTAAACGGCGCAAGACATGGAAATCATAGCAACTAAATTAAAACTACGCAACAAATATGAGTGCCCGAAAAAATAGAGAAGCAACTTCTTGTTAACGTGTTTTGAAGTTGAAGGGTGTGTCATTTAAAAGATTTAAAAGTAAGTGTTCACTACAGCAAAGTAATTACTTTTTCAAGTCACTAAGATTTGATTTAACTTGAAAGGAATTAAATTTTAAATAAAGAAGCTTAGATATAGCACCGGTGATTTCATTTTCATACGTCACTCTGAAGTTTATTTCTTTCAAATCCACCCAACCCAATTGCGCTTCGCTAGAGCAAAAGAGCTAAGTCCCGTTCCGTAATATCTCTTCTGATTCACGACGATTCCACCCTAATAGGTATTATCCTCTAGCAGACAAGAAATCCACGTAAATTAATCATTCACGACCTGCGGTTTGGGTGGGGGCGAACATCGCAAAAAAATACTCTACGATGTCCTCTGATCCCACCTGCGCAAGGAATCCAGTCGAAGGAAGAGATCATGAACAATATGAGACCAACCAACGCCTTGAGGACCAAGGGGCTCCCTGGCCTCTGACCTTGCAACAGGATGTCAGACTCAGGCTCGCTTCAGACTGCATCACGCGCGACAAGCATGCCTAGCCACGCCTAGGCACAAGCTCTCGTGCCAGCCCTTGAAAACAACAAAAAGAACTAAAAGATCATTTTTAGAGTGGATGCCTTGGCCTCCAACTCAAAACGATGGGATATCCTAGTGAAAAGACATCACGATTAGAACGATGACTGTTTTCCTACAAAGTTTGTTTTTCACGGGGCCAGAAACAGCAAGAAATAAATAAAATTATAAATCATGCGATCGATTTCAATTTTTTTTTATCTTTTGTAAGACTCTGGATCATATGTAAGGCTTTGTGTTTATAACGGAGAACAATATCATCAATCAGTTCGAACTATAAAGTCACGATTTCTAAACTATGATAGATGGTGTTTGATTGCATAACATTAAACCACACAAATTCATTTTTTTTTTCTTTCTAGGAAAAGGCGGGGAGCTTAAACTTCAATTTAAAACCTCAAATATCTTGACAACATTTTTTTCTCTTCCTGGAAATAAAAATTTCAAACTTAGTTATTTATTCTTATTTTTCACGTTGTCACTTGGTGTTTGTAAATGAAAATGCGAAACCTTAACAAAAATTTTGATTACTAAGAAACATAATCTCGTTATTCTTATAAGTTTATTTAGATGTATTACTAAGTTATCATATTAATGTTAACAATTCCTCTTCACTCAACTTAACTTTTTTAAACTCCAACTATTCATCTGCTTAACTTTATTCACGTAATTACTCTTCAGTAAATGTTTAATTGATTGCGTAATGAAATTATCACTAATATAACTTCTCAGATAGTTTCGACTATAAGGTTCCATGAGTTATGAGTAAATGTGTAGAATGCCACGTAGATGTCCCTGGCTATGCATGTAAAAAAAAAATTATAAATTACACCAGAAAATGCCCACATAAAAAAGAAAATTACAATAATTCCATACTCTAAGGAACTGACATGAGCCAGAAACTAAATAACTGCATAACATATTAAGGACTTTTTTAATAATAAAAAAAGATTTTGTCTGTTTATTTGAAATCTATATTTGCAGCCAATTTGCAAAGGTTGAGTTTCTATACACACTATTTTACATAAATTCCTCAAAGTGTGACAATTAGAATAACGTCTGGATAACTTGTTATTGCAAGTGCATTCATTGGAATCAAGGAAGATATTAAATAACTTTTTTACTAGTCGACACACTTTTCAAAAAAAAAAAAAAAAAAAAAAGATTTCTCTCTGAAAAGGTTCTAAATTAACGAAGGAAGGGATGATACAATTGATTGACATGATCGATAAGTCAAAGTCTTTGCCGCTATTTCTCAGAATCCTTAAAGTGACACCACGCCTCCAAGTCTCGATTGATACCTCCAAAACTATTTTGAATACTTGCCACAATCAATCATATTTAATAGTCTAGTGTTATTAAATTTATTTTTCTTACAATAGACACCTTCCATCTTTCTTAAAATAAACTTTCCACTAATCAACCGATCATTGGAATGAAAGGCTTTGAAGATTCTGTTATAGAAAAACTGTCTTTAGCAAAACGAGGAAAACTCAATGCATTTCTTCCCATTTGACATTTCTCAACACGAAACGAATATGTGTCATTGAAAGGGCGCTAAAGTAACACAAAAAGCAAAAAAAGCATCCGTCAGCTAATTGATTGACATTATCGATAAGCCAAATCCGTCGTCATATTTCCTGGGATGGGCCACGCCTCTGGTCTCGATTGATACCTCCAATCCATTCTGCGCCTGGGACGGGTCAAGGGATAATTCTTCTCGCTGATTTTCCTAGTTACCTCAGAGCACTTGGGTTACCCGCTGGGCCTAAATGATGTCCCGCTGGGACACATTGATGGGAAAAAAGGGTGGACAGGAGCGCATCACTCAAGTGGCACGTCCCAGAGAGAGAGTTCTGTGACAAGGTGCGAGGCTTCTTCCAGAGGAGGGTGGCCGTTTGCTTTGATTAACGAGTCGCCAATTATCCCTCCTCCCAGACAGGGACTTTTGGGCATTAGTAGAGCTCTAAGCAGATTCATCATCTCGACGGGGGGGGGGGGGGTTCGCAAAGGGAATAAATACTTCATTCACTTGGTGGATTTTAATGAAAGTGGATAGGTCCCGTTTGGTATGAAGGATTGCATTGGACTTGGGGTTGCATTTAACATATGGATGCGGACTTCGAAAAACACATTTTAAAGGAACCTGAAGAAAATATACAGATAATAATATTATTTAGAAAAATACTCTAAAATGTGTTGGACTTTCATTTCCAAAAAAAGAGAAGAAAGAAAAGAAGAGGAGGGGGAGTTTATTTACCAAAAATGAAAGGGGGAAATCATAGAAAAGATCAAGAGAGAGAGAGAGAGAGTACGAAGGGAAAAGATTAAAAGTGAATAATTATAGGCATAGTTTTTCATCAAAATCCGACCGAATTAAAAATAAAATTATTTATCAAAGTTTTATTGAGGAAGTCTGTTATTTTTTAATTAGAGAAATATAAACAAAATATTTTTTTAAATTCAATTTTTAAATAATAAACTGCATACACATTTTGCAAGATACTCCTTAAATTTTTAAATATCTGAACACACATTGTAATATCGTATGAATTGTTTCTGAAATGTCAGACAACTGTATAGAAAAACACACAACACATACTAAGCAAATTACACTAGTTAATAGTTTTAAAAGGAGACTTATGTTTATTTATACAAGTCACTGAGTTCTTTCAATTAAAATTGGAGAGTAAGAACTTAGTAATAGAAATAGCAAATAAGAACATTATAAAATGTTCGTTGTAAAAATTTTAAGTCAGAAAAGAAAAAAAAACCTATAGTAAATGTTGAATAGCTTAGTCAAATGAAGCATAGAGGCATACGTATTGTACTATTCATAATAAAGCTTGAAAGAAAATCGCAGATTATATTAAGAATGATTAACTACAATATCTACTAAGCACTTTATATATATATATATATATATATATATATATATATATATATATAATTTTAACTAATTACAAAAATAATGAATTTGTCAAGAGAAGCAAATACAACAAAAGCGCATTTAACTCTATTTTTTTTTTTTTTTATAATGGTTGACTAATTTTAAATTTAATAAATATTATGCAACATTACCTTTACTGTATTATCATATTTCATTAGCAATATTCGAACCATAAAAGTACTCATTTCTATATGCACTAAAAATTAAAATAACAATTAATTATTTGAAAAAAAATTTGTATCATTGTAGAATTTTAAATGTTGTGCAAAGAGAGCTAAGAATGTTTTGAATAAAATGAAATCAAAAATATTAAATCGTAATTTTTTAGATGAATTTTTTGGTGTTATTCGAATTTCACAGTCCTTGACGTAAAAAATTATTTCAATTTCTAAAGCATTTAGCCTTTTTATTTTTTATTTATAATTTATTAGTTATATTGAATCTACGAAATGTAAAAAAAATGTTAACTAATGAATATTTTAATATAAATTACTCAATTTTTCCCGGTAAAGAATTAACGAAAACTATTTTGTGGGATTTATAATGCATGAATTGCATAAGTAACCATTAATTCTGAAAAGAAGAAGGAAGCTTAATATTAAAAAAATGTTTTATAAGAATAAAAGTTGATGTTGGTAAAAAAAAATCAAATAATTTTTAGAGGAGTGAGAGAATTTCGGAAAATTTAAATCGTACATCAAATTATATTTTTAGGGGGGGGGGGGATACCATTAAGATCCAAAGCATTCGTCAAATAAAATGTAACTTTAAAAATAAAAAATGAATGCAAATTATGTAACAGATTTTTGCGCAATAGATTATAAAAGAGAGAACCCTCTTTCCGCTCTCTCCATTGATCTCAATGAGAAAAGCAAAGAAGTGTGAAGTGCTAACTTCGCGTAGGCCGCCAACTTCCTGGGCGCATTAGGAAGCGCAGTCCGGTATCGTGTTCATCAAATGGAGTGGGTGGCCCGTGAAACGCCACTGACCCCACTGTCTTTTCAGCATTGACACACTTCTTGCAAGACGCCACGGGAAAACGCATTCGCATCCCTTCCCAAGACACAATGGGAAGAGATCTCCGTGGCACAACACCAGGAAAGATTGAGAAACCCAAGTGGGCCAAAGTATTGGTCAACGCATCGTCCAGAACAATGTTAGCGCTGGTCAAGATAGCGGAGTTCCTCTTCTTCGAGATCAACGGAGTTAAGCGCATCCTAATTGCTCAACAACAAGGGGAAAGAAAAGTGGTGGGAACGGACAGTGGTCTCCCACGCCTCTGCAAAACCCACGACTTTGCGATTGAACGCCACTGAGCTTTCGGTTATCCTGGATTTCATGATCAACAATGACGCTGTTTTACTTTCAAGGATTAGCTTCAACAAGCGGATCAACAGTCGTGAACCAGTTTGCGTGCGAGGTTGGAGAGTACAAACAATTTTCAAATGAGCGAGCTATCCCCCCCCCCCTTCCTTTTCATCAAAGGCTGTGATAATTTCGAAATCATCAGAAACGATTCCTATCCGTTTAAAATAAACCGTGTTTCCTTTATACAATACTTTCCACCGATTTGACTTGAAGTGGGATTATAAACCGAAACTTGTATTTCGGAAAGCTTTGCACTTTAAATGTTCTGGTATGAATGCCTTTATTTATGAAACCATCGATTCATATTTAATTTTTTGCGCAGAATTAGCTCGTATATATTATCACCATATTTTAATATGCCGAAAAATTCTCTTTAATTATGAGAAAAAAAAATGTTTGTGATTATGAAAAAAAAAAATGGCTGCAATATTTTTGGATTTATTATAATGAGAAAAATATTTAACACAATATGCACGCTTTTTTTATGTTATGACTCGAATTGTATTTGATAGTAATTCTAGGGACCGCATAGAGAATCTGTTGGCTTTAGTAATTATTGTGGTGCTGTCCCTTAAGTACAATATTAGAAAGTAAATTGGATGAGATCGTGCATTTATTTTAAGAGAACCAGGCAACCGGTAATTTATGCTGCCTCTTCTATCGTCTCTGAAGGCAAATAAATCAATCACAGCTGTTTGGATGATAAATAATTATAATGCAGACAGACATTTCGTGAAAAAGGGTATCCAATTCCGAATTGGACTTATAACAATAAGTTCAGGCTGAAACTTGACATTGGTTACCCTAACCTTAGCCTAAGTAAAAAATGTTAATATTCTAATAACATTAGCAGAACACATTGTGATTTATATAAATTTCAAAATATTATTAAACAGAATTAGCAGTTATATATTCAAAGAAATTCTCTTTTTAATATCATTACTTCTACATCAGTTGCAACACTTTATAGTAATCTTCAATTTCCTTGAACTGTTTTCCCGTATGCAAATAAATAAATGTTTATTGTTTGCTTAAAGTTAGACGTAGTTTTTTTACCATGATATTTAACTAAGAGTTTTTTAAAGTAGTTTTTACATTACTTGGATCAAGCAAGAGTAATATTTCGAATCTATTAATAATTGATTTTGAAAATGTTAATGTTTTTCTTACTTTTTCATTAAATGTGAATACAAATTTTTATGAAGTTCTTTTTGGTGGATTTATAATATTACTGAGGTGGGTTAAATCAACAGAATTGCGTCTTCGTATTTAACGGGGGGGGGGGGGGTGTTTTTTGTTTATCGAAGATAAGTCCTTGTCCTATTTGCAAATTCTTTCTTATGCGATAATCTTCCAGCATAGAGAAGGAAAAATTACATTTCATTTATGAAAGGCTTTTTAAAATTTTTTTATAGCTTGGGTTGCCTTAAAAATTGATTTTTTTAAGCCTTGAAAAGCGTTTTAGTACATCTTTAATTATTTTTCAAGAATAAAAAAACTATACAATGCAGAGGAAGATAAATTTTTTTGAGAGTATGGAACTTGAATGTATATTCTTTGCCTTTTGTATAAACATTTCATTTATTTAACACATTTTTACATTATTATAATGAATTGTTTAAACAAACATACATTTAAGCGAAATAACATTAAACTAAATCTGTTGTTGATTTATACAACTTAAATATTTTTCTACAAACATTAAACAACACGCAATTTTAAAATAAAATTCGATTGAAGTAACTTAACCCCCAATTTCAAGAGTAATTTACGAATTTTTAAATAAAAAAGAGGTGCAACGAATATTCGCTGTAATGAGTCGCGCTTTCTTTTTTTTTCATTATATTACTGGTTTTTGGTGTTCTGTAAAAAAATATGAGTGTTTTTCCAATTTATATGAATCAGATCTTACAGACAAAAAGTAACGGATAAATAAAAAATAAATATATTTGAAAAGACATACGAAATATATAGTATTAATAAAAAATTACTACTCCTTTTTATTTCTATAATTAATATTTAAATAATATTTTTTTACTGTGGTATTTTGCACCATTTTTTAAATCTCACTTGTGTACTTGTAACAGTTAATAAGATCAAAATACATATTTCGATTTATTAAACGCAGCAATAACAATTTAAATTGTAGTTCATCATAAAAAAGCTAATTAAAAATTTTAGACAAGTTCTCTTTAATTCGGCTCATTAGGGATCAGGTTATCGAATGGCAATAGAGTTTTAACGGGAATACCAAAAATAAATCTCTCTAGATAAAAATTTAACTGATTAAAACATGTATTTAATTTAAATATGTATTTAAGCGTATTCTGAGTCTATGTAGACGATGTAAATATCCAACAAAGTACTTCATTTTTCTGGCTGTTACAAATATTACATTCAAACATTAAACATTAATTGAATTGAATATTCTTGTATCGGTAAGAAACACAGAGCAAAAGGAAAATCAAATCAATACAATAATAATTGAAGCAAGTTATAATCAACTACTCTAGTCACATAAATCATATAATCACAAGCTTACACTTATTTGTTTTATTAACACTTGAACAACATTTGCTGGGCTTCTAGAATATTTTACTGTAGATTACACACTGTACACACACAGTTATAATATTGTACAAACGTGATATATAATCCGATAAAAAAACAAGAAACATTGTATGCAAATGAAAACTAACAGTTACGATAAACTCTAGGAGAAAATGCGAGTGGTGCTGCATCTCGTTCCGGCGATCGCGGCCAAAAAATTTACGAAGTCACAAGAAAAAATTTGACAGCGAATGACTTGATTGGTGCCGGATAATAGAACATGCCAAACAACTGAATGCCGGATTAAAGAGAGGATACTGTAATAATTTAAATTACAAAAATTTAAAAAGATAATAACTATGCTGATGTTATGCTCAACCTTTTTTTGCTTACTCATGAATATTTTTGTATTGTGTTTGATTTGCTTATTATTATAATGACATTCCCATGTACTCAATCAGAAGTTGATTTAATTTTGATATTCACATCTATTGTATTTTGAATACTATTTAACGAATGGCATTTAAAAATGATCGACAGAGAGAAAGGTCTTCTCTCATCAAGAACAGCAGTGCAAAATGGCATTAAAAATAACTATCTTAAATAGATGTATTTATTCTAGTATCATTAGATATTTAATTAAGAAAATTCTCCCTATATTTTTTTATTTTAATTTCTAAGTGTATAAAAAAATTAAAATATTAACCTTCCCACCTACAAATGAAGTCTTTGAAATTTAGCACTGTAGGTTATATAAGACTTTACACTCATATTAATGCGAAATCAGGAAGTACATCAGTGTTTTATTTTCTGATAAATAGATATATTTATTATAAGAGAACAATTATAGGAGTTTTGTTGTTTATTAAATCAGTAACTTGAATTAAAAATAAGTAAAAAAATTACGAGTGAATGATTTGCGTGTGTATGGAACAAAAAACAATTTGTTTCAAATTATAGATTTGACCTTTTCTGTTGCATACTTTGAGACTGTTGACTTTTTTTTTTAGTTCCATTGCTCTCAGCCTATGAACTTTAATTCGTATAGTGAGTACAAAACGCTTACTCTTTAAACTTTAAACGGTTGACTTGATTCAAAACAATCATTAGAATATTTTTTTTTTAAAAAAATATATGTCGTCGGGAATTCAACAGTAGAATCATTAACGATTCGATGAGCCGAATCGATATTCTCATGACCAACTCATTCCCTGTACGCGTTGGTTGGCGGCTGTAGGAATTTCTAGAACTGAATCCTCATGGGATATATTGTGCTAAGCGCAAGGTTAAGATATTACTACTTTTCTATAAAAAAATTTAAATTTGAAGTTCGGGACAGAGAAAAAAGAATGAAGTTAAATAACATTATATGTAAGTTGTAAAAGTATAAAGCAGTTTATAATTTGATCTACAGATAATGTAAAGAATAAAAAGTGGTTTATTAAAATTATATATATGACGTAAAACCAATGCCATTTAAAAAGCGAAAGATATCTGTGTTTGGGGTTTTCTCCCAATACAAAATCAATTTTTAACGATATCACTCAAAGATTCAAAATGTTTATAACGAACAGAGTCACAGTCAGAGGATAAATACACTGGTTACTCATAAGAGAATTTTCTCCAAGTAAGACGCGTGCATATACGAGGTTTTTTTTCAACAACCTCCGATCGAGCTGTTGAACAATCAGATTGCGCATCTCTCTATCTATAATATCTGCTAATACCAACGCCATCTCACCATTTTAAGTTGAACTGTAGGCACACAAACACAGATGGTACATTTGATGCTCCCGGAAAGTTCGAGTTGCAGAGTGTACTTTGATGTAGCAAAAATTCATTGAAAAATGATACGAGTAAATGGTGAAAACTTTACGAGTGTTGTGCTTGAATGGTGTACACAATTTAAAAACGGGATAATCGACGTTCACGAGGAAGGGAGACAAAAATGCAAGTTTGTTTAAACGAACCTTCAACAACCGGTAAGTTTTGGCTACGAGTTTTTGGTACCAAAAAAGTGTCTTGGTTGTTGAGTTTATGGAACCAGGGTCTACGATCAATGTAACTGTTTATTGTCCGACTTTATGAAGATTGCGAAGAGCCATTTAAAACAAAAGAAAAAAAAATGGAGTTTCGAAACAAATTGTAAATCCATCTCACCTCACTGGTGGTAACGTTCCTCGAAGAGGGGAACTGAAAGTTCGCCCACCGAGATGACAAATGATTGAATCTTCACGGCGATTACGTTGAAAAGTAACCATGTTTGTAAATAACTTTTGGTGATAAATTCATCTAGATGTGTGCTTCTTTTTTTTTTTTTATGATCCATCGGAGATTGAAAAAAAAGTGGCCCTCGTATAAGCCTATACGCATTTGGGTTTGATCATTGTTAGTAAAGGAGTTACACTACTTACATGGAGGCTTGCTGTATCCTGTGGAGGGGTAGATAAGCCGCCGGTGACCCTGTTCTATGAATAATGTCCATGGGTAAAGGAGAATGTTCATCTGCACTGTTACTTGTGTCTGCAAATAAAAAAGTTTTACAGGTTTCAATCGACAGAGAGACTTATACATAAAAAAAAATGATTTATTAAAAAAAGTAAAGCATTCCAATGAAAAGGAAGAAATAAATAAGATTAATCAAGGTGTCATATATTCATATTTGTCGGACATAATCAATCACAAGAACAGACGGCCTCTCCACCCACAACTGGTAATTTAGAACAGTGGACCTAAATGAACTACATATTTAGATCATTAGATTAAAAAACATTCCTGTTATACATACCGAAACATACCGCGGTTGATTAGAAAAGGCAGTCCTATCAATATATTTTCGTGTTATTATGACTCTGCCACTCTGATTAATTCATCAAGAGAATTTTGTACTTTTTTAAAAAAGAAAATAAGGTATATTTTAGTTAAGCATATAAACGAGTATTTGTATTAAAAATTTTAATGTAAAGAGTTATTAAAATAATGAAGAATACAGTTTTTGATACAGATAATTCATTAAAAATAAAAATTATTTATGGGAAAAAATATTTTTTTACTATCGTGAAATAGTGAAAACTGGTTCGTCCAGGGTATTCCTTATAAGTATGATACTTACTTTTTTAAAAAGGATGTATTAGTGTTTATGTACCATTGCCATTTTACCATCTTTTCTTAATTTTAATGCACTATTCTTTTTATTACGTAAATGTGTTTGCGACATCGATCTAATTATAAGTTGTATCACTGGTTGCATTTCTATCAGTAATTTGTTCCATCCCAAGTTGAGTAATTTGAGTTAATAAATAAATAGTTAAATAATATAGGAACTCAAATTAGGTTTATTTAAATCTTAGAATAATCAAAACACAGCATATTTATAACCACGTCTGTGAGTCCTGTCCAACATGCGTCCGAAACTAAAGATTAATATTACAAAAAAGTTACTTAGTTGTTACTAACTAATCAGGTTCGATTCATTTGAGAGTGGAATCCGAATAACTTTCCGTACTTAGATCCTCAATTCTCTCTATCATCTGATTCTATCCTTTTATTCTTATCAGCATAAATCCATTTCTAATTTCGGCCTTGTGACTTTCCGATAATTTTCTCATCCTCAACTCCTCTACTATTAAACTCTCAGCAACTTGTAAACGTTACCTTATTAATCCTATTCACTGCACTTTCCTAATTCAACTCTAATTTAAATAAGTCAAGGTTCTTTTATTGGAAAAGGTTTACAAATCAAATAACGTCATATGAAAGTACCCAACGGTTTGTTGAAAAGGAAATATGTAATACGGAAATGTTTTAAGTAAGAAAGAAGGAAATCTTACATTATTTGCATTTCGGACCAATAGTTGGTGTCTTATGTACACGGAGTCAAGTCTCTGACAATGCGGCTAAACGACTGGTTAAACCATATGATATGAAATACGTTCTCTAAAACAACAGATGTTGAGCAAAAGTAATCTTATACACTGCTTGTATTCAGCAATATTAGCATTCGTGCAATAATAAGCAGGCTGCTCAAATGAGAGCCGAACCTTTGACAATAAGTATTCAAAATTTATACCAACAAAGGCTACACGAAACGGGTGTCAAAGGAGCCACTTTTTTAACCGAACGAAGGCTAGGTGGACTAAGGCAAGTCAAGAGGACATTCCCTGAATAATAATTCTTTCGATATCAAAGATTTCTTTATAGTGCTGACTAGAAGAATATGCAAATGCGTTAAAAAAATACAGGTTTTTATTATCGTACCATGGAAGTATGAAGCAGCAGAAAAAGTAACGCTTCGTTTATAGGGTACAATATTATTTATCAGATATGAAAAAGAGTCGATTGCAATTTAATTATCTTGTATTTGAAAACATGCATATCCAAAATGTAGTTTTTACAATACGTCATCACGGAATTGCGTATTTAAAAAAAAAAAAAAAAAAAAAAGTCTTGGTTCCGCGGCTAAGCTGTAAAAGTTAAAATAGATACTCTAGTGTAATTTTTTAGGTATTCATAAGTAATAAAATACCGAATATATACTGCTATCTCTCTCAGTCTATCTCTTCAGTAGGTTTATTATAATGAGTTGAATACCATAAAGAGCATTTTTTTTCCCTCAGAATTCTTATTATGAACACTATAATTGGGATTTTCTTTTCATTTTCAGCCGTGTCACCTCAAATGCAGGAAAAGCAGATCCAGACTCGTCATTATTTCTAAATTTTGATTCCCTTCATTCCTGAGAGGTGATATTTTTGCTTCGAGGAACAATGAGTTCCGACCTACATTAAACCGAACTGAGGCCCTTCAGCAACACGACGAACGTGCCACAGAATTATTCGGCACTTTTCTAATAAAAGATTCCTCTTGAAAATAAAAAAAAGAGGCCACTAAAAGAATATGCAGAATCGAATAAATGCTCAGATCAGGTGTGTATTACAGTTTCTTACTTCTGGTTGAAGCGTGACGTGCAAAACCTCCACCTTTAACAATATCCTCCACCACCACAAAGCCGCCATAAACGTCTTTCAAAACATATTCTTCTTTTAGAGAGAGCTTCCCCGCACAAATCATTCTCCAAGATCGCATTCAGAATAAAAATATAAAAAAAAATTAAAGGGGAAAAAAATCTGCGGGGTCTTATTTCAATTTCATTTCGCACATTGTATCACGGAATCCACGCAGTCAAACAGAAACTTCTTTCTTGCCTTCTGTGGATGATCACTCGTTTAGAAGTGAATTCCAGTGACTGGCCTTCATGTAGAATGCGGCGCATGCCACCAAACAATACGACGGCATTACCAAACTTGCGATTTACCACCATTTCCTATGCTTTTTTCTTTCTTTTCTTCATCTATTTAGTTTTTCTTTCGCCTCCTTTATTAACCCTCCAAGTTCCCATAAACAACACTTAACCTCGTTCTCTCGTCATCCATTGTCTTTAGAAGCAGGGGGGAGAGAAAGGGGAAGAAACAGAAAAAGTTTTCATCGAAAACCAGCTTTGCTTACTCCCGGGCTGGGCTTCACATTTAAATTCACTGCCTCGGAGAAATCCAAGACTTAGCATTGCTCTATACCCTTTTTTTCCAATCGAGATTTTGAAAAATATATGTTTAGTTAAGAGCAAAGTTCAAATACGTTTCTGCTGATATGTTTAAAGTCATACATAAGATGCAAATTAATTTAGGGGAAATTTGAATACTGCCTCTTCCTTATATTGAGAGTGACATTTATCTAAATATTCAACAGCAAAACAATGCTTTAAGGACATTCGCCACTTGGTAGTCAGTTGTGCTGTCATGACATTTTGTATCTATATCTTAAAATAATTAAGAGAAATGAAAAACGAGTTATTTTCTTTTAACTAAAATTCCAACAATGCAATTGCATTTATAAGTAATTTTAACATTACTATATATATATATATATATATATATATATATATATATATATATATATTTGTATAATTGTCCACCATATAATACAGCTACTCTGAATTAATAAAATTGATAAAACTGCCACGAAACAGAATTAATATAATAATTTACTACAGGCAACAGAAAAATTTTTGCCTCGAAAGGGAAAATGTAAAACAACGGCAAACAAACAAATAAATAAAATGAAATAAAATAAAAATGAAAAGGCGATATCAAAATTATTGATTTTTTAAAAAGCTATTCTATCCCGACTTTTCTTTACTTTTCTCAATAAAACGTGTGTGGTTTACATTTTAAGAACTAATTTTTAAATTTGCATAACCTTAACCAATAAATTAGTGTTTACGGCTAACATTAGTAGATTCATGAGCTTTTAAATAGACGAAAGTCGTAATTATTTAAAATTTATTGTTTTTAAAATTAGATCAATGTTTTAAAATTCCCACTTCATCTACAAATTTTAAACAATTTATTTTCCTCAATTTCTAAGAAGTGTTTTCTAGCAACCCTGCGTATGGGTCTGGTTGTACCAATGCTATTTATAGCTTTATAGATTTTTTCTCATAGATAGAACGAAAAACTGTACCTCCCCCCTGTAAATTAGTTATATCTAATTTTGTAGAATTTAAAAATATAACTATGTCTCTAAATCCGTATTACCTTCACAAAATATCAAATATGTTATCCTAAACTACCAAAAAAATTACAAAACTTTATAACGATTACAAAAAACTAACAAGCAAACCACCTTCGGCACTTTAAATACATGACCATTATGAAAAATAAAAAATAGTTCTGGAAAAAGCAGTTTTAAAAGTCAATGAAATGACTTGGCACACTATTAAAGAAAATTTAAATAATGCGCTAAATAATATAACTAGAGCTACGAAATTTTGCTCATGTATTTAGAAAAATTATACAATTAAAATAAGGCAATAAGTTTTTTCCCCCGATATCTTAGTAATTTTTAGGGTACTGCGTATCCCTTCAGAGCGGTCGATCCCGAAATCTAGAATAGCGTAACCTCAATTTTTCTTAAGAGATTTCAAAAAAGTAAAATATATATATTCAAAGCCACACAATGCAGTTGTGCTCTATACACATCAATTATTAAAGCTCCATTGCGCAGTCATTGGCAGCGAATACCTCTGGAGATATTAAAGTGTGCCTGTCACACCTACTCGAGTCTGGGTAGAGCAAGTTATGATATTTCAGTCTTCTGGCGCTCGGAGGCGGCGTTCGGGCCATGGTTTGATTCACTTCATTTGCATGAATGCGCCATCTGAAAAGATCAGGAGAGAGGGAGAAAGGAAACTATCTTTCTGCACATTACGGAGAGTGCGTGCTTTTAGGGGACTCCAAACACGTCCAGGGGCACGAAGTGCGGATAAAAGCGAGGCAAACATTACTTGCCTCTCAACCGACTAAGTGCCGGCAGTTTGTAGGCATTGTGATAACCAGCTGCATTCAGTGATGTAGAACTCCTTCCTTCTTGGTCCCTCTTTCTCTCGTGCAGGTAGAATTCTTCCCCTCCCGAGATGTGTTCCGGAAGATGTGAGTCTTCTGGATGGTTTATCCTGCCAATCAAATTAAACCAAAACCTCTGCACATTTTAATCCAAATGCATAAACCTTAGAATATTATAATTCGTCACTATTTCTGCTGCATTCCTTAGTATTGCTTATGAGGAATAAAAGAATTCAATTAGAAATAGATTCAAGAATGATTTTGAGAAATAATATGATTAAAAGAAGGTAAGTTTGCCTGTAATCATATTCAAACTATCAATTATGATTTGATTTCGCTTATTTGAAATTGATCATTATAATGGTTTTAGAAATTAAACTATGGTCCTCATTTACAGTGTGAGCGAGCTACATTTCACAACTAAGTTTCCACAGCAAGTTACTTTGAAATCCATTTGAATTTCCTTATTCCACAGTCTGTAGTTTGTGTAATCTGGTCTTGAACTGCACATAACTCTCCGCAGGCAAAAAACTTGTATCCCCCTTATCCAATTACCACATTTGTTAACTCCAAATGACCGAGGAAGTATCGAAACAAATTCTACCTTGATTCCATTTATTAACGACACACCACAAATGCTTCTCTACTTATACATTAAAAATTCAATTATCATAATTTGAATTATCTAATTCAACTCGAAACTATCTGGTTCGATGAGAAAAAAATCCTGTTCAAAATTATTAGCTCATAGAAAATTAGATCTATGGTATATTGACAAGTACAGAATGAATTTGTGCATATATTTTGAGGTTGCTTTTAGGGCATATAAATCAATATTTCCCATGCAAAGTGAGTAGATGAGTCTAATTTAATGGTTAATCGTCTCAGTTAACATAAAATCTAAACCGCCAAAGCTCGAAAGATTTTCACAGCACAAAGATAGCTGTAAGTTCCATTAACTATATTTACATCCCTATACATCCCAGATTCCAACCAGAAATTCAGATTCCCTCCCTTTTGACCACCCGAGTACAAGCTTCAGAAAACAAGTTTATGAGTAACCTTTAACATCAATAATCGTAATAATATCTCTGATAATAATGATCCAAGCAGCATGTAATCACTCGATCTATGAATCAAATTTGAATAGATTAATAATTGATACGTGTAATAACAGTATTAAATCAAACCATCTTCATCCATCATCTTCATTACAACTAGTACAGTGTCAATTACATTGCAGAACATTTCACTTCAACTAATCATTCATTGAACTTGTCATTTGAAATGGAAACATTTCTAAGTAAGATATTCGATCCCTTAATTAAAGTGATATCTAACTGACCATTGACGGTTATCTTTTTTTTGTTTTTTGCACACGATTTCGTAATAAAAAGAGCATTGATGTTTGATTCAATAAAAATACAGTCTCGATTTTAAATCGATAGTATTTATCGGGATTAAAGAAAATGTAAATGGGAGTGATTAAGATAATTGCAGCAGGAACACAAGTGTTATGATATAAAAAAAAAAAGCATTTCAAATTGGCAAATTTATTTATTTTTATTTCATTTCATTTTTCACTAGATTTTCCAATTTTTCCAAAGAGAGAGAGAGAGAGTATTAATTATTTATTTTTTACAACAGAATGAGAAAAAGGATGGCCTTAATTCGGTCTTTGTTTTGTTTACCTTCGATTTCATTGATGATCGAACTGACGTAAAAAAAAGATGTTTAATTTAATAATGAGGTTGCTACAAACGATTGTCACATCTTTTAAAAAGTCGGATAATCCAGAAACGCACACGTACGTGACATCTTTTATAAACAAAAATTGCCTCTAATTATACAAATTATTTCTATAAATTCTTCTTTAACTCATCTTTTTTTCCCTTTTTGGCCCACTTTAAACACAACAACCACGTTTCTCAAGGAGTACTTGAACCGGCTTTACAAAAGAGAAAGGAAAGTACGAAACATACAAACACAGAAAGAAATCCCCACAGTTTTGAAATTCTGCAGCATGCTACAAGGTTATCAGTGAATTTCGCCATCTGTCGTTTGCAGTATTTCAAGTTTTCCCCCAAAAGACTTACCCCTCGCCCCAGCTGCTAACGGGGAAGAACACCTGAGATTCTATGAATTTGTAACAACTACAATCAAACATTTGGTTAAAGTGATAAAATCCAGAAACAATTTAAATTGCTAACAGCGATTAAAATTTTTTCTTAAAGAAAGCGTCAATAAAATTTCGCGACAGTAATATTTTATGAAATAAAAAAATAAAATAAATAAATTCTATCTTCAATAAAGAACAAATTTTCAAAGTTCTTTATGGCAAATCTGGAACTATATAAGATTATCTAAAAATATCTTACGATTGAGATTTGTTATTCTAGATAATATTAATTCAAAGGTAGTTTACTATATTAAAATAATTTATTAAGTTCCTGGCATTAAGTTTCCTACTTTTCTAGTTTTAATTATTTTACGAATTAATGCATTGTTTACATTAGGAATGCGAGTAATCGAGAAAACAATATTCACACTTACATTAAACAGTAACATATAAAAGTTGCAATGTTTTATATAAAATAAGTTATAAAGTGTCTGAAGTTTCTAAAACTGATTCTGAGTTTCCCACTAACCACGAAAGTAGAAAGAATTGCCCTCTTACTTCGATATGTAAATAAAGGAAGAGAGAGAGCATTGAAGAAAAGAGTAGAGTATTGAAATGCCAGTATAAAATAAAGAATAGAGAAAATACTGGATTAAAATCGATACTGCTGGCATAATTCAGTTCTAGTATTTGAATACGTAACAAAAATACATTTCATAACTTTTAATAATATTTAGCACGCTGAGTTTATAATGTATCGAATAACTTATAGAATAAATTTTAGGTAGCAAAAATTTAAATACAAAATCCTTCACGTCTAATAAAAAAAAAAGGCTTTAAAAATTTTTATACAACAATTTAATACATTTTATTACATTTATGAAAGTTAATTATTTAAGAACAGGGAAGAAATTCGTTTTAAAAAACTCTTCATTTTCATATTCACAAATTCACATTTTCCCCTCCTATAACTCATCGCTTTCCAGTTCGCTATCTTCGAATCTACGTATCTCTCTATATATACAACGCTTGAAGTAAATGAAATATTCAAAAAAGTGTCAGAATTTTATGAGTATTCAAAAGCCGAGACGGGAGTGACTTAAATGCCAATTTTCAACTTAGTAATCCACATGAGTCTTTCTCATTCAAATCGGGGGCTGTTAAGGGACAGAGAAGGCGACTCAACATTTCATCGAAATGCTGCCTCTGTCCTCACCCGAGACAGGTACAGATGTCGCATTCTGTCCACGTACCTGTCCAACAATTGGGTTGGTGGCATTTCCTCCTTTAAGAGTTACATCCATGTTCTTCTTTTCGTTTCAATTCAACGAAAAACCTGAACATCTCTATGTACATTACAGCCGAGTTCAATTGTTTCAAGAAAGTTTCTTCACAATATTGTTATTTGAGAATTGCCAGTATCGTGCTAGCAATGTTTGCATTGAATTTATGTGTTTGAGTTGAGGTGAAGACAAAGGATAATTTTAACATCTTTATGCACTCGATGATTGAGTTCAATCACGCGCGAAAGTCTTTTTTTAGAATTTTCGATCACACGGTAAACATCCATTAAGTTAACTACATGCTTCTGATTTTAAAGTGAGATGCAGTCAACGGGAAATTTATACGAGTACTACGGTTGGGTTAAATCGCTTCCCAAAGTTTCTACACCATAAAAACAGGAATGGTCCAGTAACGCGATGGCTACTTTTTAAAATTTATTAGCATTAAGACACATAGTTGAGTCAACAGTTTTCAATTATGTAGGAATGACAATTTATATATTTTGGAACATTATTTGAATTTTTGGTTTTGCATTTAAAATAATGAGTATTTAAATCTATGAAATGACTTAATTACAGCATTTTTTATTCAATTTCAGCCTAAAGAAAGCACTTGGAAAGTTTTTGTACGAAAGTGATTTACATTCCCTCCAGAGATGCGCTCTGAAAAGGATAAACAACCCAAGTGTTTATATACAATATCGTGGGGTGAAGAGCAAGTTCAAATTACAGATTCGGTTTCTGGTTTGGGAAGACTACAATGGAAGTAAGTTTTTAATTCTGAATGATATGAATAGAATATGCATGTGTAAGGAGGAAATTGATTCTCTTTGAAATATTTGACTGATATTATAGGGATTATCTCCATAGAAACCAGCAATGAAAGAAATAAAAAAAAAATAAGGCTTTATTTAAAATACTCGTTGGAATGAATCTCATTTGTCATAGTGCGTTCAATAATTAGAGAATCTCAGTGAAGTTCACAACATTTATGAGATAATAAGTCAGACAGAATATCCGTTGTCTCACAGTTCGGTTATTATTCATTAGCTCCTTTACTTTTCAATATTACAGGAGAGTGGCGACTCAGAGTGTTGAAAACATTTTGTAAAAAAAAATATTTTTCAGATAAATCTTTTTCTTAAGCAAAGACACCAGGATAAAGAAAAATAATAACTTAAGCAATCCAGGAAAATGCAATACTTCTTAAAATATTAACAAAGTCACTTCTGCATATTTAAACAGCGGTTTATACTCAATGTAAAGTTATAAAGGAAAGACACAGCATGTGTGAATAATTAAAGAAAACAAATTTTTCTGCGTTTCACATTTCAGAGGAAAAGAAAAAAGAAGTATATACTGAGCCATTGTAAAGCTTAACTAGGTTTCAGAGCTCTTGAAAATTATAACTTGAATAACTCGGTTATTTCTCGATTGGAATAATGCGAATTTTTAATTCCAAGGGGTTATAATCTTAAGCCTTTGACTGTTGATTAAAAGCTAAAAGCAATTTCAAATTTAAAAGTAAATTTAGAATTTTAAGAGTTTGCCAACTGATTTACAGATTTAAAATTTTAAAAACTAATAAACTCAAGAAGGATTTATATTTAAATAATTTAGAAGGATAAATCTGTTTCGAAAGCTATTTTTGCTTCGTTGTTTTACAATAACAGCTATCGATATCAAAAATAATGATATTGTTGAAAATCTCAAAGTATCATGACATATTTTATGACAGGTTAAGTAGCAAAACTTTATAATTCTTTAAAAACTTTTCCGATTTCATCAAGTGAAGTGGTCATAATTACGAACTCGTGTCCGGCATTCTTTTATCGAGCCGTGGATTCGAATTCTGATTCCACTAAAAACCTACAGTGATACAGGTTGATGCCCATTAAATATTTCAACGCCCCAAGTCTTCACGTTGGTGTGGTGATGAAGTTTGGAGAATAGTGTGCTGGCTCAGTAATCACCCTCAAAATTACGATGTCCATCGCCAGTCTCCCTCGTATTGCTTCTAAGTTAATGAACAAAAATCAAATCGAGTTTCTCGAAACAATGTAATGTTTTGTGGCATTAAAGAAAATTAAATTTTCTCAAAATATTAGTAATAATCAATACCAAAACAGTTTTAAGAAATAGAATAGGTGGATATAGTAAATGTTGACAAAGTGATAAACGGTCGAGAAAAATATTAGAATACATTTAAAAAAAATCAATACTGGATATAAATACGTAGTTGACGCATATTTAACATATTATGTAAAATAAATATTACAATGCTGCCTCAATTCGATAATATTATTTGCATTTACAAAGAGAGATCATCATCACTGACAATTTAGTAGCTGTCCTCAATTACTTTTTTACACGTATTGTATGAACTTGGCGTTAAGAAATATGTGAGATATGCACGATGTGCCGAAAACACATTTAAAAAAAACTTTTTTAGCTGTTCAGTTTATTTACCATCATTATGTTATAATGTGATTGTCTAATATCATAAATACAACATAAGATAGGGGGGAAATATTTATTTAAATGGAAAATATCAACTTTATCGGTTTTATCACACTTCATTTACCTATTTTAATCTAGAATTAAGATAAAAATAAAATACTGAATAATAACCCCGAATGTCTTAAACTAAGACATTGTAAAATGCTTCCACATATTTTAGTCATTACTAATTAACAAAAGCAAAAAAAAAAAAAAAAAAGAATCTACAGTAAGACCCCATAACTCGCGATTCATTACTTGCTAGTTCGCTTAACTCGCGATTTTACCATCGCATGGAGATTCAGATTGATTTTTTTGTTCAGATGATTTCCATAATAATTAGAAATGATATCGAAAGAGTGTAAACGTAACGCAGAAAATTCATGGTGGGGTTGTAATATATATTATCGCTCAGATTATAATAATACTGAGTGTGTGAAAAAAAGTGAAATTTAATGGTGCAAGAGCCAGATGTGGCTATGCTGCGCCAAACAAGATATAACCGTGGTCTAGACGCTTGAAAAAATAGGGGGAAAAAGATGAAGTTTGACAAAAAGGAGGGTAGAAAATAGAGGAGGATTTCTAGGGTATTCCGGAGGTGCATCACCCTTTTTTAACAACGACAGTAAGCCCCATAGGAAAGGAAAAGAGCACTAGGGAGCCTCGAAATCACGATACCCGTACCTGCCTGAAGAAGGCAAGCTCCTGAGGTCCCCTGATATAATTCCCAGGCGCTGGGTACCCATTTTAGTCTCCTCTTACGTCATGCATAAGCTAGAGTGGGACTAATATTTTACACCCGATCCCCACACGGGTGATATTAATACTGAAATTCGTGGTTTAGTAACGATTTGGTAATTAACGGGATCCAATTGTTTTCAACTAATTGTACATTTCGATCGGGAAATTTTCAGTTGGCATATAAGTTTAAATGCTGAATAAAATAAATAAGTGATTTCATCTAAAACACAGCCACATTTTATCCTTTATTAATTAACAACAGCAAAAGAGATCTTTCCAGCCTATCTTTCAGTTCAATAAGCCATCCCTTAAATTCATGGAAATCAGTTGCCATATAAGTCGAAAAAACGATGCCTCCCAGCAAAATTTTTGACCAGAACTCTTCTTTAATGAGTGGCAAAGGAAGAGGTAATCTCGGTATTGAATAATTCCCATTCGACAGCCACGTAGAAGTTAAAAGAAAGTGCAAGACTATTTCGTATCATAATGCATTAAAATATGACATCCCCATGTCAACAAAAACAAAAAATTCGATATAAAAACCAACTTTTTAAAAGCAACGTTTTTATATGGTGGCAAAGTTTATTAGAGAAAATTATTGAAATATTAGTTAATACTGTTAGTTATTTTATCTTTAAAATTTACTTAAAAAGAGACATTTGTGAGCGTATTAAAAAATTCATAATATAAAATCAAAACATGCATTTGAAAGTTTGTAAGGCATTCTATTAAAAAAAAAAATGGGAACCAGAATTCAGAAAAAATTATTGTGATAAGACATGGCGCCTAATATTGGAAACTTTCTTTCTTGCGAATGATTACTGACTAAAAGTCAGCAACCCTTACTATCTCGGAGATTGTAAAGGGGAGATAGTATCTCCCCTTTGTGAGTACAAAAGGTTTACGATAACCTCATGCGGTGTGGGGAGTGCCCGGTGCTCCCAGAGGGAGAAAGAAATTTTTCCCTGAATCCTAAAAGCGCCTAGAGGAAAGAATATTTTGACTTATTAAAATTATTGAAATATTAGTTAAAACTTGTCGCAAACGTATAAATATTGCATTGTTAGGCGAGTACGAACGATTCCCAAAATTTCAAAGCTCTAGCTTGATGGGAAGTTGATTAAATTAACGATCGAAAATTTGATGACACACACACACACTCACACACACACACCAAGTGAAATTCAGAAAAACGTTGTAATAAAGAAAGGGCGTCGCAGTTTTCTACTTCCACGAATGGTATAGATATAATTAGCCAACAGATCTTCCCAGTAAATATGTAAGCAATGCATTTTTTTTTCTCTGCTGGGATTATTTATGAAGGTTTGCACGCAACCTAGGCGTAAATATGTAAAAGAGCTAAATTATGAACTGTTTATGAGTCAGGGGGTCATGTTGTTGCAGGTGTAGGAGGACCAAGATAGCAAATATATTTGAATCCTATTTAAAGATGTCATTTAAGGAATTTTTACGATCCTCCTCGCAGTTAAAGGGCTATAATGTACTCATGAATAGGTCATAGCTAGATGGTTTTAAATATTTGATGAGTCGAATCCCAATGTGAAAAGAAAAAAAAAAAAAAAAAAAAGAGAAATATTTTCCGTCACCTCTTATAAATGAACATTCACACATATGATACGTTTCGAAACTTTTTAAATGAATTGTCTTGAAATGAATGCAAGTTTCGCTTTTAGTACTTTAACTAAAGAAATCATTCTGAATAATTTAAAAGTCAAATAGCACGTCTGCATTTAAATAAACAATAATCGAATGAATAATAAACACATCAGATTCCTCGTAGCACGGGTAAATGACCTGAGCGAATCTCAGGGCGAAAGTTTTTTTAATGCTTATTTCAATGACTATTGTATATTTTCTCGAAGCAAATTTGTGATTCCCGGATTTTTCTGTGCATTTTAAATATTTATTCAGAAATATTAAATATATAGTAATTTTTTTTTTCTTTTATGATGCTGGAAATAATGTTAGAATATTACTTAACGTAGTGTTTTTATAATAAATATAAATAATAATCCTAATTAATTTTTTCGAATAAAGGCATAAGCAAGTTTTTCAGTCGGGCATGATTGTTTTAATTTTGTATTAAAAAAACGAGTTCTCGTGTACATTTCCCGTTAACTAGTTAACTTCTGGGGTTGCTTTACTATGATGTTTGATGAGAGAACCTCGCTTTGTGAAAGAACCGTGACATGTGTATATTTACTATATAAGAAGAAGTATAATGAGAATAATAGTAAGATAATAAGAGGAGATAGAGGAATTAGAGAGATTTAGAAGAACACTATATTGAAATAGGATTCTTTGTTATAATATTTGAATAAAGAATGCGATTAGATAACCGCTACCCAATATTAATTTATTTTGATTTTGCGTATTCAAAGGTAAAATACAGTAGTTAAAGATTTTTGACTGAATAATATTGCTTTTTTTTAAGTTTTTGAATGATTGCTTAAGAATGTCGCACTTGGAAGTAACACGATGACTATCGGTGATGGTTTGCTAATTTTGAGCTTCAATCAAGTAGCGAGGACGACACCTGAACTGGCACATACTTCTCCAAACTTCCACACTGTGCCATTGGAGCCTCCACAGATTTAAGTTGGATCAATCCCGCTTTAGTAGCATCAGGGAGTTCGAACCCACGACTCGATGTGAACAACGCCACTCGCGTGTTTACGACTACCACGGCCACCTGAATATTGTTGCGTCTCTTAATTATAACGATGGTAATTTGTTGCAATTATTAATAGAGTATTTTCTTTTAAATTCGTAAAAAAGTTGTATAATTGTAAAGTTTCACAATATTTTTGATGAATTGAAGCCGCGATATTTTAATATAAGTAAGATAAATTTTTTAAAAAATAAAATTATACTCTTTACTTCGTCTTCTTCCATCTCCAACTTATGTCAGAGAAAAATAAAACAGTTTTTCATGAAATCCGTTACATAAAGAAAAGTGTGGGGCTGTTATTATAGAAAGATACACAATGCCTTTCTTTGAAAAATTATTTATGTGATTATGTACACATGCAAAAAAAAAAAAAAAATCTTGGGTAACGATTTTTAAGGCCCTGCTTTCAACAGATAAAATTGCATTTCCTGTATAAATTTATAAACAAAATAAAGCATATTAAATCCAAAGAGGAAATAAACTGCTTAAACTAAGCTGGAAGTTTATATTATAATTTTAACTGCCTTCAATTTGTTTTCAAACTTTCTTTAAGAAGCTTCAATTGGCTTTTAAAGTTTTTCTGTATGGCTTTCTAATACGCTCATTTTAAAACTTGAACTAACATTCCCGCGATACATTTTAAAATTTAAAGACCACAACAAGTTGATTTAAGCAAAACGGTTATTTCAACCGAAAAATTAATTGCATTTTACTATGAGTGTTTTTGTCGGATTATAATATTTATTTCTTCCTTTTCAATATTTTACAAAGTAAATAGTTTTTGAAATTTAAAGCGTTCTCAGAGCAATCAATCCACACACACATATACACATATGTGAGTGTGTGTGTGTGTCATTTAATCGCCGGGCACTGTCACTTCACTAAAAGATATTTGAATTACAAAATGATGAGGAACAATGAACTGTATGAAACGGATCTAGCAGCAAAATACAAATAAAGAGCTAACATAAACAAAAACCAGCTCGTTGTGCTCAAGACCTCTGAAATATTTCCCAAGGTTTTTGTAATATTTCTATGTTGTTTTGTCTCAGACGAGAGCATGAAAGCAAAATTGTAAAGAAGATAGGTCTCGTCTTGAAGTTGAAAGCCCTTTGGACTTTTGAGCGGTGCCTATAAATCTCTTGTAGCCTCGAAACTGCCGCAGAAATTTATGAGTTAAATGTTCGGTAAAATTTGTGGTCGACTCGAACACTGTTAGGAAAGCGCGAAAAATATCACGTCGTCTCGCCAGAAACTAAAATGATAGAATTCAAGATGTACCCTTCTGATAGCGTAGCTTTCAAATTTCTTACTTTTGAATTCGAAAGAAAACGCTGAAATGTTTGTTCGCATTAGTAATTTTTATATCAGTGCTATGCTTAGTAATAAGGAGATTTGATTTTCTCAAATTATATTGAAAATTCTAAATTTTTAATATGAAAATAAAACGCGATTATTATAACGCTAGGGAGGGTGTCGTTAAATAGTAGAATGAATTAAATATATTTTTTTCGCTCGAATTGAGAGTAACATATAATACTATATAACGTTGTTCTTAAATAAAAAAATATCTCAGATCATTGTAAAATAAATTATTTTTTTCTAATTGATTGAAAAATTAACATTTTGTTTGAAAGCAATAAGAGGGCTATTGACGACGGACCCAGTAATTTTGAACCTCGATCAAGTGATGAGGATGACACCTGAACTGGCACCCCACTCTCCAAACTTCCACATCACAAATTGTTCTTTAACTACCTAATAAAATGGTTGAAGTATAATGTTACATCTTTAATTGTTTAATCAAAATGATGATTATTTCACTTTGAAGGAACAAAGATTTGCTCCCCTCCCCATCCTTATGAAACATATTATTACTATTTACTGTATAACATTTATAACTTTTGTTATTTATCGATATTTTTTCAATTTCAGTTTTATTACGTGAGAGAAATAATATATAACGTTTTGGTATGATTCAAATATACGTTTTTAATAAAATACAAGATTATATATATTTATATTAAAAATTGATTTGGAATCCCTACAATAATGACCAGAAAAATATTTTATTTAAATATTAACACGCGATACATTTCTCTAAATATATCATGTTTAAAAATCCAAAAGTGGTAAACACACTCATTTATGAGAGTAATGAATCCGCAATCTAAAATTTTTTTAAAGTTTAATTAAATTCTACACCAATACAAATTCATATACCAACCAATTCACTCGTATAAATCACTTTAACTCGCGGGGATAGTAATATCTTGAATATTCTAAATGACTCCAGAGGTTCATTTCTTCGCTCTCATTAAATACTATTTGCGGTTTGAGCTTCTCTTAGTCGAATGCCGCTTCATGTTTTGCATGTAAATTTTTTTAAGCCGAAATACCAGGATCGTCGATAAAAGATGCCTAAATTAAAGCAGTACGTTGCTGCCTCTTTAATTCTGTATCAGGGAACACTGAGATATCCGGGACGAGAAGCTTCACACGCATACACAAACATATATAACATAGATTTTTACCATAATTAATAACGAGTTTTATATATATATAGCAACATAAAAATGATTCATAATTAACTTTATCAGAAATATCTACATATATACTGAGTTCTTAACTATTTCACTCTTTGAAAGTATCAATTTAAAAAGAGTTAACTATAATATGGTGGAGCTGTATTTCATTTAAAAATAAGAATGAATAAATTACGTTTTTTTTTTTCTCAAATAAATGCACACTATATCAGCCCTCTCTTAAACTTATTTCTCTCTTCCATCTTTACTTTCAATTATTAAGTACCAAAATCAGGTTTAGTGACATTTTTTTCTTTTATTGGAAAACTAAATAAAATAGGTGAAATGTTAAACAATAGCCCTGATTATTTTTAAAAAAATGTTGCGTAGAGACAAAAAATTAAGTTTCGATACGAACAAAAAAGCACAAATAATTTTCTGAATAAGATTCCGTATTTCGGTAGCTTTAGTAGCGAAGTCTTAATCCTCTCTTTTCAAGAGTATTGAGAGGGATTCTTTGGTAAAAAAAAAACAAAAATGGTACCGACTCTCCATAATCAAGTTTAATGACCGTCTTCAAAGCTGAGAACCAGGAGTGACCCTTGATCCCCTGCGTCGGAATTTCCACCCTCAAGAGTTTCTCTTGCGAGAATGGCATCCTTCACAAGATTAAAAGCCTTCCCAATGACACGGAAGAAAAATAATTTATCGTGGATCGTTTTTAAAGGCTGATGTCTTCACTGGAAATAGCTGGCTTCACCCTTCTGCAACCGAGGAAGCAGCTGCGGCCTCACAGACCCCCAATATCACCCGGTGCACTTTACAGAAAACTGATTTTCCATGCCTTCTGTTCCTTTCGAGGGTTGAATACAACTTTCCCTCCGAAGGAGATTCGGATTAAAGAGCGGCAAAATGTCTTAGGTGTGAAATTGTGATTTATAGGTTTATTTTGAAATTCGGAAAAAGAAAATTAGATAACATTTATCAAAAGTCGTAAAGTTTCGAGAAAGAATTTCACCGAAGAGAAGGAATCACTGAAGAGTTAGAAGAAAGAATAAGCGATCGCACTATCAAACACATGATATGACACTAAATTAGCTGGTTGGATTACATTTTTTCTAAACTTCACTTGTAACGGGTTATTTAAAAATACTTATTATTATCTAAATAATTAAATTATCTTATTTTTAATAACTTATAATAAATCACAGATCTAAAAACAAATATCGATAAATCATGTTTCCTTTCTTGGTTTATATTTAAAATAAAATAATCAGGAATGGAGCGATTTAGAGTAGAGAGAGAGAGAGGCATGATGTGTGTGTGCAGATTTCGAACAATTAAAAGAAAAAAGTATTGATAAAAATAGTAAATTATATATTTTCGTAGAATTAAATTTTCCAATTATTTGCTATCAATTTTTTTTAAAAAAAAAACTTTTAAAAGAATGTACAGAGATCGCTTATAAACAAATATTGTATGAGAATTCATTTGCTTCATGCTTTAGAAGGAGAAAAACTGATTATTGAATAATTTAATGATTATTAAAGCATTTCGGTTCGCTAAAAATTATATTTTTAATAACTGACTTGAAATATATCCTAATACACAAAAATGAGAAATCGAAATTACGTATTTAAACGACTATTTTCTTAACAGATATCGCTCAAAAGGTGACGATTTTTCAGGGTTATTTTTAATTATAAGAGCTTTAATATTAATGTTTTCAAAGATATTGTTTACTTCAATAGTTATTTTCGGTTGAGAGATATAAATGTTTTCTCCGATTGTAGTTTAATTCAATAGAAATGGGTCTTTTTTTTCTTTAAAAAGCAGGCAAAATTGGCAAGAGTTAGAACTTTTTAAAATGTTTTTTTTTTTTTTGGAAATTTCATACTGAAGTACGATATTAATTAATTTTCCATGTTTCGAAATAAGATATCAAATTCAAGAATTTTACCCCCTTATTTATTTATCCATATATATTCATCTCATTCTTACACTCATGTAATTTAGAGATACTTTTAACTTTCTAAATCTGATGCTTTGGTTCGAAGAAAAAAAAATCACACACGACGGTTTTTCTCTAAAGCTCTATAATTAAAACCCTTTTCATTATTATTTAATTTTGTGTGAGTACTTTTTAGTACTGAATAAAGGTATAATACATGTGTATGAGATGGGATTTTCAGAACTCAGGATTTTATCCCAGATCACAAGAAATACATCAAACATGAAATGGTGAAAACTACAAAAAAATTCAGACAATGATTTTTCTTATATATAAATCGCGTGTAACTGACCTAGGACTGGTTATAGACAACCGATAAAGAATTTAAAAATAAGTACGTGGAATGTTAGGCTCAAAACCCGTATTATCCATCGTTAAGTCGAGAAAAATTGAAAAACAACGCATATATCCACCTTCTATATAAAATTCCTTCGTGGTCCCATTGGATCATTACTTTCCTGTCAATCTCAGGGCACGTGACTTGGCTAAGCTATGGGTTGCCCAACAGATTCAGTCGCTTTCCTTCTCATTGACCGTCTGAAAGGCTGTTCGACAACATGACTGCTTTCAAAATCCAGTACTCGAAAAATGATCAAGAATAGATAAGCAATCCGAAGAGACAAAAAAAGAAATGGCCCCATCCTGTTTGGTTGGAACAGGTGAAACATGGGTCCTGCATGATGTCACTAGGGGGTGTTTCGCACCCCATGACGGAAACTTTCGTCATGTGACCTCTGGGCGGCAGCGACACCCGCCCCTGCATCAAGGACCCCCTACACGGGTCGTGACGGAATGCTGCAGTGACCTTTAGCATTTCCCGTTCAGATGAGGTTTTGCCGCTTGGCCCTTTATCGCTGAAGACCCACCTGCAATGAAAACTCAAAGCAATGGTCCTCTCTTCGGAGCAGAAGTTTGGGACCCGATAAGAGTAGGAAAGAAGTGTTGAATTTATCTACATACAAAAGCATGGAGGTAATTGCAGATGTTGCGAAATAGCTGGACTGGATGACTGCATAATATAACACGGGAATTTTAAAGCGATTAAAAATTGATACGCCCTTTGGAATAATTGTATATTTGAGCACTTTATATGCAAATATTTTAACTTTTGATTGTTTCGAATGTTGCGGCGTTTTATTTTATGGTTTCTATGGAATCGTTGAATTTCAACGCGATCATTATTTGAAGTTATCTGGATAATAACATTAATTATATATGAATAACAAATATGCGCACACGTTTTTAATTTTTGGAACCAACTACATGCCATAAGGAACATTAAAAACAACTGATTCCAAATACATATACGAATCTTTGGTGAATTTTTAAAGGACTGAAGACTGATCAGCTGCTAAGGGGATGTTAGAAAAATTGCAATTTTATTATTTTTTTTGCAATATATTCCATGGGAAATATAGATAATCCCGTTCCAAGTGTCATACATAAAATCTGAATTTATGAGACAATTTCTTTTTATTGATAAAGAAGTAACAACTAATAAATGTGAGTTATGTTAACTAATCAATAAACCTTAAAATTTAATAAAGCTTAAGCGCTCTTAATAATATCTTGAATAACTGCATAGAAAATTAATTCTAAAATGAAAAAGAAAGAATCCGAAATATTGTTCCCCAATATATATATATATATATATATATATATATATATATATATATATATATATATGATCAAGAGATTTTCATGTAATGATTTTTTTTATTTATTATAAGACTTGTTATTATCATAAAAACTATTCAAAATACGTATCTGATAAAAACAAAACAAAACACCACCAGTTGATTTATTAGCTTGAAGGCCTTTTAGACATTTTTTTTTTAAATAAAAAACATTAAATACTATTGCTAAAAGTTTCTACATTTCAAGGGGGGGGAATTCTATTTTTTTCAGGGCCGAAGAGCAGAAAGGATTTACTGAAAGAGAAAGTGATGCTTTACAGGAAGCTCTAAAGATTACTTAATCTATTTGAATCTCTAACCCTCTGTGATTTAGCAATAAGCAAAACGCTACCACTCGGAAACTGAGCACTACCTAAAATCAAGAAAAACGCGATTTCTGCAGATAACTCGTGTTAGGGAGTCACCCATTGGCGAATCTTTGGCGTCTGAATAGAAACCAAAAAGAGAAGCAACCCTTTGTAGCCCCATATGAGAGCTGGCAGGCGGTCACGTCGTCTTCGAATTGCAGCGCTTGACCCGGCCCTAGGAGAGGGTCACCCATGCCCTATCAGTATGAAACACACGCCGTATCTTCTTCACGGACAACACTACATTCTAGAAATTGCTCACGCCCACACTCGGGAACCTCCTTTTGGATATTCCTTTAATAATCCCTCTCCGCATTGCCACGAGTGAGTGAAAAAAAAAGAAGTTATGTTTCGTATAATTCCACTTTTTATGTCATCCGCTGAAAGACGTTAAGACCAGTGCCTGTATTTCACATGAATCCTTAGGGAAGTCTGCACGTTTTCAACCTCCTCTGCCTCGGGCAATACTTTCCTTTTCCCGGTTGGTGCAAGTCAACTGTTCTCAGAAGAAACACTACAAAGCTTGAGAATACTCAATGTTCTTAAGACTTTCACCTATTATGAATTCGTTTCACAAAATAAATTACTTAGGGTGATTTAAAATTCTCAAAGTTGAGATCGCGAATCAGTGTTTCCAGTAACTGATTGAACTGTATTGGTAACGAGTGTGTGTGTGAGGTCTTGAATCAATTAGTTTCACAACTCTTTGTATGTCTTTATTGTTTAGTACACCTCTGAGCTTCTCGTTCCCTATATTTGAAAAATTATTTTAACTGTTTTAAAACTAATAAACTAATTAAATTCTGCCACCAACTTCAACTCTTACTACAATCTTTATTTTCATTATAAAAATTTCATTTCTCACTTTCTAATTTTTATTTATGTAATTTGGTGGTTTTAATACGGTTAAATGGGACTACTATTAACTTTAAGTTTCTTTAAACCTCCCACATAACCTCATAGTCACCTTTTTGAATATCATTTCAGTTATTCAACTGGATACGAATATTTTTTATCTACAGCATTATTGCGTAAATACATCCAAAGGACTAATTTTTGCACTTAACTAAAAGGCATTATATCTAGTCATTAAGTTTAAGACGTACTGTGGGGCCCAAAATCAAGAGGACACTTTGAAGGTTTAAGGCATCTCGTGAATAACAGGCTAAAATTTACTTCAAAGTAATCGAATTTTTCCCACTGTCTCTACTCTAATCCATCTAAGTCCCCTCCCCACCTTTGTGAAAAAAAACTAATTTAATCTTTTTTTTCCCCCGAGAATATAATATATATATATACACTTTATAAAATAATAATAACATTACCAAAAAAATTGAATATACATTCAATGAATTTTTCAGTTTAATTCCTTATTTCTTAAAAAAAAAATTTGCTCTAGAGGGTGTTTATATTTTTAACTTGAAGAATTTTAACTTAATATCGGTCTCCTAACAACATATTTATATTTTCACTCTTAAGAACTTTCGAAATGAGCTTTAGGAGGGAAACATATGAGAATGAACGTTCAGTCACGAAATGGTCTAAAGATGGCAAATCTGCTCTTCGTTGATCAGATAAAGTCATGGTTGTGTCCAAATAATACTACAGAAGTATCGAAGAACGAGATCGATGGCCAATGTTCCAGGATGAGGATAAACAGAAAGTTTGAGCCCTACTGCAAAATTGATGATTATTCGATCTGTAAAGAAAAAATCGTAATTGCACGCTCCAAAACTTCCATCGTCGATGTCCTCAGTAATTGAAAGAAACGTCTCATCCGAAACTGTTAAACGTATTCTTCATAATGCAGAATTTCACGGTCATACTTCAATACGAAAACACTCGTTGGTCACGGCAACAGGAAAAAAAAAAGTTTCTTTCGCAAAAAATCATATTTCGTTTCATTGAACCATTCAGGAACATTATTTTTGTTCTCCGATGATAGTAAACTCAACCTGTATGAGATGATTGACGATATAAAGTGAGGAAGAATGTTGGGAAAGAATTGGATCTCCTAAACACAATATGGACGGTCAAGCATAGAGGTGGATTAGTCCTCGTTTGGGGTTGTAGGCAACAGGAGGAGCATTCATTGATGTCGATTTATATAAACTGGTATTTCTTGACATTTTAAAAAATAACTTGCAAGAAAATACCAATTAAAGTAGGGCTTGAGTCAATTTGCGACGTCCAGCTGGACAATGACCCAAAACATAAGGCGAATGGAGTCAAGTTATGTTTGATGTAGCACTGTCTCCCCTCCCCCTTCCCCGTAAGTAACAGCTACATACTCCGCTCCAATCTTCAGACCTGAATGTCATAGATCATACCATGGGCTTAATAGTCGAAATTCGTCCATGAACATACCATGGCAAGTAAAAGGAAATTTCAGGTTTTTAGACAAGAGTGAGCAAAGTTTCAGTTTAAACTGCCAAAAAACTGGCGGAATCAATACCTTAACGATTCCAAGCTGTGATCTAGGTGAAAGGATATACAAGTTAATATTAATTTACTGTTTGTATCAAAATTAATAAAAGTGCGTACTCAATTTAGTGTTATAATTTTTGTTGTTGTTTAAATGTCATATTGATTCAGTTTTAGAATTTTTTTTTTTATTTAAATACATAATTTTTTACCTTACATATTAGAAGGAGATGAATAAGAGTATCAACAGAAGAAAAAAAAAGAAAGAAAAAAACATGGTTCTCTTTAAAGCGAAATATAGCTTATTTCGCCAAACTATTCTTTACATGTTTAGGCTTATACTCAATTTTGGCGTTGTAACTGCATTTATCAGCAGATTTTAAACTTAGCTATGCAAAAAAATGTCATAACTTAATATCTTTTACTACTTAAAATATTATGAATTTTCTTATTCTTGGTAATTAAAAAGATTTTAAATCGTATTTATCTAGCTTATACTTTCATAGCCAGGTTAAGTTTTACATCTTCTATTGATTTTATAACTGGGTACAGAGTAATGTGACTTTCCAAAGTGCGAAATCCAACTATGAATTCTGATGACTAACACATTGTTGTTCACGAATTTTAAAACCACGCAAAAATAAGTTTCTATTGATTTTGTAGGTTATAATTCACCATCATTAATTTTGTCCTGTAATTTTTGGTATTCATGACCAATTGTATATGCAAAAAAAAAAAAAAATAGTTATACGCATTAATGTGTATGATATGTACTACCTATCACATATGTGCATTAAATATCCATTATATATTGCGGTTGCAATTCATATTGGATGTGATGAGCAAACTTCGTGTGTATTATTTTGAATCTCCGATATTTTTTTTTTTAATATTTTTATTTGGAGAAAGAATAAAAAGATTAATAAAAACAAAACATTTCAATTTTATATTAATAGCGCAAATACTTTATAAACTCAGTCTTTTTTTCAGATTTTCACTTAGTGGATGTTATATTTCTCTCACATTTATGCAAGTCCTGAAGCGAAGCAGCATTCACTGCTGCCATCCACAAGCATTTCGTTAGTAACGCATGTGTGCATCATTTCAAGCACATTGTATACGCATAACTCAGCATTTGAACTCTTCTTTCATTCAGGTAAGCTTAAGGGTGAAAAAGGAGCCACGAGGTAAAACATATAAAATAGCGAAAGATGTTGTTGGGCTTCTTAAGTACGTAAGATGTCACTTCAGAAAAGGATCCAATATGTCTTCAAGACAGCTTTGGCACTGGAAAAAGAGTTGAGCTTTGAGTGCATTGCAATTGCTATTTGTGCTTCTTTTTGTGCACCGCCTCTGCATTTTATTTTCCAATGTCTAATAGTGACACTTCACAAAAGTCGGAGCGTGTGAATAGAAAAAACGCTTTGAAGAATAGTATTTCCATAAAAGATGGAACTAATAATTGCGGGGAAATGAAATGAAAGATTTAGTTTTCGGGTGAGAAAAGATTCGGGGTTGAATTGATCTTGGAGTTAATACTGAACCCCATTCGTTCTCTCACTCGAAGAACGTAATAAGAAAGAGTGCACACAGATCTGAGACCCAATGGAAGGCTCTATAATTAGAGGAAGACTTATTTTAAGAGTGTCAGTCGTACTTTATTGACTGACTGCATCAACACGAAAAAAAATGTCACCTAGCAATGTCATTATCAGTTTAGAATAGTGCGGAACTCTATCTTCTAGTGGTTAGATTAATAAGAATTACAGTGATAAAAAATAATTCAATAAATATGCTTACTTAATTATCGTTTAAGCAGCAAAAGAAAAAAGAAATTGAAAATAAAAATTGACTTCTTTTCAAATTTAGGAATATCATTTTTTGCCTATTTTAAAAAGTAAGAAGAATTTATATCTTCCGTCTTCAAAATAACTTGAATTTTTCCTCAGTTGTAAGTTGTTTGCTTTAAATGGTAATATGTTTCGCAAAGAAAAAACTATGAATAATAATTTTTCAGTGAATGGTCAAACATGCTCAATTAATTCAAGAAACACTAGTTTCTCTTCCCAGTGCAGTTGTTTTAATATGGAAATTTTGTAAGTTATTATCATTGTAAGACATTATCGTTCATTTAGTTCAGGATGTTAACAAAATTCAGTTCGTATATCAACAGAAAAGTCCTTCATAAAAATGTTATTAAACTCTTTTACTTTACATATATTTATATTTTAGTTTACTTTTACTTTATTTACAAATATATTTTTCCTCCCCGGGGCCGCGATGGTGTAGTGGTTAGCGTGTCTGACTGCAAACACTGTCGACTCAGGTACAGTTCTCGGTAGCTTCGGTTTGGGTTGCTGATCATAGGTCAACTCAATTTTTCCTCCCTCTGGGGTTGATAAATAAACTCTCTTGAAGTCGAGAGGGAGTCTACTCGGTCTGGGCACTTGCTAGTGACAGCGTCCCAGGCTCAAAGGCTACTGAAATGGAGATATGTACCACCTGATGAGACTTTTTAGGGCCTGGCAGACTTTCTTACGTATTTTCTCCATAAACAATTCAACTTAACTTTCTCCCCTATGTAAAAATAAACAGATGCATTGTCATGAAGGATTTTTTTATTTTGCGAGCTTCATAATATAAACCCATGTTTAAGAAATTTTCAATATAATTATTTGAAAATTTTATTCAAAATTCTGATAATTAAACCTTTTTTATGCGATTCCAATAAATATCTGTAGAACCATTATTGTTATGAATTGAAGTATTCTTAATAAAACCAATCCTTTTTCATTCGTTTTTCAGTTTAAATAAACAAATATTACATACGCAATACTAATTATTTGAAAATATATACTATGTTTCAAGCAATTATTTTTAATGTATAATTTTTCTAGAAATGAAAACAGAAAACTGTATTTTTTCTTAATTTTGTTTCACTACGATGGATGATGATTTACAAAACAAAAAAAAAAAAAAAAAATCGTATCTTCTACATAAACAATCCAGCGCAAGCCAGTGATAAACGTTTAACTACTTTTAACCATTTCGGTACCTTTAATTATACAGAGAAGAGACACAATGCTCTGAAAAGGTTTAATCCAGCCTATTATTAAGTCCGGATGATTACTTTTATTATCGCTGCCTAAGATTCCATCGAAAGAGTATTAAATGTGTTTCGGTAAAAAATGTTCGAACCGAAAAAAAAGGGGGCAAATTATCTGCAAAGAAAATAACCATTAGACGCATCTTAGTATTTTCTCGCTGCCTAACTCCCGAAAGAAATAATATTTCTGATAAAAGAATAAAATATACCGGTTTTCGAACAACTTAAGACAGGAGAAATTTGCACTTATGTCTCTTATCACCTTAGATACCTCATGAAAATTCTCCGCTTTCTATGAGTTTTATATATATATTGTAACAATAACAGACTATACAATCTTTTACTTATCCGGAATACTAATAAAGATTTTGAAAAAGAAAGTTTCTAAAAATTGTTTTAAAATGTTTCTGATTTTGTTTTGAGGATTTTATCTGAGGTCATCATGAAACCTTTTGCCAACGGCAAGGATGTTAATTTTCGAAATGTATCACTCTTGCATTTCAAAGAAGTTTTAACTTCCTTGGTTGAGCTTCGTCTGGATTAGATATGCATATCTCTACGTTTTTTAAATAATTTGTCTACGAGAGATTTCTGAAATGACTGATTTTCTTACAAGCAAACTACAGAAATAGTAGTAGCCCAGATAAAATCTAGCCAATTATATGTTATGATAATATAGTGAAAAATATTTCTTACAATATATTCTTATTCAAATTCTCTATCACGTACTGATCTTTAGTGAATTTTAAAATTTAATAATCTGGGGAACGTACCATTAATCGATACCAAGTTTCAATATTGGGATTATTTCTCGTAAATACGCAATTTATATGTTGAAGTTCATTGTTTTGTCTTCGTGCATATTATACCAGCACTTCAAAATGAAAATATAAGCTGATAATGAATTTTTAAAGATTAGACTCTATATTCTGGAAATGTTTCATTACTCAGAAAACTTAAGACGAAGTATGTATTTATGCATACATTTAATTCCTTTAACATACAGAAACTGACATACTATTAAAGATGAGAAATTCTTATTAACCATCTCTTAAATACATAGACTGACGCAACATTTCAGATCAAATGTCTTATTAATTGTTGTATCTACAATGTCAGTATACCTTAGTTTTAGAAATAAACTATTATTTTATAATCGATAACACTACGATAATAAGCTACAATAAGCTTATGCGTAATACACAATATGAGAATTTAGTTAGTAAAAAAAGCAAACGAAAATTTTAATTATTTCAATGAAAAAACTTGGGACCAGATATTAAATTAATTTTTGTACAGTTTTAAATTAACTTCATACAAAACAGCTTCCTTTTAAGGTATTAGTTTTTTCAATATATAATTCACACAAAAGAAGCATTTAAATTCAAAAACGTTAAACCACGTCTTTTTTATTAGTCCCAGATACGATATAGTTTTTATTCTTAAAAATACTTTTTTAAAAAATCCTACGTAAATAATCTAATGTTGTTAATTGTGCCTCACAATGATTATTATTGTGTTATAAATAAAGTTGTTTAATATATCATTCTCTGTTGTAGTTTCCAAAGCTCCAGAAATTACACTGGTATTCAATTACACGTTTAAGCCATTATTCGCGATTACAAAAAGGGAATTACCGCTTCAAATAAGTTACAATCTGTTATGGAAGTCGTTGACTCAACACTGTTTGTTATTAATATTACTATTATAGAGGAAGAATTAGAAGTGAACCGCAGAAATTAATTAAAGGTAAGGTGTAACCCATGCTTGGCACGCCCTCGCCCTGATTTCCATAAAAATGTGGTCCAGAAACGATATTATAGTTCTCGAAGTTGAATACTGCATTGTTGTTCAGTTCCCTTGAATCCACAGTCGCGAACTAGCACCAAACGAGGATCCAAGTACATTTTCAGTGTTCTCTTCCAAAAGGGAAGGGGGTATACAAATGACAAATAAAAGGCGAATAACCGTTTGAGGGCGTTATCTTCATTATTCGTTAATTGCAATTTGTCGTTATGCGTAGTTGTTGCGTGTTAAGGAGACGAATTAGAACTGCACACAAAAACACACACAGATAAAGATTCATTGTAAAAGGCGTCAAGGCGTTACCATTATAATTTGTTAATTACAATTTGACAGTTTCGCAATTATATGAGAATAATAAAAACGAATTAGATGTATACTCAAAAAGGTGCGTTCTTGAGAGAAAGTTTGAAAAGATGAAATGTTTACGAAGGGGAGGCAAGTAAAAAAATTAATCTATGTAGTAGTTTAATTCTCAATTATTCTCTCTTTCTCTCTCTAGTTTTCAAATTAAATGCCTCCAATTACATTTAACTGTTTAAAAGAGTAACTTTTATTCAGATTGTAAGGATATATTAAAATTTATACGCTTACTTTTTTTTATCTCTATGTTTTTGCAGACTACTTACGAAATATTTGATCTCATTTATTAATTGTATCGTCGTACGAAACACGAATCACTAGACTCAGATTAACAAGGGTTTATTAGATGTACAAAATATGTAGAAAATACAATTTATGTTTCAGTATGTTGAATACTGAGTGATGATAGCAAAAAATATTTTTATAAAACAGAAAAAAGCTTTTAAAATGGTAGTTGAAAAATTTCATCAAAAATAAATATAAGTAAAAAAAATTAATCAAGCTTTTATTTAAAGATAGACTCTAAAAGTTATAAAAATAATTTTTAAACGCAAAATAATGTGTAGTTTATAAGAGCTCGAGGATTTTAATCAAGATACCAAGGTAATTACCAATAAATTAAGTTCCATAGCTACTCATGTATGATACCAAAAGAAGTATTAATGTATCAAGCTTTTATAAATTTACATTGCTTTGTATTTACAGAAAATTATTATTTTTACGTACCATTTAGTTCCTCCTCAAATAAAAACTTGATTAAAATTTCTTTTACTTATATTTATTTAATCCTTTTTAGTCTGGAAATGTAAGATTAAAAAGAAATTAAGTGAGCTATATGTGTGTGCAAAATTTCAACTCAATTGGACGTTGTTAAGTGCAAAGCCCGGGCCCTCAGGCCATCGCCCTAAGCGCGTTACTGCTTGAGTATACCACAGTACCGTATTGTGAGCGGTGTTACACATGTATGATAATTTCGACTCGCTTGGATTATAGGAAGTAGGTTAAAATCCGAGTTCACCTATTGAACTGGTTTGATTGATTGATTGTTTACTAACTTGGAGCATTTGGAAGCAACACGAGGGCTTTGGCAACGGATCTCTTAATTTTGATACTCAGTCAAGTGACCTGGCACCTCCCTCTCCACAATCACTCCAGCCAATTTCCCCAACTTTCACATCAAACCAACGGGAGAACTTGGGACTTCAACAGATTTAACGTGTATTAGCTCCGCTACACAGCGAAACTATAGTGGCATACGGGCTCGAAATTTCGACTGGACGGAAAGAACGCCGGCCATGAGTTTGCGACCATGACTACTAGGCTATTGCGGCCACAAAAATCTTGAATTGGAAAGACATACATACATATGAACATAGCAAGTTAAATAAAAGTTTGTAAAACAATGAATATCTCCGTCACTGTAAAATAACGGATGATTTCAGGTATCTCATAAAATGATACATCTCTGCTGGTATCTCTTTCCACTTCTAAAAGACCTCCCGAAAATTAGTTGACAAAAAGACGAGGGTGGTTCAAAAAGTACCTGTATTGTGAATGGGAAATAGAAATGGTACACATAACTCATTGTAGTATTGTCCAGTGATCGCTTTTCCTTTTTCTGAGAGATTCGTGAGCATTATACCTTACGCATAACTTTTCTTGTCGATGAGACCGTCTTCGTTTTCTTTGGAGCAGATTCACCGAAAACAACCTAATATTTTGATTGTTGCTTGATTTCCGGTGTATAATCCTGAATCCAGGTTTAATCGACTGCGACAACTCGAAGCAAAATGAGGACGATAACTCGCGACGGCAACAATCCAATTTTGATTTGGCAGCAAATGGCAACTAGTCAAAACCAATGAAGGAATCAACATCAAATTTGTTTTGGCCCCGTTTAACAGATGACAGTACACAATGGTAACATTAACATGATTTAGCAGCATCATTTGTCGACAAAAACAGATACTTATTGAACTACCCTCGCAGAATTGCATGTGTACGCTATGTAAGATACTAATCGTTAAGAGTTATCTTATAATTACTGTACTTTCTATTAAATCAAATCTTCCAGTTTAGCTCCTCTTCCGAAATCGAGAAAAAAGAACGATTAAGACAAAGCCATAAAAAGAGAAACCGAGAATGGGTAGAATTTGAGAAATCCGAAGGGCGTCGCGGATCGAGAAGCTGAGCGACCGGTTCCACGGAGATCGGGTGTGCGTTCGCCTATGCGAAACATAAATTGTGATTTATGGAGGAGAGAGCTGAGAGACCAAGTTCACGAGATTGAGAAATGGAGAGTCACGTACGTCTCATTCGTCTCCCAAACTCTTCAAAGGATTCCGATAAAAACTTCTTTTTACCGAAGAAGTACTTAAGAAAAGAAAAAAGATACACTTCTCTTGGGTTCTTCGGCACTAATTTGATATACAGATAGTACATGGTTAAAAATTCGTGTGCCGTTGCAAAAGAATGTTATTCTCTGGAGTAGAGGAAAATAATGTCAACATTGTATGCATGTAAATTGATTCTGAGTTTTGAGTTGGATAGATATTTGTTATATTAGATATCTCTCCTCTTTGGTTTACTGGAGACAGTCCAAGGAAATGGCAAAGAAAGGATCCGAGGATAATTGAAATGGAAGAATCTATTTCCCTCGAGAACTTGCTAAGAAAAAAAGATAAACAGTATCACATTAGTTAGTAATTACGAGGGTGGTTCGAAATGTACTTGTATTTGAAGGTCATCATTAAGATAATTTGTTGTTATCATTGGGTGCTGCCATCTGTTAAATAAAACCCAAACAAATTTTACGTTGATTCATATGTTAATGTTGATTTGGTAGTCATTTGCTGCCAATTCAAAATGTGATTCCTATCGCGTCGAGTTGTCGATGACAAATGGATTCATCATTATACACCAGGAATCAAGCAAATATCAAAACGTTGGGTTGCTTCCGGTGAATGTTTTCCAAAAATAGCGAAGATAGCCTCATCGACCGGAAATGTTACGACTGAAAATTTTTGAGGTGCGAAAGGCAGACCAAGAATACGAGTAATTGATACCTAGCTGTCTAATGAGTCATGATGATTTCTAAAAACAAACCATTTTCGATGCTATGAGCGCCCTCTCTTGGAATTTCTAAGAACTTATTGAGCGACTCTCGTAAGTGTACATGGTTATATAAAGGCAGTTTTGTTGCTTCCCATTCTTTATACATCAATCAAAATAAAGGCAGTTGAAAACATCTTTGCGGTTTGTGTGACAAAATAATCCAAACCACAAGTTGTGCGTTACGAAATGTATTTAATCACATGGTTTGTTTCAAATGAAGTAACTGGCAAAACAATTATAAGCAGTTCATAGTTATAACTATATTGTGCACGTAAAGCAGGAATTACAATGTGCAAAATATAATTGAAATAAGTGACAAACCTCAGTAAGAAATTTTAACTACAAAGGGATGAGTTTTTCAACCATTCAAACAATTTCAAATATTAAAAAGAAAGGGAAAATACCCGAATGTTATTAATTTACTCTTTTTAAAAAGAAATGCTTAAAATTATTTTGTCTGTTACGATCCCTTACTTTAATATTTCCGGAAATACGTCGAATATTTTGGGTTCTCTCTCAAAATGATATAATTAGAACTCAAATGCTTTTAAATCAACAATAAATAAATATTTAAATTCTTAATTAAAATCGAGCCAAAAGACAAATTTTGATATTACTTGGAAGATTTCAAGTAATACTAAAATAAAAATTCCAGACAAGATAAAATCGAGCAAAATATTTTTTTTTAATGAAAATAGCACGAAAGTTTCTTTATTTTGCTCAGTATAGAGTGGAATATATAAATTAAAAGACAGAAAAGTAAGTAAATAAATAAAATAAAATAATAATCTCCGAATCTGGGGAAGAAATTAAATTTGAATCGCAAATCGAAAAAAATAACTTATTTTTTCATGCATCTACACTTATTAAAATTTTTTCATTGCAATGAAGGAAAAAAAAAAAAAACCCACTAAAGACGGAATTTAAACGAAAATAATTTTTTTTTACTGGGAAATTTGAGAAGTTATGACTCGATTTTTAAATATCTAGTTTCCAAAAGCTCCATTTTAAGGTATTTTGTCCTAATTTCTATCCTTACGGCACTCGTCTCCCTCTCGAAAGTCCCGATAAGTGCAAGTGCCGCCGCAACAAAGACTGGTACTTCATTTTGTTTACTTGACATTCGACCACTGATAAGGTAAGCACACGACGGGTATGAATCAAAAGGACAAGAAGGTTTTATTTCTCCAAGGAATCGGATCCAAGGTCTTCGTGTGGCATTTACTACCTTGAGGGACATCCTGACCCCTTCGTAAATCTCGACGCTGAGCAGCTTCAAATAGCTGCTGATAACGAAACTTCGCTACGGATTACGAGGAGTGTGAAAAAAATGCGTCCTGCCCCTTCTTAGATTAGAATGGTTATCTCCCCAACTTGCCTTTTGACTCTGAAAATGTATTTCGTGTTGCCCTTTGTTGGAGCTCCAGTCTGCGTCTTTGGTGGTCCGCGTAAGACAGTGTGAGAGGCCACTTTCTCATACACTTAAGTGAGGTCACTGATGCCCCAAGTTAAGTATAGTGGTACTTGTACTAGAATTTACTTGAATCAAACGACCACCTGAGCTAACAACCATAATTTTACGTCATCGGTCCTTTTGTTTTTCTTGGTACAGTATTGATATCCCGAATAGGTGACGACAGGCTTAATATTATCAGTTATTTCCTTTGTTAGATTCCATGTCAAACACGATTTTAAAAAAAAATTACAAATCTTACAAGACATTGAATAGTTTTCTGCTAGAAGTTATCTGGATCAATTATTTTAAGTAACCTTTCAATTTATAACAAGATATGAAAATAATTATTAAAATTGAAATCTTTTTTCTTGCGTTCTCATTTAGTAAAAATTGACCCTAATAATCCCACGGAAATGAATTTTATTTTAATTGTATATTTACTAAAATGTATACTAATTGATGTTCATGTTTGTGTTCAATATCTAGTTTAATATGATTTAATTTTATCTAATTAGTACGGCATTAAATCTATATCTCGAAAGATTATAGAAAAACCTCGCCATTTTGTACCGCAGTCAGATGAACTCAAATAAATAAAAATAAACAAATGAATAATATTTCTCGTTATGTACGATATTTCTCACTGTTTCAATTTACGAAAATACTTTGAAAAGAATCGAATGTTTCGAAATCCTTTCAATTTGTAATTCACATCATTCAGCAAACGAGTGACAAATTAAAAATTGGTACGACATTTGAAACCCACAATTGCCTCGTTCAGTTTTCTTCTTACGCGATCGCCTCTTTTATGAAACGGGGAAGGTGCCTTCAGTCAAAAGGCAAATAAAATTATATTTCCTTTTTAATGCTTTTTCAGAATTAATGAGAGGGATGGGCCGATATGGGTTGGCGGGAACAATTAGTTACCCTCGATAACAACAAAATCTCACTCTGTCTAGCAGGTGAGCAGGAAATCTTAATAACAATATCTTGTCAACCAGTAAAGCAGTTAAAAGTCGCACCCATCCCAACACTCTCAGTTATCACTGGCGGTTTCTGTAATTTATATCCTCGAAGAGGCATTGTTAGACAAAGGATTCGTTGATGGTAGAAAGGCTCGCGTGCGTCCTGTTGCGCCACTATTCTCAAGACAACGAAACTTTCTGGAGAAGTGGGTGTCAAAGAGGATATTATGTGGACATCGCTTCCTTATGCTAATTCTACGGGAGCGGTGTTAGAAAACTGACACGGGTGATTTGTGGACGTTATAGCTTCATTACTGCTATTTTAGCTTCCAAACAGCACTTGATTCCAGATTATACACTTAGACGATGCATTACTTGCCAGTTTTGCACTTTATGAAACTACCACATTGGGGATTTACCCTAAAGTGCACTTTTTTACTGCTTTTTAAATGGTTACCAAAAGGATGAATGAAAATACTTCAGATCAACTCATTCTTTTTTTACAGCTATTGCCTGTGATAGTACGAGTAGTTAACCATTTAATTGATTGATTATATATTAATATCACTCTTAGAAGGAACACGAAGGCTGTTGGTGACGGACCTCGTAATTTTGAACCTTGGTAAAGTGTTAAGGGCATGAGCTGTTACCCTCTCTTCACATTTCCTCACCAAGCCAACGGGGGACTTGGAGCCTCGATAAGTTTAACATGCATTGGCTCCATTACGCGCTGGGTCTTTAGTGACATCAGGGCTCGAACCCACGACTTGGCCAAAGCTAAGCTGGCTGAGAGATCGCGATCATGACAACTCGGCTACCCCGGCCACAGTTAGCCTTTCAAATGATCTTCGTAAAGTTTATTTCAAAAGATTTTCCACTTGTTTTAACTCAACTTTTATTTGCTCATTTTACTATGAAGCCTGCGAAACGTATATTAAACTGGGTTTTGCTATTTTTTTTATACAGTTAAATGCTTGAATTTCAAAAATTAACGTTTACTATGAAATATTAATTTATTTTTTTTATCAAAAAACAACAACAACAAAAATAAAATGACGAGGAGGAATTTACTCAATTTTATTTTGTTTTCTGACTTGAAAAGAATAATTTAGTCTTAAGCAAGACGCCACTTACATTTCCATAATTTTTTCAATCTCTTCTCGCTTAGGTTTTTTATCCTATCTAAAAAGTGTAGCAAAAAAGCACTAAAAAAGGGAGAGAATGAAAGAAAGGAGGGTAAAATCAACGTCACCTTAAAAGCCTTGACTCCTTATATAACACACCGAATGAGTCAATATAGTTTTTGTGTTTGAGATGCGCTCGCGCATAAGCAATTCAGTTTACGTAGAGGAAATCCTGAGCCTCTAGAATATTTTCTACCGTAGCTCGTTTCTAAAAAAGTATGTTACACAACATTTCAGATATTAAAACATACAGCATCAAATTCACAAGGTTTAAATGGACAAAAAATACATAACTTATTTCGATCATTTCATTTTCTCTATGAAAATGTTTCAAACAGTGAGAAAGCAGAAATATATTAGGTCAACCGGAAAACTCTGTCCATTTGTGAAGCGAAAGAAAGTAATACATTTTTCATACATTTAATAATATTCGTTGTAGAATATAATTTCCGTCGCTACTAGGATTGCTCTAGAAACATTCCAAATGGGTGCCTCGTGAGAAAGATTTGCTCAGTGGAATCGTCATATGCACATCTCTGCTTACTTTAAGCGAAAACAAACTTATTTTGAACCGGATGATAACAGGTGATGAAAAATAGAATATTTTCGAATACTTTGTATGGAAAAGAGCATACTTGCAGCATAGACTCTCTGTCCCCTCCACCTGAATAAGAGAGCGTTGTGCATAGGGTGGGACGTCCAAGCACCAATAAAATTCGATCTTTTGAATCCTAACAGAAAGCTCAGTTCGAAGAGATACTGTCAGCGAATGGATAATTTAAACCAAGCACTGAAAGAAAAGAGGCCGGCGATGTTCAATCCAAAACACATTGTATGATAATGCCAAACCACATGCTACCTTAGTGATTCGTCAAAAAATCACAGAGCTAGACTGGTCGCATCCTCCCTATACCCCAGACCTAGTATCCTCTAATTATGACTTGTTTATCTCCCTGCAAATTTTTTCTAAAAGGGAAAAAATTTCAAACCTGAAACGTACGGTAATCTAGAACAACTTGAGTTCTTAGCCTCTAAAGTCGAGGCATTTTTCAAAAATGGTATTTACAAATTACTATCACGCTGGCAAGAGTTCATAAGTAACGATAGAATATATATTGTACAATAAATATTATTAAATGTATTATTTTCTTTCATTTCACAAACGGACAGAGCTTTTCGGTAAATCTAATATATCAATAATTTAAATGAAAGAAACTGAAAATAAGCTTTCAGGACTTGAATTTAAAACAATTTATTTTGAACTTGTTTTAAAGCAGTTTAACAGTCAGTAATACTCATAATTGGGCAAATGCATCATTTGTAATTTTGTTACGGATGAGGTAATTCTTTGACTAATTACCCATGCATATCTTTTGCGGCCGCCTAATTTGGCTTTATGTCATAAATAAATGTTTTTCTAGACTAACCCAAGTTTTATTAAGCTAATATAATAAATATATCAATGAGAGAGAGATAATATCGTAAAATCTTTTGATTTTCTTTACTCTATAAACATCTCACGTTTTTCTGGCTGGAATTATACCGGTTCGAGCTATTTCGACGTCTTGAATTTTGTCTCGCAGTCCTCATTAATACGCGTGTAGACTCGATAATACAAATCTTTACGCAGTTGACTTCTTATCCGAAACAAATTGCAATCTACGTACTCAGAAAAAGACACCTTTAAAGCCAAAATCAATGGTTCGAATTCAAATGGAGAATTTCACAATTGTAGGATTTGTACGTCTATTAATATATTTTTATAAAATTAAGGAATTTCTTTTCAGTTTTAGTAAAGGCTTAATTTAATTCGATTTTAACCATTTCTTTGGAGATCAGCACTGGACTAATGGCAACTGAGCTCGAAATACTGAACCAAGATTAGTTAATGACACTTGAGCTGCGGTCTCAATTTCCATATTTTCACACCCCGCCACGAGAGAACTTGAAGTCTAACGGGGTATACTTGCAAACGCTTCTATAATTCCCCGTGGAGATTTTTAAGGAATCCTTTATGGAGGTTTTGACCCTTCTGTCCCTAGAAGATGTTCATTTAGAAAGATCCATGCTCATAAAGAAGATGAGGCATAGAAATATTCTAAAAGGTACATTCGCGTAATGTTAAAGGATATGATATGATCCGAACACTTTCTCCAACGGAAAATCGTTCCAACATTAATTTTACATTTTGGGTTTACTATCCTTTAGAAAGCAGTACATTTTATAATACTACTCTTCATTTGTACATGAAGAGGTCTATTTTTTCCGGTGTAAGATGTGTTCAATGCTAGATGAGATTTTTTTCTAGCGAAAAATTGCATATTTTTAGAATGCTAGGTTTTAAGAATATATATTGTATTTCTTAAGACTGATGTATATCTGTTACAATGTCACATATTTATATGAAAACTGGATCGCTTTTCGGCTTGAAAATGTTTTTTTAGAGTTTGGACAGAAATGTTTAACATTCGACGAAGACTGTCTTAATTCGTTTCCCGTGGGACAAACCTTTACGAGGATAGTTCAAAAAGTAGATATGTTTGAACACAGATGACGTTGCTAAAGTAAATTAGAGTTTCCATTGTGCGCTGTCATTTGTTAATTGTCTGCTTTCGGTGAATCTACTCCAAAGAGGGCGAAGACAGTCTAATCAGAAGAAAAGTTACGGTGATAATTTTTTTTGGATATAACGGGCGTTGCACTCGTGACCTTTATAGAAAAAGGAAAAATATCACTGATCAACAGTTAGTTACCTCATTCCCAATACGGATTATGGATACTTCTTAAACTGCCCTTTTATTCGTAACAGCGTTTGATACCTCTTGTTAAGGCTGTCTTTGCCTGACGTTAATTAACAGAGGATACAAGCTCGGAACACTTTCTTGCGATAGAAAAACAATATTAAAATAAAATCATGTAGCTATCACTCGTGTAAATATTTATCATATTGCGATTTTACATTTTAGAAACATTAAAAAAGTAAGCAATTTCTCTTTAGCAAATAATGTTAAAAATCCATTTGGCATTTATGTATATTATACAATCCTATTAGGGCTTTTCTTTTTTCAACCAGTAAAAGTGATCCGAGTTTGAATCCCGTTTTTTTTCAGTTTTAGGAGAACATAATCTTACGGAAACATATTTCTAGATTCCTAGAGGGATCGAAATGATTCTCAGAGTAACAAAAAACTTTGTTTTTTGGTTTAAATTAGTTTTCATACACTTTAATTTGAAAAATATAAAAGTCTGGAAAACACCCCAATGATTTGCTGAAGAAGTTATTACACTGCATTTTTATTTCGATTAAGATACAAATGATTGAAAAATCAAAAGAACACATAAAATATAGGGCTTTAAAATAAATTATCTTCAATAAGCAAACATCACTTACACAAATTTTTTAAAAAATTTATTTTAATTCTAGTACTGTTGGTAATAATATCTCTAGCTAAATAATCGATTCCAGATATATCGCTAAGAAAAAGTACGTTGGTGTATACATTAAGCACTACCTAAATTTTACGTTTGTGGAAGTTTGAAGAGACCTTAAATGACAAGTATTGTAGTCAATAGCCTACTGTATAGCTGAACTTTATCGAGTCGAATCAAATAACCCGAAATTTAGCAGCAAACATTTTAAAATAATTGCAACATCCCGTCATTTCTTCACATCCGTGTAATATTCTCATCGAAGCAAGTAGGCGAAAAAGTAAACAAAAAAGATGAGATGCAAGAAAATGAATAACGAGAGGAATTGAATTAAAAGTTACTTTCCCCCTTGCTGCAGAAGTTGTCAATCGAACGCACGAATCTGACCACATCGAATAACTCATTCTCCCTTTCCGAGTGAATTTCGAATAAATCAAATCGAAACGAGAAAGTCTAACCTCTCCCCCCTTCCTAGTTTCAGAAGATCCGATTTATTAGAACACATGACAAATCATCGATTATTTAGGATTCCCTTAAGTATCAAAGCGGACCGCCTATTGAGTTCAAATTACATTACATAACCTCTCTCCGTTTGCTTTGGGACGAGGGGGAGGGAAGGGACTCTTTCCCCGCACGAATCCAACTTCAGTCTCGATTCTCCATTTTATATGGGTCAAAATGTTGAACAAGACTGGCCAAAACGAATTGACCTTTTATTTACCTTCTCTTACAGGAACAAGACCGACTGTGCTAATGTACTCGCATCATAAATTATTTTTCCTCATTTTCCACTTCTTAAAAAAAGGAAAAAATTACATCCAGAGAAGTACTTCCTGATGATACGAGGTAAAGTTTGATAAAAAAAAAAAAATAGAAATAAGTTTAGCTCGCGTTCACAATGTGATGTATGGTTTCATCGAGTCTTTCTGTGCTGTTGGTGTACTCGATTTTATTTAAGAAAAATCGGTATTTTTCATGGAATTTCGTAAGTTAACCTTGCATTTAGTTTCAGTAACGTATTTATGAAAAACTGTTTTATAATTTGAGCATTCAATTTTTATGTTAAGAAGCAGTTTAAACCTCTTTTCTACCGGCCATTTTGATTTCCTGAACGTAGTGTTAATTCTATGGAATTCCTACTACAGTACTCACATTTTTACTATTTTACCTATTCGAAAAAGCAACAAAAAGAAAAAATTGAAGGTTTCTAAATTCAAGTAAAAAGGTTTAGTAAAGATAATGAAGGCTTAGAATATTTCTTATAGACCGGAAAACCCACAAACAAATCATTAAAATAGAGGTTCAAATTTTTTAAGAATCGAAAGAAACATGTATGTCCGCAGAAACCTTCATTATTTTTTGCTCTTTCGGCTGCACTTTTTTTGCATTCAAATAGGTAAAATAATAAATATTTGAGGACTGTAGTAGAAATTCCATAGGATAAACATTACGGGCACGAAATCAAAATGGCCGGAAGACGAGAGCCTTAAGAGATTTTTTTTAAAAACAACAACAACAATAGTAAGTAATTTCGCAGAATTTGATTTTTAAATTAAATTTTACGGAAAAAGGAGCTTTTTTTTCTTTTTTACGCAAACTGTTTATTGCCAGGATTAATTATTTGGCATATCGAACCTGCAGATGCAGGATAGCAAATACCTACCACGATATACATGTAGCGTTTGAGGAAACAGGGACATGACATCTGTATCGCAGAATAACATAAGTAAGGAATGTTTAGTTTTAAGAAAACTTTTAAAACACTGGTAACATAGAGAACCTAGTAGTATCTCTGATTCAAAAATCCTGACAAATGTTGTCAGTGAATAGGAAACGCCTGCATCTTCTCTTTCGTGTTAAATAGGCTTGGAACTGTCATCTGTGATGTAATGCTATGTTGTATTTCTCTGTCTTTGTGGTTTACCTTAGAAACCATCAAGAGTATGCACGGAAGGTATGTCGTGTTCTATATCCTCCCCAAACTGCTGAATAAAACAACCGAATCCAACAAAAGTAAAACATAGTTTTTTTCGGCTTGTTTTTAAAAACAGCGAGTGAATGAATTCGCCTTGATCACGCAAGCCACCAATCATCCGAATGCCTTGACAGTTCTGGGATCAAATATGTCATACCATTTCAAGCGCCTTATTAAAAGCACAAACAAATTTTCTCGTCTACAGCCCACTTAATAAAGCGCTATTCCTCGTTAACGGACATGTCTTTTGATAATTGAATGCTGTTCTGTAATTATCACGTCAAAACGATGAAAAAGTGTGTGAACTGGATTTGATTACGGTCTTTGCTCTCACAAACATCGAATGATGGCTGAATTTTGTACAAATTGCTTGGGTTGGATTCGGAAGGCTTATTACGACATCTCGTATTCGACCAACAGAAATACGAGATTGCTTTTTCGCGACTTTTTTTCCCTCCCCTTTTTTCTTTCTTTTTTTTCTCCGTATTTCGCATGCATTCCATTTCAGTGATTTCCTTACTGTTCTTTGAGCTTATGTTGAAAAATTGAAGGTTTTTATCTTCGGAAATCTGAAAACCTGAATGTTTTGTATGTGACGAAACCAAACTCATCTTCACATTTTCGTTTGGCATTCTTCTTAGTGCGTGGCTTGACAGACAGACGCCGAGTTTGAAGCAATTCAGAGACTTTGATAATCATTTGAATTGCCTTTCTCAATGGCGATTCAATTCACTGTACATGGAAATGCCCCACGGTGTAAATTATTGATGCTTCTTTCTTTGAGATTTTTTTTTCAATGCATTGTAAGTTCCGCGTGGAGCATTTTCTCAATACGTACTGTTCTGTAAAACTGTTGGATTATGTTTATTAAATGGTATTGCAATTATACTTAAAATTGACAGTAATTATTTTAAGAAATTTTAAGTTTTTTTGAACAAAGAAAATATATTTGAATACATTCCACAAGACAAACTCGGTGTGTACTTATAGAATTTCTTACTTATAGAATTAATATTCAGATAAATATTTCTTTAAAATATCATTAACGATAAAAAATATTTTAATTATTTAATCACTTGTAAAAATTCTAATTGCCTGACATGTGACTGGAGTACTTTTTTTTCCGGTGAAAAAGTACGAAGATTTAGAATTTCCAAAAATATCACTTCTAATAATAATAAAAAAAGATATAGTTATATCAAAAATGATATTTAAAAATGACAGCGTCAAAAACGGTATAATTTACGAAACCCTATTTTTAAATAAACGTACGTAATCTTAATTATATTTTATATTAATGTATTGACAGTTTAAATGCAAATATTATCCCTTTACAACTAATAATTTTTAAGCTGCATTCATCTAGGAAATTCAAATCAATAAATCAAAGATTTTTTTTTCCTCTTTTATTCCCTATGGCTTCAGACTTCATTCCTAATTGTATATTTCGAGTAAAACAACACTAACTAAAATTGAAATATTTTTATCGTGCAATGCACCGCTCATGATAAATGATATAGCACAATAAATCTCGATTTTAATCAATTTGTTTTTCAAAATGCATCAAAATTTTGATTTTAAAATTTTCTTTTTTATAGAAACTTTAAAAAGATGTAGAATATCTAAAATAAATCCGTTAATTTATTCGATATTGGATATTTAATCGGTAATGGATAGAACCTTGAATCTTCATACAAAGCACAAGCTTCTGGGTTGCTCAGGTAATCTTTAAAAGTAAAATACCTTTAGCTCATTAATTTTACGCCTGCAAAATATTTTTTTTCCCTAAACACAAGGAATTCATAAAAGACGGCATATTACGTGAATAAAAGAACAATAACGAAACTACTCTTTCAAAATATAATTGGGTCAGTCGGCTGACTTTATGAATGCAAAATATTTTGATTGCATTGCTCATAATAAGTTTTGCAAATTAAAACATGCTCGAAAATCAAATGATAAAAGTTTTTTTTTAAAAAAAAAAAAATATGATAGAACAGTGAGAAATAGCGGAAAAAATGAAAAGAAAATGATGAAAGAAAAGTAATCAGTAAATGCCCTAAAAGTCGGAAATTTGCTATTTTTTATTTGAACAGTAATTTTTTTTGTTCGCAATGTTACAAACGCATAGTACAATAAATAACGAATATCATCTACGTAAAATTTCATTTTAAAAAACTTCCATAGGGTTTCATTATACTATCTTTAATTGTAAAATCAGCTTCTCTATCACCTGTAAATTTTTATTGCAACTAACTGCGAAATTCATTTCAATGTTCCGATTCTTTTTAGTATAAATTTGACTTTGCGCGATTGTAACAAAAAATTCATTGCAATAAAAAATAAATATCAACGATGTGTGAAAAACAGCGAAGCGTTTCAAATGTTAGTCCATGGCAAAACACAACGAATCAGAAAGATTTATTTTTACGATTATCGATATTTCATCTATCGGAGACCCTTGTTCAAGAAAGAATTGTACAAATTCCGTCATATGCACCTTCCATTTTTATTTCTACACATATTCATGTCATTAAATAAGCAACTGACTGCACGAGAACATACTAACAGTTTAAATAATTAAACTTACAACAAAATATCATTTAATGCATTTTAAACATGGTGTTTTGTGTGCACTGCGGTTCATATTCATTAACTTTTTGATTAAATATTTATTTATTTTTTAAACATACGATCCAAAGTTATTTCATCCGCCAATTTTGAGATCAGACGTAATATTTCTTTTACTTTCTCTCGTTTTCCATTTTTTAGGGTAGGGGTATAAGAATAAGCTTAATGATTTTTTTCTTCAAATTTTAAGTAAAAATTACATTTTTTGATTGGTATTTTAAATTGATGCGGACAATATTGCTAGATAGTGTGCATGAAATTTAATTTTTTTACCATTAATATATGAAAAGCAAGATGGATTTTTGAGCAATAAATCTTTTTTTTAAAGACATAAAATTGTAAAATAAGAAACTGTGAAAAATGCATAATTATTTTTCCTCTTTATATAAATAAGAATAAAATACGGTGAGGTTGCATATCAAATATTAGCTCAAACATCCACGATTTAAATTAGTTAACAACGAAAAACTAGATTGCTTTTCGGTACCTACAAACTCGACATAATAACAGAACGTTTAAAACGGATTGCAACTAACACAGCAAAAATTACATTTCCCTTTTATGGCGCGAAGAAGATACCTTTCAAAATAGTTTTATAGATATCGCGTTTTCCTACTAAGGAAAGGATTCAAGGTTAAATTGCCACTCTCAACGAGTTTGATTTCCGTCTGATCTGTACATTTTGAAAATGAAATCAATGTTGCAAGCGATCGAAACCATTTTTCTTCACGTTTAGTATCACATCGCGATGACAGACCATCCATCCCCTAGTACCAAATAAAAGTGTGAATCGATCCCGATCGGGATCTGGATCCTTTGAGTTCCGGGATGTTTGACAAAAGAGACGGTGTCGACGCAACCCGGATACGCCCCGACTCGACCTTGGGACATTCGAACAGGGAAGAAAAACTCTTTTTTTGCGGTTTTCTTCCTTAATTTCATTCTGTCGTCTTCGGATTTCTTTTTCCCTCCAGGTCTTGTCTTTACGGCTGAGCGACCCTATGCCTCATTGCCCGTCCGTGATCAAAATTTAAACACTTTTTCTTTCACCTCGAGCTATGTTTTGTTTTGCTTTTTGCGCTCTCTCCCTCGCAAGCGCTCCTTCATTTCCCATGCTTTTCCTTCTGCACATTCAAAGAAGGCGGAGGCGCTTTTTTTTTTTTCTCGAGAGAGGAAGAGTATTAACGTGATGAAAGCACGCAGCTACACACGCGCTGGACGAGGAAAACTGGGAATGCACAGAAGAAATTGCTCAACCGATCCTCGTCAACACCATAAATCAATCATCCATTACGGGAGATTTATAGGACTGAAAAATCGTAAAACTTGTTCAAAAGTACTCCAGGTAGGTCCTCGGTTCCAAGGGGTTCCTTTACGCAGGTGGTTCCACGATTTAAATACACTCATATCTCGGTTGGCGGACTTAATTCGTTCCGAGGTTCGGTTCACTGACTGAAAAGTTCACTAACAGATGAAATTTTTACCATTTATTTCAACGCAAATAGCATAAGTCTATTCAAGTCACAGAACCAAATAATTTTTACCTAATTTTTATTGATTTTTTTAAGAAAAGATACCTGGAAATAAATTGCAAATTTTTTACTGGCTTCAAAATTTTCGTATTCAACACCACTGGTGCACGGTATTTTCGCTACCGAAATCACTACACGAGTACAATTTCTTAGTATTTTCACATATTATATCCTCACTAATACCAAAAAGATATTTTTCACGTTTCTATAATTTGAAGCTTTTGCTTCGTTAAAACGGTCATTCTTTCAGCCGCATCAGTCGCCTTTATTGCCTCTTAGTTTTCATGAATGATAAAAACGGTGGATTTTGCTAAATCAAACTGCGTGGCGGTATTAGAAGCACCAATGTCATTTAGTTTTCTTAGCTATTTTTATTCTGTTTTCAATAGTAATTCGGTTAAGTTTTCTAATAGCAATATCACCTACTCTTGCCACATTTTGGAAGCCATATTATTGGCTAATTCAGAGAAAAATATGTGCAAAAATATATGTGAAATTCGTTAGAGAATGATGTTTAAACTGTCGTACTAGAGAAAGCACAACTGAACTTTCCAAACAGTCTGATCTTGAACTGAAGTGTAGTTTGTGAATTGAAACAAGATTCGTACGTGAATAAACGAATGACTGCTGTACCTTTTGTCTTAAGTAAAATGCCATCAGAATCAATCAGTAATATTTTTGAGCCTACCAACCCCAATTGAATCATAAACAGAAATTATTCCAAAAATCAGATTTACAAAACAAAATAAAGTAGAGTGCATGATATGTAAAATTTTGAATGCTTGAACCCTATGCAGATTTTCTAAACTTGATGGGAAATTATGAGAAGAATAACCTAGAAGAAAACCAGTATTGTCTTCATGTTGAATGAAACTGAGGGAAACAAAAAATGTAATCAAGTCATCAATAGATTATTTTGTTGAGAATTTAAAAAGAAAAAAAAAATCTATCCTTGAGTACTAACACTAAGTTTATCTTTTTAGCTTTCAAAAACAAAGTTTCTTGACAGAATAATTTCGATTAAGAGTACTAAGTGATAAATGAAAAGGAAGTCAAAGTATATTTGGTCATTAAATTTATTTGTTAAATTAAATTAAACCTAAACATGCAATAAATTTTGTAAAATCAGAGATATATTCTTACGACTAGAATGAATAAGTATCTCATTATACAGATAAGATAGTCGAATAATTTCAGGGCATAAAGAGATTTATCAATTATTCCAGAAAACTAGATGTCCCGATATTTTTCCAATTGTAATTTCCTTTGAAATTGTCTAATAAAATATAGAAATACTAATTAATAATTTGTAACTACATTACACAGTTTGACCACAGAAAATTTCTTGTTATTTAATTTTAAATTTTAACTCAATATTTTTTTGAAAAATTAAATACTTATATTATTGTCTTATTCGTCAGGTTATTCGTCAGATTGTTAAATTCGTCAGGTTCATGAATTTTATAAGTAAATCGAACAAAGAAACTAATTTTCAACGACATTTTCATCTTATTGTTAATAAGTGAAATATTGATCATTTTAACGGAAAGAAACGACCTAATACAGTTAATTACCACTGGCATTTTAAATCTGAATTTCTAAAAATAATTCTAATATTAAAGTCGAGTCTGCTATTAAGACTTTAACTATGATAAGGTGAGTTAGTTGAAATTATTTTTAATGAAAATTAAGTGTTTCTTAGCAAACAAAAAAGCTTATTTAGAATATTGTTTTGGAACTTTTTTCTCAATTTTTACACAAAATAAATAATGAAGTATATATTTATTCTTCGTTTTTGAAAAGAAAAATGTACAACAGTAGCCAAGCGATCTAAAAATTTCATTTACAACTGAGAAAGAGGATAATGTGGCACTGCATTCATTCGGTTCTTTCCATTTTACTGGAATATAATTCCAATGACAAAGTTAAGTAGATCTAAGTCGAAATGACGACCCCCGGTGACCAAAAAAAAAAAAAAAAAAACAAGGTAAAAAAAAAAAAAATCAAGTCTTTGGAAGTAACTATTTGTCATTTTCAGCAGCATTCAAAGTAGCTGCTGAAAATCCTAGCTAAATAAACCACAAAAGAAACGATCTTGTCAAACAGGAACCAGATAAACAACTAAATGAAAAAGGCAAACTAAGCACTGACTGCTTCTCATTCAAACAACTATTACAAATGATCCGACAAAGGACTGGCATGATAAGAAGTTGCAATGCCCTACGGTGTAATCATTGCAACTGGAACAACTTTTCAAACCGAACTAATTCTTCCCTCGAATAAAATAGCAAAAGAATCTTTCAAAGGATGACTTTTCCGAAACTACAACTTTCCCTTATTATTATTTGATTATTTTTTAACACGGCTAACACTAAAGGCATTGTTGAGATTATGATGTTACGAAGGGATTCATTTTTTTTTTCATCCTTTACTTTCATCTTTATTCGGCTGAGGTGTGAAATTGATTGCTGCTACTTTAGGGCTGTGTACCGCGGCTACGAAACACTTAAAGAAGGGGGAAAGCGACGAAAGGTAGATAATTCTTCTGGCGCAGCTTTTATATGTTTCTTCAGGCTTCAACGGCAGTACGGAAATGAATTGGTCAAAGAATCTAGTTAGAGTTTCATCCGAATGAAGACTTAATTAAAGATAATTGATTAAGATTAATGGCTTTGAAAAGATTAGACATCAAATATGCAAAAGATGATTTGGGTAACGCGACATCTGTATATAAGAATATTCGAAAGGATCAAATAGAATAGAGCTTTTATTTAAAAAGAGCTGCTTAAGTGGCATAAAAGTCTTCTTACATATTATACAACTACAGGAACAAATGTGTACTATAATTTATAATGAAAGATTTGAGTTGATAAGTTGAAAGATAAAAAGGATTTTTGACGTAGTGATACTGTTTTCAACAAGACAAGAGTTCATTTAAATAAACTGAAAAGTGAAAAAAAAAAAAAAATGATATTGAATCAATTAGAATTCCATCAGCATTTATTTAATTTTTTTTAAGAAAAATATTGCTTTCTTTTCTTTTTTAAAATTTTAAAATAAGGCTCAAGTTTCTCATATTGCTGCATATCATGTGAATTAATAAAATTTCATATTAGCTGTAGATTAACTTACATTCAAAATTCAAAAAAAAATTATCATGATTTAGATTAAATTTCTATCTTTTATTCTAATATATATTTGCAAATTTATTTAAGAGCTTTCATAATAATTTTCTTCAATTACCTGGTGCCTCAAAGTTTAATTTTTAATAATAATATTTATTATTGTTTTATTTATCTTCTTTCTGCTTCGGCTTTACATACCAGTAACTTGATTAAATTTTAATTTCCTAACACGCCATTAATTGTTGTTTTCTACATATATATCAGAGGAAAATATTTTATTCCCTTGATATATGTCAAAAAAAAAAAAAAAATAAAAACTTATTTGACGGGGTAAATAAAATTTTTGTTGAGAATAACGACTCATCTGTGAAAAGACACCAAGAAGATATATCTAAACAGAGATTTCTTTAAAAAACTATCTGTACTTTTACTTATTTTTTTCATTTTAAACATTGTGAATATTACGTGTTAAGAATTATATACACGCAGTTTCTTATTTAGTAATAAGCAAAAATCTTAAAAGTGCTTTAAGATTTTGGGGATATCATCCCCCTTTTTTTTCAAATTTTGAGTTTTTTAATTAAATGCAAAAAAAAAAAAAAAAAAAAAAAAATTTAAACAAATAATAAAAATATTTTCTCTCTTTTTTGAGTAAAATTATTTATAACAACAGAATAGTTACAGTTTTCTACTGTTAAAAGCGTAAATTCTTTTACATCAGTTCTTCGATTAAGGTCAAGTACATCACTCGGAAATTAATCATCCGCATTTGATTTGATAACATTTGATTAAAACACATAGCAGCTTTAACCTACTCTTCGAAAACAATTTCAAAGAAGAGATTAAAAAAACATGTGGTGAAGGAATAGATAAGCTTTACAGGACAAGAATACAACCTGGAAAACTCTTAACTAGTTTAGTTTTTATTAACGTCGCACTAGAAGCAACACGAGGGCTATTGGCGACGGACCTCGTAATTTTGAACCACGGTCAAGTGACGAGGACGACATCTGAACTGGTATCTCCTCTCCTAACATCCACACCACACCAACGGGAGGACTTTGGGCCCCGACAGATTTAATGTGCATCAGTCCTGGCTACACGGCGGGTCTTTGGCAGCCAAGGATCGAACCCGCGACTCAACGAAAACCGCTGGCTACGAATCCGAAACCATGACCACTAGGCTACCGCGGCCACTAATTCTTAACTAATCTAATAACGAAGTACAAAATGTAACAGTCTACTATTTCAAATGAAAAAATAATAATGTCATTTGAAGTCTGCCAAAATTGTACCAAAGAATATGAACATTAGAACATAGGATTGTTAATAAGCTACATTTAGAAAATAAGGCCATGAGAGCTCAGAGTTTGCTCTCCAAATGTATCTCTCTTATAAGTTCCAAGTGAATTAAAAAGTTACAGATATTAGTGTCCTTAGTATAACTTTAAGCACAACTTAAACAAATTACTTTTTAAATTTGTGAATAACATTAACTAGTAGTAAATGCGAGTCATTATGCATAAAAAATGCCAAAAGACATAGCAGAATTCACAATCTCTGTTTCGTGTTATGATCAAAATATTGATGGCTGTTATTTCTACGAGCTTTTAGTAAGATATGTTTATTTCTTTTAGGTCATGAAAGATATGCATCTAATCCCAATTTAGCAATTGATTCCTGAAGAAATTTTGGGTGAAAGCTTGAATTCCAGTCAAGAAATTTCAGATGCAAAAACCAAATCTTAGTCAAGAAATTTAAGGTACAAAAGGATCGCTGCCCAACCAAGAAACTCCATGTCTAAACATTAGACTTTAACCCCGATATTACAAGTTAACCTTATCAATGACATCCAACTCTAATCATGCTTATAGTTCCAGGTACCATTCAAACATTGGTTGGTCACTTACCATCTCCAGGAGCTGTTGGCAGGAGATGTTTGGAGCTGTGCAGCCTGAGATCGATGCAGGAAGAAGATGGCGGTGAACTGGCTGGTGATGGAAAGGATAGGCTCAGCAACCTGGGTGACATGGACGGAGAACTAGGGTTGCTGGACTTCTTGTTCACCGACAGGTCGACGGGTTCCATTTGAATCGGAGGACATTCGGCCTGAGAAGAAAAAAAGTACATTAGAACGGAAATTTGTTTTTACGGAGAGAAGTTAACCAGGGGCATATGTTAATTGATTCATTTGACATCCAGGTGGCTGCTGTTCAGAAGGGTGTTACCCTTCTAGTTTGACAAGCAACTGGAATGTATCCGAGTCATCGTGGGAGGGCAACATGTGCAGTTACAAGTCAGTAGGCGATAACGAGTCGCAATATGCTTAACTGCCTTTGAATTTATAAGTGCATTTTCAATTATATTCAAATTAATAAGAGTGCACTTCATTGACAATAAAATAAGGAAAGGCATTATTTTCATCACCATTAAGAAAATTAAACGACTAGTCAGATTACAGTACAATAGAAAAGGCAATAAAAATTCAAATTTTTATGCAAAAAATAGATAAAATCAGGTTTGGGCAGCAAAAGTGTAGTGATAAAGTATCATTGTTGAAACGTTGTGACAAAAAGTAGACTTTCAACATCTTAAAACTTTTTAGTTACGTATAATCCATTGAAATTTAAATTTTGTACATAATTAAATCCACCATTTATCAACAGAGTTATTTCTTTGTTGGTTTGATGAATTTATTATGTTCACGGTAATTTTATTTATCACTGCTGGCTTTATTGAGTTTCTATAGAATATAACAATATTAATAAATGCATTTAAGCAAATTTTGATTGAAAAGACATTTACCGAATTTTTATTAATACAAAATCTGTTAAGAATGCAGTTAATTATTTAAATGCTAATTACTACAATATACCGATACTTCAGATTTGTAGCGACTGTCAGGCGTAAGTTACAGGAAATTTTTCAATAGCAAAATCATTTTTCAATCCGAAATAAAAGATGTTTGCTCGAAATTTGCCTACTAAGAAAATTATCATTGTATTAAAATTCCAAAAACAAAGCTGTTAAAAGCAAAGAAAGTGAAATGAAGAAAAAGTAAAGATCAAATATATTAAAAAGTCCTTTTTTTGTTATTGATAATACATTTACTTTCCTGGTTTTTTTTTAATTTGACATTTCATCATGAATATATAATCTGCAATTTACATGCCAATTTGTTCTAGCTTTTCTGCTCTACATCTTTTTTCAATAGAATGATAGCTTCAAAAGTTTGTTTATTTTGAAGAATTTCATTAAGGATCATTTCGCATTCACGCAAATGGAGTTAATGGTAAACAAAAAGAGTCTTTATGACAAAAAAAAATCCGCATTCTGAGAGTGATTTCTCGGAAGAAGATCATTCAGAACATTCATAGGATCGATTCGTTCCTACCGGACAATTAATTGCTCTCAAAAGGTAAATTGGATTTGAAATGGACTTTGGCTAATGTGTGTGATTTTGATAACGCCATGTGGCTTTTTGGTAGGTGATCGTGGCGCCGAAAAAAAAAGAGATGTACGTTGATCCATCTGGCGTCTGTGTTTGGAAAAGACCATTTCCGACCATCAAAACATTAATAAGGCGTCAATGCCTACTTAATAGAATCCACGCCCTCGAAAGCCCCCAACATTGAAGTTTGTTGGCTCTGTCATCAACGGTAACTGGCAGGTTGCTCCAAATTGAAGAGGCTTGCAAGCCACCGAACGGCCCTAATTACACCCGTTTCATCGAGGTTGTCGCCTAATCTTGAGTAAGTTTTTATTCGAAGTGCCAATCTTCTCGCCAACGGTTTCCTCGCCAGCACCCCCTGTATAAGATTCTAGTAGTCAACGACGAAGAGAAGCCAGAGTGAAATATTTGATGACAATATAATGCATTTCTTCTGTTTCCAGCGTTGAATAGCAACTTTCAATATCAATTAATAGGAGGCGCTGTTTTGACCTCTATGCTTTAAAAAGTTTTATTTGCATTGGTATTGTGAGCTCCAATATACTTTCAAGTATCTAATATTAGAAATTTGCATAAGCTTTATCATTTTGACTACTGACACGAAAAATTAGAGTTCCACGTTGAGAACGTATTCTTTTTTTTTTTTCATAACTTATTTTATAATGTTTGAAATACATTCTTTATTCCGTTATTATTCAAAAAGGTTGAAGGAAAAAGCAGATTTTATAAGTTATAGACTTTTTGTTGCTAAATCGCTCTTTCCATGATACTATTGCAATTATTCAAAAAAAAATTCCTCATAAAAATCAATTTACTTAAAATGAATTTAATAATTATCAAGAATGTATTATTCCATTATCGAGGGCATAAAAATACCTAATTCCAGTATTGTAAATAACGAATGAAAATCTATTTCTATTTCTATTAATTATTTTATTAACTATGTAATCATTTATTTCTTTAAATAAATGATTACATAGTTTTTTTTTTTTTTTTTTTTTTTTTTTTAAAAAAAAAAGACTTAAATTAAAAGAATAAAAAATTCAAATTTCAAAAAATGTCTAAAAACTAGAAAAAAATTTAAACAAGAAATGATTGAAATTATAAAATTAAGTTTGAGTAATAAAATTTTAAAATTTTAGTAAAAGGATTGTGAACAGTTTTACTAATCATTTTACATTTGAATTTTCAAAAAACTCGTGATTCGTTTCCCTCCAGCCGTTTGTTTCAGAAACATAATACGAACATATTTTTTAGATATGCTAAACAGCAATTATGCGGCTAAGTCATTAGGGCTTTTGTAGTTCTAAATAAGTTTGCGCACTTTGAAGCTGGTTATTTTGATTTAGTTTAAGCCGTATTTTATTTATAATAAACAATTAAAATTACCCCTTTAAAAATCCTCATGATTTAATAACATTAATCTGAAAGACATCAAGGTATATATATATATAAGTACATTCATTTTTTTTAACTATCGTGTAATGGTCTGGTGGATCTGAGGAGTTGAAATTATACTGCATATAACTCAAAGATGGTTTTTGCTCGATTTTCAATGATTCTCAAACTCAACACATACAACATCAATAATAAAAAAAAAATTACACAGTTGAAAAGAAACTACTAATGTGTTAAAGTTAAGATTAGCTTACGTTCTTTAATTGATTAAAATAAAACCGATCACTCCAATAATTTTGTTGACTATTTATTAAATATTTGGTTATAATTTACACTTCTCTCTCAGCGTTACAAAGAAATAACAAAAATATGTGGTTCAACACAAATATTTTTCAGCAATTATTAGCTGGGTTTTTTTTGGTCAACTGATATGTACAGAAGACATAACAAAAAGTAGAAAAAGTCCCCCTCTTAACGTTCTCTTCTTAAAATAAGGATTTTTATGGAGAAGTCTAAAGCAGGTTAAAAAATCCCCAGGTGAGCGCAAAATCGCCAAAATTGTCGATTCGCGTGTTATAGCTCACATTGTAGATGGCCACTGTTCAAGTGGGGTGTGGTCGAAGCATTACCGTCCGTAACAATAGGGGAAAACGCTGTCAAAAGCAGCACTCTTAACAGGAGAAGGCTTTCCAGTAGTAAAATACTACCCCCCTACCACGACCTTGTGCTTACCTGAGACTGTGCTGGCAATTGGCAGACATTGTCTTCAGATGGCTATTGATTTGGCAACGTTTTCTTTCCCCTCTCTAACCTCCTCTGCTTTTAAAGATCATTCTCTCTCTTTGCGTTTCTACTTAACTTCAGTATTTCTTCACACTCCCTCCGCCCTACCCTGACTTTAAGAGCTTTACTTTGTTTTTTCCAGTTATTGTTATTTATTGCGGTATCTTCCATCCAAAATGACCGCAAGTAGGAAGTGGGTTTTGAAGTGGCAGCCATGTTTCAGGTAGTGCATCAAACTATCGCTTCTTTCTGGCGCTGTTCTATAAATAGGTGGCAGTTAGGAATGAGTGGCTACAAAATGGATAGACTCCAGCAAGAAAATGACTATTTCGAACACTGTGTCCCTGACCTTTACATAACACTTAACCCTTTCCTAGTTTTCTGTATGCATAGACTGTACTCTTAAGCTCTCATACGAAATCAGGGGCATGATTTCATACCTGAATTGTGGTTGGCTAACGAAGGTGATAGAAGTATCAGTTACCAATCAGTCATTAAACAAGTTTTAGATATATTCATATAAGAAATGGTTTTTCTTTATAAGAATATATCTGACTTTCTAAAAAGAATAATTTAATAAAATTTTTAATGTATTGCACTAGAGCAATACCAGCGCCGAACTTCATAATTTTGACCTACGATCAAATGACAAGAAGACACTTGAGTGGTTCTTCCTTTCTTGTCTTTCAAAGCATGGGAGGGCTTTCGGCCCCAGTTTCGTTTCGTGTTTAGCATCATTCACCCCCTACCTCCATTTATTCTGCGCGGTAGGTCCTTAATGGACACGATCTCGAGACCATGGCCAATCAGCCACCATGAGAACTGGATATAAAAACTTGTTAGGATGAACAGTTAATATTGAATCAAAAATAAAATATTAAGCAAGGTAGTTAATTTTTATAGGAAATTTAGTTGAAAAAAAAGAAACAATATATGTGTATGTGTTAGAATATAATGTATTTGAACTTCCATAAACGTAGTTAACTGAAAAATCTTAACAATGAGCCAAATCGGTGGAATATATATTTTAAAGAAGTCTGAGTACTAATATTGCATATAAGAAACTATAAAATTCGGTGGGGTAATAACAAAATAGACTGATTAACTGAAAATGCGATAGAGTAAATTGTTGCACATGTTCTGCTCCGAAATGATTTAAGTACATACGCAGTGCGTGTTATTACTTTTATAGTTGTAAGTCTAAGCATAGCCAAACTTTTCATGAGTCAACAGGATTAGGAATGGAAAATGCTTAAAAAGCAGAAATACAATTGAATTGAATATATATATATATACATATAATTGAATGATGATTGAAACCTATAATAATTGATATTTGGATAATGCATGTACAAAAAAGTCAATTATGAATATTGAGTTTTGATTATTAAATCGATTTTTATAGGAATTTTAAAAAAAAGAATTTGAAGTATGCAGTTTAAAAGTAAAGAATTTTCTTATAAATTCCTCGAATCATATTTAAGGTCAAAGCATCATGGAGATCGAAGTTAGTATCCAAACTTAAATGCTAAATGAAGGCCTAAATTGACAAGCATAAATTGAGCTTAGCGGCATTCGATCAAATATACTTTTTTAAAAGAAAAGTTTTTTATTATTGTAAAATAATTTCATTTAAAATATGTCAATGTGCCCATATATCTTAGCATTGAAAATTTTAGGATACCTCTTTATAAACAAACGGTTAAAAATATGAATAGCTGTTCATTCAGTAACTACAAAATATCATTTGGTACCTGTCCCTCTGTTTTCGAATTGAGTTAGTTTTATTTTGTTATGCCGTAGCCTCTAGTCACCATTACTTTGATTCTTGTGTTTAGATTACTACAATAAATCCATTCATGTTCCAAAGTTTTAAACTCTTTAGGAATTCATCGTTTCATTTTCAGCGAATGTCACTTTCTCACACAATTATCGCAAATGAAAAACCATAGACCAAAGTTAATAAAAATCTTAATGACGGTGATATAACCAAGCTAAAAAAAAGGACAACTTCCTTGATATCGGTCCCACATACTTCCCGAGTGAGCAATCAGGGCGCTGGCAGGTTTCTCCTTTATAATTTTCCAAACGAAAACAAATAAAACATGCTTACTGAAAGATTAACTGTCGAATATCTTGAATAAAACAAGACTGAAAGAGAAAATGAACTGAAGCACCAGCTAAAAAAGAAATAACAATGCAAACATCTTTCCCAATTAATGTTTTTATTTGTAAATGTCCCAAGGCATTCATTGTTATTTGGACACCTTTTGGACGGGATTTAATGTTCATTGAATAGACTTGCTTCTATATGGAGCGCGACCAAATGGAAATTAGTATGCGGCCGCATCTATAAAGCTTAATCGCGCATTACATTCGTAACAGTAACGGTTGTCTTTGTTATCAGCTCCTGTAAATTGAGATTTATATGTAAACACATCGTTTAGCATACAAATGATACGCTTTTTTTCTCGCCTCTACTCGTGGGAATGTTCGACCTGCTTAGGTTACGGTTGACCTATCTTCCCATCTCAGCCGTTGACTTTCGCAAACGACAGTGAAATGGCAGAGGGCATTGTTAAAGCCGTTTAAGCCACTTCTAGTGAACATTGGCCACGCAATAAATCGGACTGCAGTTCCAGAAGAAAATAATATTAGATCACACATTTCTGTTATCTCTCATATAAAACAAATTAAAGAGAAAGAGATTAACTTTTGAAAGCCTTATTATAAAAAAAAAAAATTCGCACCTGTAATGTACAGCGTATCCCTACTCAATACCTGCATAAAATTTTGAAAAAGGAAATGAAATATATTAATATATTTCAATGACTTTTTATATATAGTAATCTGAAATATATTACTATGAAATATAGTAATATGAAACATATTACTATATTCAGTATATAACTGGTTGTAAGGATGGACATATATGGAAGATCTTTTTCAGAATGAAATACATATTTATTTCATATCAAGGAATTAATATTCTTCCCAAATCAATCTTTACCTATGTGCAGTTTCTCCTTATTCTAGCAATTATGTGTTGATTAGCAAAGTTTCGTAGAAAAAAGAATTTTGTGCATTGAACATGTTTTTAATTTTTATTAACGTTGCACTGAAGCAACACGAGGGCTATTACAGACGGACCTCGTAATTTTGAACCACAGTCAAGTGACGAGGATGACACCTGAGCTGACACCCTCCTCCTAACTTCCACACCACGCCAACGGGAGGACTTTGGGTCCTAACAGATTTAACGTGCACCAGCTCCGGCTACACGGAGGGTCTTTAGCGGCCAAGGATCGAACCCACGACTGAACGAAAACCGCTGGCCACGAATCCAAAGCCATGACCACTAGGCTACCGCTGCCACATTTAGCATATTCAAAAGAGGACTTAAGTTATATAATAATCTGACAGAATAAAATATTCATTAAATAAAAATAGTTTAAGTTTGTGACAAAATATTTTGAAACTTGCAAAACATACACACCCCGAAGTGCTATTGGAATTGGGAATTCAAGATTCCTTTAACGAAAAAAAAAAAAAGGAATTCCAGCAATCTATGTATGCTAGAATTATGTGACACCCCATAAAAAATTAAATTTAAGTTTCCTAATTGCCTCAATTATGCTTGTACCTAAAAGAAGTTTTATAAGACGACAGGGAGTTGATAAAAATTGTGAAGAACTTATTTTATTTTACCTTTTGAGACGACATTACTATTTTAAAAGATATTATATTGTCCATTGAAGTAACTATTTTGAAAAATTCTTTAACTGCGCATGATCAGTCACCTAAATTAATTGTCAAGGTCGACAAATATAAGTACAGACACCTCTTAGCGTTTTATATATTTACATCGCGTGAACACTCTAAGAGGCTTCTTGGAAAATATACAAGTTAGGTTTGAGAAGTTATAGTTTATAAAACATGCATTTTAATATTACTATCAATTGCTTATAAAATGGCTAGCAAGTTTACAAACGCGAATTTTTCTTATTTCAAATCAATTGAATGATGAATTACTAAATTTAAGATCTTATAATTAAATAGCTGCGTAAAAAAAGGGAATACCTTCGTTATACAATTGAATAAATTAACAATAATTAAAATACGTCTGAAGAAATTCAAAATAATTCAGTAATCACTTCATTCAATATTCTTTTGAATGAAATGAATCAATGAACCTGCAGAAAAACTACAGTTGAATTTTCAAACAGAACGGTACTATAATTGCATGGCTTTTCTAAATTTCAAAAAAAAAAAAAAAAAAAAAGTATTTCTGTAGCATAAGAACAACTTAGTTTTTATTAAATCAAAAACAAAGATACCTATTACCAAAAGAAATTTTTTTTTATCTCAATTTTTCAATCATAAAGATTTTAGGACAGATACGATAAGACTGATTATTTATGCGAATAATCTGACTCAACCCATAAGTACTTTTAGTCCATGTTTAATGTTCATAAATCAACATTCCTTTAGTTTTGCATTCGTAATGATACAAAACTAATTTACTATAAAAAGATGTTACTTTAATAAACTCCAGAAGAAATGAAGAGAGTAAATGTGACTGAATTGCAGCTGAAATAGCTATTTAATTCATAAGTAATTGCTCGAGTAAACCTTTTTTTTAATATGATCACACTAAAAAAATCGACCTTTTCTTATAAGCAACTTTTAACCTTTACTTGAAATGTCACTTTCGCCCGCGACATTTTGCAACTATTTTGCAGGATTTTACAATCGAATGGTTGAGTGAATGGAACCCTGTGGTAACAATCCTTCCCGAGTCATCCAATTGTGATAACGCACGTTCCATTTGACATAGCTTGAGGCAAATCACCACACCAACAGCTTCTAGTGTTCAGGTTGAAGTCTTCTACCACTGAGAGCTGGGTGGATAGGGAAGGGCTTCGTGCCATTGTTCTGCATGTTTATTATAATTGAATTTTTAGACACGTGGGTGGAAAATTACAGTGCTGTCGATTTTCTCTGGGATTTTTCGCCATCTGATTATTCTCAAAGAGGCTAATTGATTTGTCGTCTTCAATGCCAAGGCTCAGGTCAAGCTTTTCGCATGCATTTATAATGATGCCGAAAATTGTAAGAAATGAAGAATGGAAATTTTCCAAATTATATATATATACACACATACAATGCATGAAATTAACAATGAGATTATTAAGAAACACCCGGATTAAGATACTTGAAGAGGAAAATTTTAAAATATTGCTACTTATTTCGATATTTATAAAGTAAAAAAGCTTAGCGTAACGGAATGAATATATTCTTATATTCTCAAGTAAATTTACAATCATGGGGATTAGTTTCTTGACGGTGAAAATAACTTACTATAGAAATTATACTCAAAAGATTACAATCTAAAGTATTCACGAAAAACGTACGGTGTATTTTAGTTTAGTTCAGTAAGCTTTTCATGAATCTTATTTACTTTTTCAATTGGTGAATGCACTCTAAATTTATGTTATCTTGGTGTGTGCCTGAAAGAAAATTAGCTATCCGCGAGAATCAGCGTCTTCTTGCCCCCGCTTCGACGGGGGGGCGGGAAATATCAGCGATTATTATTAGCTGCAGCAGAGACAAAGGCTTATAATTATTTTAAAAAGTACTTCAAGTGAATTTTTATCGGTAATGTTTATCATGGCCGTGATAGCCTAAGGATCATGGTTGCAGACTCGCGGGTTCGAGCCTTGATGCCGCAAAAGACCCGCCGTGTAACCGAGGCTGATGCACGTTAAATCTGTCCGAGCCCAAAGTTCAAAATTACGAGGTCCATCACCAGAAGCCCTCGTGTTGCTTCTAGTGCGACGTTAATAAAACCAAATAAAAAAAAAAACAATGTTTATCAACGCGTCTTTTGGATGGCTGTAGAAAATTTGATTGTGAAGGTTGAAAAAAAAAACGAACTGGACAATATTTCAAATAAAAAAAAAGTTGCATAGATTTCAAAATTTTTTTAAACAAAATACCTATCATGTTATGCTATATTAAGAACGTGATTTCATTTGAAAAGTTTGTATGTCACAAGTATCTTAAACGGGTATAAAAAATGAAATGAATAATAAATTAGGCAGAAAGATGTTGAGTTTGTATCATTTTTTTTTATTTGTGAAAGTCTTGGCTTTCTTAATTTGATTAATGATATTTTAATAGCATTGAATCTTCATAAGATATTAAAAAGTAAAGAAAAGAGAAAGAAAAAAAAGGAAAACTTGCTTTGAATTTATAATAGTTGAACTTCTTAATCAGTAGAAATATTTTTTTACTCTCTCAATATCAAGTATTAATCAAGTGGCAACATCATGTATCAATCAAGTGTGAAGTTGATGGCTTTGATGTAGCTCTTTTGATGGTGGTGTCGGTTTTCATTTAAATTTTTTCTTTTAAATAAATAGCATTCGGAAGAAACTTTAAATAATACATGTCACATTTCTGCTTTACTCACCATTTGATGTTGTTCAATCTCAGCATTGTTATGGATGAACTGATACGTTTTATTTATTCACATACTTTTTTGATGGACGTGTTGCTTCGATGGTTTTAAAATCAATATTTCAACAAACCCTTTCGACGTTGAATCTTTAACTGTAGCCTTACAAATGAATAGAAATTCTACTGAAGCTTGTATATTTATGAAGTAAAAGAAACTATTATACAAATGCTAAAGAGTGTTTAAAAAAAAGAATGTTTTCTTAAAAATAAATAAAACAACAAGGATAAGGCATCGAGATTGTAAGGTTTTAAATTATTTATTATTCAAAAATCAATTAGTTTGTTTGGAAATCTTGAAATTATGTGCAGTATATCATGAATCTTTGAAAATTTTCATTAATTTCAGCTTTGAAAAAAATTAATTTATTTTAAATATGAAAACTCTTCTCGAAAAGTGCATTCATTTCAAGGCTTGGACTTAATTCTATACAGCATAAAAAACTCATACAGCGACCTTGAAGAACGTAAAATTCACCTGGTGACACCTTTCTTTTTCAAAGATGAGTATCTTTCGAAACTTTAGAAGTCTCTACATTTCCTTTGGAACTCAATAATGCCTGGAGAGATATTACATACCACTTCCTGACCTTGACTTTCCTCTATCTAAAATTATCGGGAATTTTATTTTCTTCATTTTTATAAGTGTTTATATTTCCCTTCTATTTCCTTTTCATTCTATTTTCTTTATTAGTAGTATTTCGCAGTGTAATTTTGAAAAGTTAAACCGAAAGAATTAATAATGGTCAAATAATCGGAATTTTTTAAAAAGAAATGAAAAGAAAAATTAGAACAAAAAACAGCTCATTTCAAAAGAGGAATCATTGAATTTTGATTGAATATCAAACTGTATTGTTTACATCAGGATTTTAATCTGTAAAACTATTTCTTGACAAATTCTTTGCAGTACTTTCTGTAATAAGCTAAAATATCTTAAGAAAATTACTATCTTACAAAAACATTAAGTATTTTTTGTAAAAAAAATAGTGAAAAAATTGATAAGCTGAAAGAACGTGAAAATTGATCAAATGGGATTGAACTATATTAGTGGCAAACAACAGTTGTTCCCTATTTCTGAAGTATATTAATGTAGATGTACATTTCAGTTTTATTAATGCAAAATTATTGAAAGAAATACTATCTACAATAAGATTAAATTAAATTACGCGTTTGAAATTTCTCTTGAAAACGAAATTTTTTTTCCGGAAATAAACGCTGAATTTTGTATAGGTATAAATATACTATTTTTTATTACATACGGCTCATTTTTAAGCCAAAGGCCTTTGCCAAAAATTAGTTTCGAAGGTTGTCCTTTTTAATTTGATATTATTTTCAATGTAATAAGCACATAATACTCAGCATATATTTTTTTTAACTATTGTTATTTTTTATTCAAAATTGTTATTTTAAAACTGTTAAGTAGAAATACAAAGATAAATTGATAGCTTAGCTTGTTTGTTTAACTAATATTGTGCGTATCTCACGTGATATAACTACATATTATATTTGTAACACTATTATAACGTATAATTAAAATTCGATGTATAATAATTTCCCTTTTATTAAAATAGATCCTCCATATAAAAATAAATTTCAGATATAATTCGTAATATATTTCGAGCTTCATTAGGAAAATAAACATTCCATGAAATTCTACATCTCAGACATCAGTTATTTAAAAATGTATGATATCGTACTCAGGTAGGATATAAAAGTCAATTAATTCCAATTTCTTCTTGTAAAAATGTAAACTTTTTTGGAAAAATTACGGGTGAAAATGGTTGGGCTACTTGAACACATCCTCTTACGCTAACCTCCCTCTGCGGTACATCACTCCATATATCAGCAAATAAATAAACAGAAGACATAACAAATAGTATCTGTGCGAGTCGAACAGCCTTATGCTAAGCGAAGCTGTTTATTTTGTACATGGTAAAATCCGTTCCCAAGTAGATACAACAAACAAACGGATTGACACAAACATGCTCTTCACTAACGCCATCTCCATGGGTACAAGGTTGTAAAATGACTCGTGTCTGAGCGACGATCAAATGTACAACAAAGGTAAGTGTTTTCAAACGTGACAGAAATCATGCTAAAAAATCTCATACGCGTCGAGACACGAAAAAAAATATATATAAAAAAGAAAGAAGCAAAAGAAAATAGAATATTGGCGTGAAGAGGAGCAGCAGAGCGAAGCAGAAACAACTGGGAATGACACAAGAACGTTTTTTCGTTTTCTTCAGTCAGGTCACATGTTTTTGTTTTCGTACGAAAAAAAAAAAAGACGAAAATAACATTGAATAGATTTGGAAATTCGCTAACATAATTAATGAAGATTCGAGACTGAAATTTACGAGTTATCGATTGGAGAAATCTAGCTTTTGCGGAAGGGGGAAAAATTTCCTCAACTTTTCCTTCTGAAATATTTTTTTAGTGGAATTCTGTACCAAGCGACCTTTAAGTATAGAATATTTGCAAGTTAATGTTGGAAATAATGAAATTTAATTAGATACTTTAAAATTTTTCTGTTCGATTTTGATACTGGATTTTATACGTATGTAGAAACTGGAGATTTTAATAAAGTTAAGCAACTTGAATTAATTTCTGAAAATTACACATTTCCTGTTATGAATGCAATGCAATCTACAAATACATTCAAATATGGCACTAAGCAATCCTAATTTTGTTAGGCTACACATCCAGACAGAACCGTTTCATTTTTGTCAATAATTAGATGATTGATTCGAATAAATGTCGTTCAAGAACTACAAGAGTAGATGTAATTTAGAACATTGGTCATTGGATAGGCCATCGTAACTTAGAACATTGGTCAGATGACAAGGATAATACTTAAGTAACTTTGCAAACAAAGCTATATATTATGAGTTTTGCGATTAAAATCTTTCTCTAAATAAAGCTTCGGTGATTTTTTAAATTATCGGGAGCCACTTAGAATACTAAATAAAAAAAATTTTTAAATGCCGATTTAATTTCTGAACTTGTATTGTATTACTTAGTGCTTTATTCTTCACTATGGAAACATTCAAATGATTTTTGGCTTGGTGAGAAACTATTTAAATTTATCGCAATTCTTCTTAAAAATATTTTCAATATTTTTAAGTAGAAATAAGTCTATAACCAGTTATATGCGGTAGTACTGCAAAAATAAAAATTTACAAAACATTTAAACTTAGGCTAAATAATTTCACGAAAATGCTTACGAAAACTTAAAGTTTAAATTATCAGTCCCATGATATTTTTATAGCTTCCATTCTGTTTTGAAACTCAGATAAATAAAAATGTAATAACCAAATGAAAAGTAATTAGCACAAGAGACTGTTTGTAAATCCCTTCGTATCACGAAATGATTATTAACTATAGAATTGTTTTCTGTTTCATTGAAAATGCAAAGAGAAAAAATGCGATACGATAAAATTTTACAAAATATGCTACAAATGGTTTTTTAAAATTCCTACAATAATTGCGAGTACGATAAAATTTTACAAAATTGAAAAATAATATTTTAAACTTTATTGATTTCGTTGAAGTAACGGTAGAAAATTGATTTAAGTAGCCTTTACAAATTACAAGAAAATTTAACCTTATATAAAGGAAGTTGGAGATTTTTCAAATTAATCGAAAGTGCGCTAATTTACTAATTTTTTTGCGAAATTTCAAAATTATTATCAAGCTAAATCTGGAAAAAATGATTGACTTTATTTGTTTTGTAGAAACAGAGGTACTGATTATAAAAAAAATCAGAGTCAAAATCCTTCGTAGATCAAAATATTTACGAATGTTACGAAATATTATCGAACTCCTTTTTGAAAGCAAAATATGTGAAGATTCATTTTTATTATTTTAACAAAAAACAAACTCTAGTTTTATTCTTAATATTTTTTTGTTATTTAGTTTTTTACGATGCCTCGAAATTAAATTTTACACTATTGATTTAAAAATATAAGGATCTTTCTTTCCAAGTTCGACTAAATTAAATAGATTCATATAACAGAACTGAAAACATGAGAGAAAGAGAATAAAAAATAATATCTATCCTCATGTGAATAAAAAAAATTCTCCAATAAGTGAAGAATTATGTTAAAAATCAAGCAGTAAAATTATTCAAAAAAAAGTCGATAAGATTCTGGAAAGATAATGAAATCTAAATAAAATTACTCAAAGTTTAAATACAGTTCCTTCACTGCACCTTAGATATAATCATAGAACTTACCGCATTTTAAATAATTAAAACAAATACCAAATAAAAAAAAAGAGAAATTGTTTTTTTTTTCTTGAGCTGGAATTTAATGAATAATTCATAGTTTTTTTTTTTAAAAAAAACCCAGTAAAATGAAAAAGTCATCACCGCACGTGTGTAGAATTTAGCGCATGTTTATTTACTCTGATTACGTTAATTTAACCTCAAGGAATTTAATATGCAGATTTAAATATTAATGACATTCCTATGTTGCCTTCACTGCGCCTGAAGATGATTTTTAGTTCCAGTTATTTTCTTACGAAATAAAAAAGGAGGATGAAACTTGGGTCGGTTTCCTATTCAGACTTTTTAAAATAATTAAAATAATCTTGAGGCTATAAATTAAAGAATTTTTAATTAATTTTAAATTTACTTAAAATAAAAAGCTGCAAGAAAATACGAGGGTGGTTCAAAAAATACCTGCATTGGGAATGGGAAATGGAAATGTCTCACATAACTCACTGTAGTATTGCTCAGTGATCGTTTTTCCTTTTCCTAAGAGATCCGTCAGTAGGATACCTTGCGTATGCCAAACAATTGTTCCATAATTTTTCCTCTGTCGATGAGACCGTCTTCACTTTCTTTGAAGCAGATTCACCGATAGGAGCTCATTATTTTGATTGTTGCTTAGTTACCGGTATATTATCATGAATACAGGTTCAATCGACAGTGACAACTCGAAGCAAAATGAGGACGACAACTCGTTGCGGCAGCAATCCAATTTTGATTTGGCAGCAAAGGGTTACCGAGTCAAAACTAATCGATGAATTAAAGTCAAATTTGTTTTGGCACAGCTCAATTAATGGCAGCGCAAAATAGTAACACCAACTTGATTTATCAACACCATTTGTCGTCAGAAATAGATACTTAATGAAATAACCTCGTATAATGCAACAACAACAACAACAACAAAAATCAGATATCCATTGCAGTGTGAAGATTTAAATGTTTTTCTAACCAGGAGAAAGTAACGCGACAATCAACAAAATTTACAAAAACTGGAAGTAAAATATAAATTTTGAGCTTGAATCGAGATCTCTTTTAAGAAATTGGTCGAATAACGTAAAAAAGTATCGGCAGTCAATCCGAACTAACAAAGGAGTACGAGTTTCCCTCCTTTTTTTCTACAGGTATACGAGGAAGCTACTCCTACCGTTGGATTTTCGGTTTGACTGGAATGCAGAAGTCATGCCTTTCTCAAACTATGAGACTTGAGCAAAAGATGCCTTAAGGGTATACTTAAAAAAAAAGAACTAATTTGGCTGTGAATAAGTTTACAAGGAGGAAGAATACTCCGTCCTTAGATTACTGATGCTCCTTATTTTGATTAACGGCAAAGCACAGTTTATGGAGCCACTGAATCCCAAACAAGCGATGCCAGAAACCTCTGTCAAGTGAATGCCATAAAGGCAAGGGAAAGAGTCACTTAATAAATTTAAGAATCTATTGTCAACTAGAAAAAAGGCACTTCGCAATCGATAAACTGCAATGAAAATTCGATTCACAGCGTCTACAGACATTAAAGAACAGTAAAAATTAAGAAGTTGGCGAGAAGCAGAAAAAAAATATCCTCTGAGATCCATTAAAAGCGTGGTTTATAACTTGGTCGATAGAAATCGGTAACCCAAAGTCAGTTTATTAGCCCGAGAGAAACACATTAGATCACTTCTGTGGAGCTTTTATTTGCCCACATTACTCAATGTGTTATTCTTTGAAAAGGGATGTCATAATCCCTCAATGAAACATCCGAGGACTCTTATTAGAGAAGGTAATGATTTGCTCCATTTCTGCCATTTAATGTTGCACCTTAAACGTTGCCTCTTCCGAGCGTCGAGGGAAAAAAATGGGCTCTTTTTTTTCAGAAAAATAAATTCTAAATAATATGTAGCGATACGTTTGCTTCGAGGCTGTTATAATAGTTATAATTATATGCTATTCAAAGGAGAAGCGTTCGAAAGGACAGTTTTTGCTTTTCCTTGGCATTCTGTAATTTATAGTTGCACAACAAAACCAACAGCGAAGCAGTTATTTAGATTAAGATTTCACTTAAAGTGATGATATACAATCGAGTTTCGTTAGTGATCAATCACTGAAAAAAAGATGTCAAAGCGGATGAAAACTGCGGAAGGATTTTGTCTTAAAGCGAAATAAAAAAGGTTCCACAGAGAGGAGTTATGATGAATAATAATAATAATAATATAAAATAGTTTAATCCTAAGATAATAGTTCGCAGATTGACGGATAAAAAAAAATTAAGAGTAATTAATTTCATCGTGAGGTTTGTTTAAACAATATAAGAATGAGTGAAAGATGAAGTTTATGGCACAAAAGCCAAATGCGGTTGTGCTGCGTTAAACACTGTACCTATGATCTAGACGCCCTGAGGCTGGCTGCGGACTCGGGGTTGTTTCTGCCGAATCGTGGATTCGAGTCCTGAAGCCACTGACGAGCCTCCATGTAGCGGGGATGATGCACGTTAAATCTGTCGAGGTCCCAAATCCTCTCGTTGGCGTGGTGTGGAAATTTGCAGACGGAGGTACCTGCTCAGGCGTCATCCTCGTCACTTGACAGAGGCTCAAAATTACGTGAGCTGTCACCAATAGCCCTCGTGCTGCTTCTAAATGTGCGACGCTTATAAATCAACCCATCAATTAGAAGCGAGAGAAATTATTATCCAAAACTCTGATCCCATAATGGGATTAAAAATGAGAGTTAATTTGAAGGTCGTAAAAAACAGACCTAAATCTATGAATTTCACAATATTAAGAATTAGAACTGAAAATTTTACGGAAAATTTATTACAATAAATTATTACGAAACATATTTACGCAATAACACTGAATTTAACTGATTTTCATCATTATTGCGATACGACATTCCATTCATATTCTATAAAAAAATTTCATAAATACAATAGGAAACTTTAATTTTCTCTACATGTAAATATCTTTATTAATCATAGGTGTGCTGGAAGCTCTTGCTAAAGATTCCAAACATTCTGAGCTCTTATGCCAAATATTCAAATGATTGTGATTATTTATTAACGTCACACTGAAAAGCAGGGATATTGGCGACGAACCTTGTAATTTTGATCCTCTGTCAAGTGACAAAGACGACACCAGAGCCAAGTTTTCAAAAATATTTAAGCGAAATAATAAAAGTACCACTTGAAATAGTTTGTAAAGTAAGCTGAGAATATCTCAGTTGATTGATTTTGAAAATCAGGTACCAGTAATTTTTCGTCTCCAAATAAATTTCTGATGAACTCATGAGGTCTGTGCGTGATATACTATCTTTATGTCCGTCCGTACAGTACTGATGTGAAATTTAAGACTAATCACGTATCATCATAAGAGAGAGGATAATCTCAAGGAAATCGCAAACCAATTAAAAACTCTTTCTCTCAAAGATCTTCGGTTGCTTATTTATTAAGACGCAATCAACAGAATCTTTTCAAGAAGCTCGAGTTTTTTTTTTATAGTCATTATATTGATAATCTGAATATAAATGTTGCGAATTATAGATTTTCAAATGTTCACAAAAAATGTAATAGTTCGTCTAACGATTACTCAATAGATGTCTTCATTGTTGATTTAGAATCTCATAACTACAGTTAGTTACAGTTTTATTGCCAAGCTTTTGTCGTAAATGATGTCTAATTTTGAGCCCGTGTTAAGTGATGAGGATGACACTTGAATTAACATCTACGTCTCGAAATTCTACTCGAAACTTACACGCCGACGGGAGGACTTGGATCCTCGACATATTTAACATGCATCATCCCGTAACACAGTGGGTCTTAAGTGGCATCGGGACTAGAATCCACGACTCGACGAAAACCATGTGGGTCTCGAGCTCGTGACCATGACCACTCAGCCAATCGGAATTTAAAGTTGTGGCCATAAAATAAAAGTATTCGTTGCGATGAAAGGACAATTCATTTAGTTTGCTGTAATTGTGCAGTTATGGATTGAATTATTGGCTTTTTTTTTGGAGGAGGAGTTGAAATAAATATAGGAAAGAAAGTCTTACCTCTTTGGAGGTCATCGCCTGAGGAAAATGCGTCGCACCCGGGTAGTACGAAGGCACGAGGGCAGCCAGCGTGGGGACAGGGAACGGCGGACTCTCAGCGGTGAAGTCACGCTGGAATAAACACAACACATCAGAGACATGAAAATAATAATTATACACGACACTCAAACATAAAGGCAAGAAGCACAGGAGGTAACACATGTTTCGGAGCTACACGACATTCAAACATCGCAACAACATTAGTAGAATGAAACATTTTACAGAATATGTCTGTTATTTCGTGACAACATGTCACAGCAACATGTACCGAAATAACGCGATTCATTTAATCATTAATTACACGGTTAAATAATTACAACAAGCATTTAGAGGATGAGTTTTATCATTATTTAGTTAAGTGGTTCCAACCTTTTCCAGACAGTGTACCCCCAAATAAGAATTCTCCCCTCCCACTCAAACACACATAATGTATTTCATCTATTACAGATTCGAAAAACTTCAAAGCAAACATTGTTTTCAAAAAAAAAATTGTTTTATTTTTCATTTTTGAAGTAGCAACCTGATTAACACCAAGATAGGAAAAAAGAAAAATTAATGAGATATTTGGGATTGTGTGGAATCAGACAATTTGGAAAAAATTAGGCTCAAAAGAGGATCGATACAATCTCAAAAACGAAGCCGCGTTTAGTTCGTTCCTATATTTATTTGTTATATGAAGTATTTACGAAGAAAACCCCCGTTCAACAAGCTCCGAATTAGCAAACGGCAACAAATATGTACATTATGGCGTTTGTAGAAAGTTCACTGTAGTCGTCAACGCGACGAGCCCCGAAACTGTCTTAGGTTCATTATTTCGCCATGGAAGAGGCTCTTCGGAGGGCTATCCGATGCGAGCTTCAGCAATTTCTCCGTTTTAGGAATCGACACTGTTAAAACTGACAATCTTAATAAAAATCGCTGCTTAATTTTCAAATTTCTTTTTAATACTTAAAAATTATTTTTTTTTTATCTGTCTCTGGCCGTCGTAACAATTTTCTTCTCGCGTACCCCTCGGTTGAGAGATGCTGATTTAGATGAAAGAGTTAGAACATCACTTCACAAGTTGGATCTTAAGTAACAATTCAACAAACAATTCATGCAAAGAAAGAGCTTAAGTATTAAAATTATTCGATTTGTACGCGAAGTACGATTCAGGAAATGTTCTTGCGATTTTCAGGGACAAGCTCTGGTGATTCAAATTTAATGATTCACTCTTACTAAAATTTGATCAAGGATGAAGTTTAAAGTACTTCAAATTAGATTACAATTTAGGAAGAGTAAAAACAAGCACTTAATTTTTTTTAAAAAAATATGATACATTCATTACATTGATCTGTATTTATTCAAACAATTTTATTCTTTAATGAAATAAAAAAAAATCAAAATTAAAAAGGAATTAATTACTTTACTGAGCAGTTTTAAACACCGTGTGTCAATAAACTGAGAACCATTTGTTGGAATTAAGAATATCATCGCATCGAAATAATTTTCAACGGCAGATTTTTGATTTTAAGAATTCGAAATATCCGATGCATTTAGAATTGCCGGTTAAAAGCAGCGCAAAAAAGGGTCGATTGCTTATTAATAAAAATAAATTAAATAAAAATAATATTTTTGAAGAAATAAAGCCAAATTGTGGGAATATTCAGGAAAGAAAATATTTATACGAGCGTTTTAAAAATTTCTTTGCAATAATGTATACCTTCTATCTCAATCGATTGTTTTAGACTTTAAAATTTCTTAAAAAATAATTATCTACTAAAGAGATAATTATAAATATCATGAAATATCATGGTTCGCAATATAATGAAAGCAATCTAGAAAGTAATCTAGACTTAAAAATATATCCCTATTTTACTTGCTTTTGTAACTAAGCTTGGATTTGGTTTCTGTTACCATCTCATATTAATAAAATTCATCTTTCGCCATGCAAATGATGCGACATTCAGACAGATGCAGCTTATGGAGTAATCAACAGTTTTGTTGCAGAAAATGCCGGCTCCTCGCCAAGAAATGCAAATACCACCGAGACTTTTAAAGAGCTGTGAAAAAAATGGATGATTTGTAACACACACTAGAGATACATCCCTTTTTTACGCCTGTGAGAAGAAGCTTTGGAAACTTTTTTTTCTCTGCCCTCCTCAGCGTACGTACTTCTCATTCTTGTCTCGCATTCTTTACGAGTCGTGTTCCATCCGAAAAGCGTCCATTGAAGCCTCAATGGAAGCTCTGGGTAGCGATCTTTTGAAAAGTGTGGCATTGCGAGAGCCAAATGATGAAAGCACCTTAACCTATAATTCACGTCGGACAATGCGCAGAGCGGCGCGTCTTTTGTTTGGGGCCGCCTGTTTCGGTCTTCGTCGTTAAGGTTACAGCTACCGAAATACGCGTCTGCGTCTAATGGATTATGGCGAGATGGACGCGTTTCCATTCTCAGACGACAAACTGTTTTCGAAACGCAGACAAACATCTCTTGACGAGTACCACCACAAATTCTTCTTTCCTCGAGGAAAGAATTTATTTTTCGCATACAGAGTGATCCGGACATTTTGATTTGCCTTGAAAAAGAGATTTATAGAAAAACACAGAAGCTAGGCACACACACAGTTTGCAAGATTTAAAAAACAAGATATAAATCTGTTCCTATCCAGTATAGATCAGCTTGGGATTCAGTATACAATTATATGATCCATTATTTTAAATATTTATTATAAATTACCGAAGGTTTTCCGAAAATAGGCAGGTTCTTTATGCATCTTTTTCTAAAATTCCTGTGCAGTGAACAAGATATCATCTCAAAAACAAAGCCGACGTTTTTTCAAGAACTGTTCAGTAATGATTCGGCTTTAGTCAACTCCCCCCTCCCATCGAGAACAAGACAGTACTGCTAACTGCGGCATAATGTAAAAAACATCTTTGAAATCTTGCCTTTTAAATATTGCAAACCGCGCGCGCACGTGTTTCGTGTAATTACAGACTTTGTTTTCTTGCAGAGGAAGTCAAATCTTTCGGATCTTCTTTTATTTAAATAAAGAGACTTAGTATGTTAAGAAGAAACATCTAGAGAATGGTCTCGGATATCCCTGTAACGCTTTTGACATTAAATGTTCTGTTAGAGAAGAAACACGAGGGATAAGTTACGGTTTGAAAGCTGTCACATACCCGAGCTAAATCTGAAATAAAACATATCTTAGAAAAAAGAAATAAATAAATAAATTATGTATCTTTATAACTATCAAAATAATTTATTACGTATAATGATCAGTATCAAGTAATTAGATAATTTTAACTTTTGTATTTTACTGAAGTTTGGGATCGAAAACGTATTAGTTATTTTGTTCCAATTTGTTTTGTGGGTGGCTTAATATAATCCGTTTAATATATATCAGATTTTCTTTTCATAATTAATGATAGAAAATTTTATATAGGCTCACATCCAGCAGAGTAAGTTACTTAAGTGTGCTTCTAAACCTGTACTTGAATAGTTTCATTGTCGTGTGCAAAATAATTTTTTTATGTTAATAACATCTAACCCCTTTTTCAGTTTCTCTTTATAAGTGTTCGGAAGATCAAAGCTTAAGGGTATTTACTAAATGACCGGGACGATTATTTGAAATTCTTTGAGTATTACATCGAAGCGTTGATGAATGTTGCACACATCATTAGGTTAAAAAATCCAAAACATTTCTGACATCAAAGTTCTTTTAAAGAAGACAAATAAGGCCATATATCACATCGTTTGAAAGGTGTTCGGATTAATTCAGTAAACTGATATATTTCGTAGACTTATTTTTATTTCATATGTTTCTTGAAGTTAAATTCAATAATTAATCTCTTTGTTTAATATTAAGATTGCTTGAATGGATAGGTACATGGAAAAATCTTAAGGAATCAGGTAATACAGATATTAAATGATAATAAAATGCAAGACATGACTGGGCTACATACGGTAAATAATAACATATGATTTTCTTCCTATCTTAGAGGTTTTATCAATGATTTAAGCCGTATTGAATCTATCAGAAAATAGCTTAGGTAAAAAAAAATGCAAAAAAGAAAAATAACATATGTCGTCCCATCCTGTTACGTATTTTGAAACGGTTATTGTCTTCCAGCACCGCGAATGAGATTCAGTATCACGCGTTATCTAAACTCTATATCAACTAGTTTGAATACTGCAAAGCTCAACTATTGCGAAAAATGATGTAGGACAAATAATGCACGAAACTTAGGTATAGGCAATCAATAAAAGCAAAAAGCCTCATTCAAGATTAATAACGAAACAAATCACGTAATTCCCCAATTACGAATAACAAACATACATAACCACTCCTGAAAAACCACAAATAGTAATAAAAAATCGGTTCCAAATTTGTCTAATAACTTTATCAGTTCCATTTCATTAAGATGAGTGACCACATTCAAAAAATAGCCATTAAGGAACACGTGACTTATGATTCGTGATTGGCAAGAGAGTCTGTGTAGTAAATATTCATAATTTTCGAATCGTTATACAAACAGCGTTCTGTGGTGTAATTGACCTCTTGTGTTAGTCAAAGTGTTCGGTAGGGATTTGGGAGTGAAATGCAAATTTGATTGAGCCGAGTGTTTGCACGAGCAATGGGATAGGTGGAGATGCTCCGAATGCCGTTAATGGTGCCTCGATGAGAGGTGTAACTAGGCGGTGCTGCATTTAAACGATGACATCATTGATGTCAGAGGTTAGATGCTAGGGTGTGTGTTGAGGCACGCCTTACGGTTTCAGGTGAAAATCAAACGGAAATAACCTTCGTCTCCTCTCTTCGAAATCGACTCCTAAGTAAGTCCACACTTAAGATCCTCTTCCATTGAGAAGTCAAAGTCACGTGCTTTGGAGAAGGAAATATGTTACAGGAAGGCAATATCAAAGCCAATGCAATGCTCAGCATGACGTACTCCTTGAGAGCTTAGATGTAATGATGCTGCTACTTGCGACTGGATTTCTTGTAACTTAATCTGTTATTTAGAAAAATTTATATCGTTCACCAGAAAATTATTATACTTGAAAGAATTTTCGACTTATATTAATAAAAGGATCTCACACACGCGCGAGCATGCACACATTGCCGGCCTTTACGAATGCTATTATCCTGGAAGGAAAGCAGAATCTTATTTATTATACATGTACAGTATAATGGGTGGAATGCATGATTTAATTTACAGACGCTTTGGGGTACACAGCGTACATAACTCAGTACCCAGAGCTACAGCCTCTGGCTTAAATAACATCTCAAATCTAGCTGGGCATTTAGTGGAATTTATCTTGGATTTCAGACTCGGGTACATCAACCCATACGGTTTCAACTCTATGCCACACTTCTTCAATCTCAATGGTTGGCGAATGTTAGCGGGGTCTCATTAAATGACAGATCTGCCAGGGCAACAGTCGAACACTTTTTGTATAAAGTCAGGACGGCACGAGGTAGTCGATAGTCTGGTTGAAAAGCTTCATCAAGCGCGAGCGCGGAGGCTTTGAAATAGTACACAGCCACTGACTTTAATAAATCAAAACGTAACGATGGCTGTCCAAAGTGTCCTTCTCGGTACTTCAGTCGATACTCTTCATCATTATACTGCACGCAGAACAGAAATTCTTCTGAAAAGACGACGCGATGCCTCTTTTGTGTCCATAATCACATTTCAATTTACCACTGTAGGCGCGTTTGGGAAGACACAACATTGGTCAACATGCTGATAGCCAGCAGTGCTACAGATGTTGAAGCACTATCTATGCGGATACTTGTCCAACAAACAGGCTAAGTTCCTGATTTAGGGTTCGTGATGAGGCTGTACCATCTCGCAATACTATGGTGACAACTTGCTGGCTAATTAGGCGTTATTGGCGGCCTAAGGGTCCTCTTAGGCGTTACCCATTGATTTCATATTCCCACGACAGTCATGTGAGTACGACCAATGAGAACAGTAGTATTGCAAATAATAAGTAGGTCTTAGGCCCTGTTCCTTCCACGTTCAAATTTCGATTTGTGCTGGCAGGAGTTTCCCCTTACACTAGGCGTAAAGTGACCATTACAAAAACATCCAACTTCCAAAGGCCACTTTGGAAGGAAAAAACCGCTGTTCAATATTTCCTTTTATACAGACTGTGGACGGTAATTCTCCTACTTTGGGTTATTCAAATACGGTTGAAATACTAATGATTTGCATTTCCGAGCCTGTTTTACCTTTCATGCAAATTTGATGATTATTGCGCGCCATGGGATAAAATTTTCAATTAACCATTTAAATTAACGGAGTTAATTAGAATAATGGCTCTGAGCCTAACAATATTACAAGACGATAGTTTGCATGATTCTAACATTTGTTGAGTAATAGAAACCGAAAAACAATAACCAAAAAACAGTCAAAAAGATTTCTTTGAATTTGGAACGTCTAAAAATAAAAACACATTTTTTAAATAGATAATGTAACTGAATGAAGGTATTAATGCTCTGTAGATGTAACAAATAAGTTTACACAATTCCAAATTTGAATTAAAATGAAAATGTATTTCCAAAAAGATCCAAATATTCAAAAATTAGAAGTTACCTCAATTTGGTGATAATGTGTGTATTAAATATTCTTTAATCTGTTTAAGCTTAAAGCAGAAAAAAACGCATCGCAAAATAAAGAGAGGGTTAATTATTGAAAATGTATTACTCGTAGTTGAAACATTATGTCATCGCTGCCAAGAAAGCTTTATTTTAATCGGTTAAGGTTTCAAATTATTAAATGCTTCAAAAATAAAGAAAGTACACATTTGAAAATCAAGTTACGTAAACATCATATCAGGGTTCATGTTTGAATAATATCCGAATATTTCAAGTAAATAATATCAAAAGGATATTGACATGAACATAAGTTACATGACATTTGAAGATCATGAAAAATTAATTCGAAGAAAAATAAATGATAGATTTATAAAAAAAAAAAATGCTCACAGAAAATTTAAAACTGAAAAGCATTTACATTGAGAAGCATGATTATTGTAATGAGCACAATAACTAAAAGCATTCCGTCGACCCCAACAATCGTGGGGAATTAAAATCATTAACCGAGAACTAATTAATATTTTTTCACTCAATTTTGTATATTTAGGATTTATCATATATTTTAATTTCATACATGAAATGATTTATTCGTGCCATAATAAGGACATTCTCACTAATATTCTGCATCAATAGATTAAAGAGGAAAAAACTAACTGATCATAAAATGGTTCTTTAAAAATAAATACGAGTTGAATTCCATTTAAGGTCATATTTGCAAGTTAAAAGGGAAGTAATATTCCGCCTGTAACATGTTTTCACTTTTGAGAAATATATTTCTTTGAAAATGTCCCAAATCCTACCTTTTGGAGTGGTCGTGGTGGCCTTGTGATGCCACCGAAGACCCGCCGTATATCCGGGACTGATGTACATTAAATCTATCGAGGCCAAAAGTCCTCCCGAAGGTGAGGAGTGGAAATTAGGAGAGGGAGGGTACCAGGTCTGGTGTTGTCCCCGTCACTTGACCGAAGTTCAAAATTACGAGCTCCGTTGCCAATAGCTCTCGTGTTTGATTCTAGTATGACGTTAATAAAACCAATCTAATATCCTACGTTTTGGAACATAAGACAACCACCAGTTTGAAAAATTATTTATTCAATATGCCACAGTGAGATGAGAAATGTTGGATCCATTCAAACAAGTAACCCTTTCTTAGACCCTAAAATAGCCAGGCTCAAACATTCTTATTATTTGTGACATATTTTTAAAACACAGGTTTTTCGACGACTTCGATAATTTTTAACAAGCTTTAAAAGTTTTCTTTAAAACAACTGTTTTGCGAAATTTCTCCTTGTTATCTTACACACTGATGCATAAATTTCTTCAATCTCTTGATTTTTATACGTCTAATAACCAGTTAAAGGAATAAAAAAAATGAGAAAGTTTAGTTCTTCTCAAGCGAGTAAATAAACTTCTCATTGGTTTTTTTTTTTATGTAAATACATCAAACTCTTAAGACTTCATACTAAACCTTATAAAACACCTTTTTTCCCTATATATTCATATTTTTAAGTAGAGTTTGAATCCTTTTAGTCAATATACACGCAATTAAGAAACTTTTAGAAGGATTAATACTTATCACAATTTCTTTTTTAAAAAATGTCTCTTTCTTTACGTTTGTTTTATACAAGCTTGTTGCAAGATTCGTTGCCAGTTTCAATGAAGCAATATTTTAATATTTATGCAATACAATCCCTCTTCCTGTGAGTGGGAATATTTTAAATATACAATAGCCCCTTCTATAAAAGATATCTCTATTTAAGGATTCTGTTGGTCCCTATGAATAAGGACAGTAATATATATATATATCTCTTATTAGGGACAAAATGTCTAGTCCGGTGTGTAGGTTGACCTTATTAGGAGGTACTACTTTAATTCACTTTAAATATCGTCCAAAAATATTGTATTAAAAATCAGTGGTTTAACCAAATTAATTTCATTTCAATGGTAAAAGAGTGATTCCTAACCTAACTTTTCAATTCTTGTTTCAAAATCTTGGAAAACTTCGAGTTCGAACAATAATACTATCAAAACCTTAAAAAAAAATCCGCCAAAATCATAAAAATATCTGAATACAAAGTTTTTTTTTTCTCTTTCAATGCACATGTTCCGAGAGTAAAACCGAAGTGGTGACATCTCTTTCAATCCGTATGATGAGCGCATCGTGAGCGTGCACGATGTGTGCATTCATCGTTCGTGTAACGAAGCACGCTCTGAGACGAATGAGCACCTGTTTACGAGTCTATTAAACGCTGGCAGGAGAGGGCTACGGAGCATGACTTATGCGAGGGCATGATAGACCACGATACACATTTGTTGGCTTCAACTCAATGCGCTCCTAAGAATCACCCTTAACCAGGATGTAAAACGCAATTCCATTTGCAACCGCAAAAGTATAACTATTCGTGACGGACGAATAGAATCGTAAAAGTTCCTCGCTTTGGTAAGTATAGAAATGCGTTCGGTCGTAATGACCACTGCGGTTAACAAGTGAGAAAATTTTTATTTAGAATGTTGTAAAATTCTGTAATTTGGACGGAAAAAACGATGTCCTTTTTAAAATCATATTTTAAAATGTAGAATTCGTCAATGTTTTTAAAAGATTAAATACTTTATTGATTAAGAAAATTATTCATTTTTAAACTTCCCTCCCTGAAAAGAGGAATACTTTTTAATGAATAAATTCTACTTTTTTTTATTACATATGTTTACGTACAATGAACTGAAGATGTGTTAAGTTAAAATAAGTCTGAGCTCTCTTAACAAATAATTTACCGCTTTTTTAGCAAAAGCAATTTTGTAATTAGATATTTTTAATATGACTCCTTTTACGGTTTTTTCTTTCTTTCTTTTTTTAATCGATGGATGAAAAGTTTGGTTACTATATCTCAAGTTTGTTTCGTTAAAACATCAATTCATTTTTTAGACCTTCTCTTTTATTCTGATTTTTATTATTTTTTAAATGTTTCGTTTTCGCTACCAGTAAAAGTATTCCAATAATACTAAAGTAAATTTTTCGATCTAAATACTTCCATCCATTGCTTAAACTACCTGTCTGGTGTACTTAATTGTTTTATTACAATACAATATAATATGCAAAAAAAAAAAAAAAAGCGAAATCGTATAGCACACACAAGCCGCGCGTTGTTTAACTGATCAAAATACAGTTCAATTATTACAATTTCATCTTCATTCCAAACTCAAATTCCGATTACAAGTTCATTTAGCGATATAATTTGATTCCACACGTTTCCAACGTAAAAACAGTGAGTCTTCCAATATAATTTTATTTTAAAACAGCCGTCCAATCAGATTTTATATACTATGTTTTAGTAGTAGACAATTTTTAAAGGAAAAAAAAATAAAAGCAATTGTTTTTCAGACTTAAAATATCTTTTTTTAGCGTTGCTTTTTTTTTAAAAAAAAATAAGTGTTTTCGAAATGCCCTTGGACATAAATAATATCTTAGGGAATTTAAAGCTGATATGTGCGCTGTTAGAAATCTCACCTCTAGGGATAAACGAGACGCCTGTTGAGTCAAACCTAACAGATTCAAATTATCCAGAAAACATTCATAAGTTCGGAAATAATTATGTCTCAGAAATACTTCTTCGCGTTAAAAATTGCTGTAAAAGTAACTGTAATTACTATAGTGTGAGTTTGAATCGTTGGAAATATATCTTTTACCAAATGGAAACTTTATTTATTTCTTTGTGTCAATGTCTATGGCAAAAAAAATAGCTTTTGAAGCAAAAGATGAGTCTAGTTTTCGGATGAGCACGTTTCTAGTGCACTATGACGAGATTTCTCCTGCTTCCTTAATCATTTGATCACACCGATGTGTATTTTACTGTAGGAAAATGAAACGAATACAATCTTTTTAGACTAATCTGAGTTAAAAATGCGCGCGTGCTTAAAAATACTTTGAGTGTGACTATGATAAGTAGATTGTGTGTGATTGATTATTACCAACGCTCTTAGATGTAACGAGAGGACTATTGGCAACGGATCTCTCAATTTCAAACTTTGATCAAGTGACGAAGACGACAAATGAGCTGTCAACTCTCTCTCTTCAAACATTCACTTCACACCGAAAGGGGGACTTGGAGCCTCGACAGATTTAACGTGCACCACTTCTTCAACGCGGCGGGTTTTTAGTGTCATGAGGATTCGAATCCAAGACTCTAAAAGAAAAATAAAAGCTAAGCCTTTGATTTCTCGTGAAGAAATATTAAAGAAAATGAGCTCTTGATAGAGAAATGTTGAGTCTATGTCAGCTTCTCAACCGTTCGCATCACAAGCACATTTTGATGGACATTTTTCAAGTGTTGAAAAAAAAACCCCATCAAATGCTTTCAAATAAATATATCTTCTCAAAAAATATCGGTAAGATTTAAAAACTGTTACGGAACACACATGCTTGTTAAACATCCTCAGAAACGCTGATACGAATTTCAACTTTCTAGAGAATATTTATACGAGATAAATACCTGTCAAATATATACGTGAAATAGATGTTTTCTTTTCCTACTTTGCTAATTATTATGGAACTACATCACGCCGTTGTCAAAGTTCAGATATTAACGGAAAGTTGAAAAAAAAATGCCTTTGTAACGAGGCCTATGGGCAGAAGGAGCTCATGAAAGAGAAAGACAAGCGTCGAGGCCGCCTTTTGGAAGGAGCGCATCGCTGGCACGCTTTGACGCGCATTCTTCCCAGTGTCCCGAAATAACCATCGGATGGAGCCACTGTTTTGTACGTGAGGGATCTTCTTTTCTTTTCCACTGTCTTAGCCTTCGGTCACGAAGCTGTGCTTATGCAATTAAGAGGAAGCGCCGTCCATACTGAAAGGCCATCGCAGATGACTCGGGGCTTTCCTTTTAGTTCAAGGCGGTCCACTCCTTCACTCGTTTAATGGTCGCTCTTTGGGATGTCCTCATTTTAATTTCTGACCACTCGCTCTTCCTCTCAACGCGCCAATTTGCATTCACTCACACAAAAAGCATAGAGTTCCTATTTTACTTTTGGCCCAAACTGGATCTTCTTCTCTCACCACTTGGCGTAGTTGAGAAAGAGACTGCAGAACAGTATCCCCATTTCATTCCGAAATTAATCCTAGAATTTAAAAACTCCATAAATCAAGATAACAGTTGTTTGTATGATATGTTCAAAGCGAGATTTTTTTCATCACCTTTGTCATTACCGATGTCTCCAGTGTGGAATGATTTACTTTTGCACTTAACAGATAATTTGTGATAGATTCCGCCTACGGTCGTACTAATGGCTTAAAGCTATTTTCTTCCGTTGCCAAAGACGGATTCTACTTTTGACTTAAGTTTTTTTTTTTATTTCTCCTTTAATTATATTATTTTCCCTAAAAAGTGTAATGCATTATATCAATACTCCCTTTACATAATCTGACACTTCATCTCTTTCCATCCCGACCAGTAATCTGGCGTTTTTGCACAAGCAGACAAGCCTTTCAGGCGTTATTTTACGCCTTCTTGAATGGAATAATGTAAGCTATCGATACAAAGCAGTGCATTTTTTCCCCTTTTGACAATTTATTGCCACGTACCGCAATAAATTTGTACACTAACACACAGCCTTTACTGTTTCAATATGTTTTTGTAAGTGATTTTTTCAGTAATCAGGCGATTTCGGTTATCTGTCGGTGCTTTGGTCTGAGTTTGGTCGGAATACTGAGCGAGTATTGTACAGCGAAAAATTAATTTTTGAAATACCAGTTATATAAGAGTTAAGCAATTAAATATTAGTTAAATACTTAAAATTAGGGATATATGTGGCTAATAATGTTGGCAACTCGCTCACTAGATTCATTTGTTCATTTTTAAGGATTTTCGCTGTATTTCCCTTCATCTGAGATTTGCAGCTCACAAATGTGTTTTTAAAAGCAAAATTTAAAAAAGAATGAGAAATAATTTTTTTTGATTATTATATTTTCTTTCCTGAACCAACCATGATTATTGCCTCAAGGATGACATGAATACGAGGGTTGTTCTACAAGTACTTGTTTTTGAAGATAGATGGCATCATTAAGGTAAATTGTTGTTATCGTTGGGTGCTGCCATCTGTTAAACGAAGCCGAAACAAACTTGACTTTGATTCATATGTTAGTTTTGATTTGGTATTCATTTGCTGCCAAATCAAAATGTGATTCCTATCGCGTCGAGTTGTCACTGTCGATGACAAATGGATTCATCATTATACACCAGGAATCAAGCAAAAATCAGAACATTGGATTGCTTCCGGTGAATCTTTTCTGAAAAAGGTGAAGATAGTCTCATCGGCCGGAAAAGTTAGAACGAAGAATTTTTGAGATGCTAAAGGCGTCATGATCACGAATACGAGTAATTCCTGTCATGAAGTTATCTAATGAGTCATGAAGCTGTCTAATGAGTCATGATGCTTACTAAAAACAAACAATTTTCGAAGCTACGAACACCATCTCTTGGAGTTTCTTAGGATTTATTAAGAGACCCTCGTACATACGTAAATTGGTCTGAAACTAATAAGCTACGATAGAAAATTTAAACAACGCAGTTATATGCTGTTTATTCTCTTCTCCAAACTTTGTCTTTATTTCTTGCGCATATTTTGTTAAAAATGCATTACATTTATTTTTCGATTAGAGTTAAGTTATTTAAAATACTAAAAAGTTTTAATAACTTAAATAAAGATTCTTAGAAATGTTATATACCATCATATTTTCAATTAGGTTTTAGTGGAATGCATTATTTTTATTTCTCTCATTGCAGCAAATTTCGAAACTAAAAACAGTAATCATTATAATTAACGCTATTATAAATAATCTTTATTGATAGCTGCTAGCACTAGAGTTGTCGATACGGTCATCAATAAAAGTATCATTAATGATAATCATTACTACTGCTCGTAATAATGACAATTATCATAATTGGTGGAATATCTACTGTATGTAATTAATAGTCAAAAGTAATAGAGAATAAAAAATGTATGCGCTTATAATTATTGTTATTAATAAGGATTAAAATTATGCCGCAAGAGCATATTTACCATGTATACTAATTGAAATCAGAGTGAATCCGTTTATTATAATGGTTTTAAATTGCGGACTCAAAACATTGATATCAATGATAAAAATTAAATGTTAAAATCATATATCTTGACGATGTGCAGCCTCATAAATTTGCCTTAGACAGCTAACAAGCTAGATTCAACAATGTAGTGCCTTTCTACGAGATGCTAACGTTATTAAAATACCTTTTTCTACAAAGTGTTTAACACTGACTATCTTAAAGAGTGGCTCAAAAATTATCTGTTTTTGGTGACTGAGGGCTAGCTAACACGAGCTGGCCATTGCATGCTGCCCATTGTTAACCAGCTCCAAAAAGATTTTGACACTGATTCATTGGTAAATTTGGAATTCAGCCATTTGTTGCTAAATCAAAATTTAATTGGTGAAGAAATTGCCGTCATTTTTTGAGTTAGGTTTTCGTCGTCGATGAAAAACCGAATTATCTATATTGGAAATTATGTAAGAATCAAAACAATGGTTTATTTTCGGTAAATCTGCTCCAAAGAAGGCAAAGATGGTCTCATTGGCCAGAAAAATTATGGAGACAATTTTCTGGTAAGCGAAGGTCGTCATACTCATGCACTTTTGAAATGAGTGTTGGTGAAATTGAAATGGCGCAAGAGCTAGATATGGTTATGCTGCGTCATACTAGGTGAAACTATGATCTAGACATTTAAAAAAATTTGTTGACAAGGAGGAGGGTCGAAAACAGAGAAAGATTACTAGGGTATCCCGGGGTCGCTTCACTCGTGTTTACCAAAAACATTAAACCCCATTGGAAAGAAACAGATCACTAGGGTTCCTTAGGGTCATGATTCCCGGACTTACCTAAAGAAGGAAAGCCCTTGAGGGAGCATGAATTTCTGAAAAGAAAAAACGATCTCTGATCAATACTACGGTGAGTTACCCAATTCCCATTCCCAGCACGAGTACTTTTTGAACCCCTTTCGAATACCATTTTCAAGTTGTGTTCTAATTTTCTCCCTCTAGAATTTAAAAAAATCTCCATACCTATAAAATAAATATAGCTATATTCTAAAGAACTTTGACAATTAATACTTTAAAATTTGCTTAAATACCGTTTCCTAAGCCTTCAGTGACTCACAATGTTAAATTGCAAGAATTTTGGATAATTTAATCGCAGTTATAATGCGCAGTTAAGATATTCTTTTATTTGCATAACCATTTCGACAGGAACATACGAATAAAGCAACATATGTGTCTCGAAAACAATGACAAAATAATTGTTATTGAGGCTAGAATATCCAGTTTCATGCAATTGGACTCGAGACTTGTAAACACCGAAATATCTTAAATCTCAAAAAATGTCAAAGTAATTAGTTATGAGGAAAACCAAGCGATGTTAGACATTGTATGCGACAGCTTTACGAATGGGCCGATTCTGTTAGCATGACAATACTCTTATTTAATTTGTTGCATCAAATTAAAACTTAATGTATTATCCTGTATGTGCACTTAAAGATATATACGTATACTCGAGAAAAATATTTTTTCTTTTTCAACTAATGTAACTTACTATATAATGCATATTAACGCAATTTATCATTTCTCGCAATGTTTCTCACTTGTAAAATTCAACAGAGAAGATGTCTCCCAATAAATCAAATGACTTGAAAAACCCGATTTTGTATCCATAAAATGTAACGTTAACCTTCTAATGTCATTACATTCATCTGGGTTTTTTTTGCTTCCTACAGCGCAAATGGGAAAGCAAACATGAAGCGAGTCCGTTAGAAAAGATTTAGTTCTAATAGTAGAAGCATGAATCTTTTTAGTGGTTTTTCCACCATCGGTATCATTAACTATTTAAAAAAGAACTTTAGAATAGGAAAAAGGTAAGGAGTTGTATTCGTATAACATTATTTATATTAACTCTTAGAAACTAACTTCTAACTGTAATTATGGAATATAACATTCCCCTTTTATTTTTTACTTCCAGCTTTATTAAACCAGCTTAGTTTAGGCTGCGATCCAGAATACAAAGTGAGGCTTTTAGCCCTCCATATTGTATGATATTGCATTTTCTTGCCCAATATTATTTTCCATTTTCGTGGTGCTTAAAGTGTATTGATTGATTGTTTACTAACGTCGCAATTAGAAGTAACACGAGCTAATGGGATGGAACTCGTAATTTTGAGTCTCGGTCAAGTAATGAGGACGACACCTGAGCTGGCACCACCCTTTCCAAACTTCCACATCATGCCAAAGGAAGGAAGGAGTCCCGACAGAGTTAATGCCCATCAGCCCGCTACAAGGCGGGTCTCTTGTGGCATCAAGTCTCGAACCCGCAACTCGACAGAGACAACACTGGCCACGAGATCACGACCATAACAACTAAACTCCTGTGGCCACTAAAGTGTATTGTTATAACTGTAATAGATATGTCAAAAATAATACTACACTAACACTGCTTAATATGTCTAGAGAGACAGATATTGTAACTATCAGCATTTGAGCTAAGATTGCATTAGATCTACTAAATGGGCGACTAGTGACAGACATCTCAATTCAAAATATTGATGACTGTAACATCCTCTTGCTCTTTAAAATTCAACATCTGGTCACTGATAAATTTGGGCCACATTTGTTTTAACATGCGGTATACCTCTTTGTTTCTCTGGACGGCCTTTAAAATAATCAAATCTCTCTCCTATATAACTTGCAGTTCTCCAGATACTGACCCCAAAAGGCTACTGTGGCCTTGATCACTGTTTAAAATAAAATTTATTGGGCGATTCCTCTCCACACATATAAATTATACTCATTTGGTTATCCTTCTGCTGTAACTCAACATTTGGTCCAGTTTATCATCCTTATTTTCGATAAACAACTATTTTTTCTGCTTTTTTTATGTTCCCAATTGTTATTTAATCTCATTTCAATGCAGCTAAGATCTTAGTTCTTTATGTTTTCTTTTTCTGTCAAGAGTTCCCTTCAACCACTTTAACCTTGAGAGCATCAAATTTCCCAAACAGAGTAATCATTACTTTTTGGTGGGAGAAAAACGTTTACTGAGCAGAATAATTGCAAATGAAAATTGAAAGATCGAGAAAAGAAAATTTACGGAATCTTCAAAGTAAGGAAGCCAGTAGACTGTGAAAGGATCGGTTTCGGAAAATCTTTTTACTTGGAGAGTGGTTGTCATGGAATGTGCTATTATTATTGGGTGTGTTCCAACGATGCATTTTTTTGTGGATTTTTGATGCGATTAAATTAGGTCAGACAAGGTCGAGTCTTTTTAGACTCACTTTGAATCGGATCATTTGATATTTGGCTGAAATATTCATACATCTGAGCTTTTATAATTACTCATGATAGAGAAATCGAAAGGCTTCTTCTATAGACAAGTATTGAATACAATTAATGTTGAAAATATACATGTTGACCCTAATTTGACCATTCATTATATCAGTGTATTTATAAGCAACAAGATGATTTAATTTGCTAATTACCCATTAAAACACCAAAAAGGATAGTTATTTTTTATTTGAAGAAAAAAGCACCACCTTGCTTAAAAAATAATTATTAAAGAGAAAAATTCGAACACCTGGAATACTGTTAAAATCTTAGTAATTTCCTCAGCCTTTTCTTCTTTATTATAACACTTGTGAATAAGATTAAAGTAAGAACTGAACTTAATCTGAATTTTACTGGGTTTTGGGAAGTACCACAATGGCTTCGTTTTTGAAGATGAGACTCAGTAGGTGGAAAATTGTAAGTTCGGTACTAGTCTACGATATTAACCGTTGTGTTGAATAATGCGGCGACTTCTGGTTACATCAAGAGGTTAATGATTAAGTTCCTCATATATTATAGTACAGAAATCTGGAAAGATAAGTGTCGTTTCCGCCATCTAACCATCACACAAAATTATAAACCTCGATACACGCACACTATTACACCATTTTAAGGGTGACATTACTCATCTTAAATTATGTCAAAATAGTATTTATTTCGCAATACTTGTCTTAAACCACAGAAATTAAGTTCACATTTCATTATTTATTCCACTTAAGCCGAGAAAGAGAGACCATCACATCATATCCATATAGCTGGAGATGTAACTCCGACATTTAATTTACAGCACAAGAGAGTAGAAGACATCAGAAGAACAAGAATTTCCCCCCTTACTTTCGTTTTTATAGGAGGGGTTCTCCTTTTACACGTAATAGACCACATGGTATAAGATGTAGGGATTCTGAGGGATTTATATTACCTCCTACAGCATAGTTGGGTTTATCCCTACAAGTCTTTAATCGAGAAAACTGTATGTTCAGCAAATTTTTATGAGCGTGTGATCGCATAAATTAAAGGATAATTTGGAATTTTATCAGAAAACAAGAATGAGCTTTTTACTTTTAAGTTAGAGAATGGAATAAAAATTAGGATATTAAATTATTTTTCAGGGAAACTATTACACGCACGTGTGTGTGTGTATTCTTTTGATCTTTATTTTCAAATTTTTGTGAGCAAAATGTAATATTTTTTAAAGTTTTTTGTTATTTTTTTGCTCTCAAACTGCTTTAAAATAAAAAAATGATATATATATAATTATTACTCTTTTATACATAATTATATATATATATATATAATTATGTATAAAAGAGTAAAAAAAATTTCTTTGGCCGGTGAGAAATTAAATGAAAACGACCTATTATCATAAATTATAAGGGAAGATTTTTTTTAATCCAGCTGAATTTTTTTTGACTAAAAACTTAAGTGTTGTGTGCTCTCCAACTGTTTAACTTATAATCATACTTAACATTTAAGTTGTTAGTCAAAAAGTTTTATCAGGTTTAAAAAAAATCTTCGTTTATTTATTTTTTATTTTTATTTATAATGATAATAAAACTGTCATTTTCAGCACATTTTCATTTAAATTTCTTACTAGCTGGGGAAAAAAAATATAACTGAAGCAAAATTTTATTTGTTAACTTTTAATATTTTTTATGGTCTCAAGGACATTCATCTTTTGTTCCATAACACATGTTCTTACAAGAACAAATATTGTTACATTATAATGAAAGAAAGTATTAAATATAAATTATCCAGGAACATATAAAATGTTAGCAAATATTCGCTGAAATATTCAACCTATCGTTTAAGAGTTGGAAATAACCTTTTGTTTTACAACTTCCTATGGAGGTCTTGAGGCAAGTATGCAGTTTGATTAGATTACGTTTGGTTAGGTGAATCAATTCCGCATTAGACTTATCTTGATGAGTTATTGACAACTTCTTAAGGTCGTTGGTTTCTAAAGATATTTTGCGGATATACTACTCTTTTTTGAATGGAGCTCAATTTCTAGATTTTTCCCAATTCATATGCGATTTTAAGTTGAACAATATGATTCTCGGAAACGAAGTTCTTTGAGCCTGTATCGTGTTGAATATATTTCGAAAATTCTATTTTCTCTACTGATCCTTTAAACTTTTAATAATGAAGAAAAAGGGTCAACAACAATATTCAGAAATATTTGACTGGTTCCCATAATAATTCATTTAATTCGCAAAAAGCCTTTAATCTTTACAATGAAATCCTGAAGAACTTAGATAAAGTTTAATCTCTTGTACATTAAGGATCTTTTTAATATTCCAAAGAAATCAAACACACACCGTCAATTAAAAATATATATATTCTAGATCTTTTTTTTTTCTAAATTAATGCTTTGTCGGTATCAAATACTTTGAAAAATAGACTCATTTAAAAAAGTGTACTACTTTTATTTATTTATTTATTTATTATTATTTTTTTTTGCTAATTAGAAACCTATTTAAGTCTTTATAAGAGCAAGAGTTACAATTAATTTCATAAATAACAAGTTCATCAAAGTAGGGGAAGAGGCCTGCTTATATTTATCTCTTCTATTTAAAAAAAAAATTATAATCCAAATCTAATACTCACACTGGTGACATTTTCTATGCACGTTAAATAGCATAAATTACAATAAAAAAAATTCACCAAAATAATAACCCAAACCGCATTTATTTAAAAAAAAATGGCATCATATCATCTCTCTCTCCATTTTTAGTACCCTAAAGGTGTCGAGATTCACAAATAAAAACAACCCGGCTCTCCACTAGCTTTCTTTAGGTAAGGTTAGTCCAAACTTAATTACCTGAGCCTAATCATAGAGTGGCGGTCGATTTTCATTTGTGGAAGACGACGCATTGAAAAAAAGGAGAAAAACGGCGGGTGCTTATTACACGATAATCATTCCAGAGCGCACATTAAATTATTTAATTGATCTCCATGCTGGGTGCAATTAATCCCAGTCCACTTCCTAAAAAAAGGAACAAGAAGAATGCGGTTGTACGCGGAAGGTTTCTGTGTGGAGCGAGAAGGTTAGTTGAAATAACACGTTTTTTAATGTCTTTCTTCATAAACGGAGGAGTTTAAATGAACCAGGAAGTTAAAGTTCAGCGCCTCGCGTAAATAAAAACCATAAGTCACGAGGTAAGAACGAATAAAACAAACTAAATAAACCGAAATCATTAAGAAATAACCCCAGGAGAGAAATCTCGATTCTCCCACTTGCCCATACAATAGACTTTCGGGACGAAGCGAACAATTTCTCATGCGGGAGAGCATTTGACGCGTATTTTTTCATTTTTCGGCAAAAAACGTGCTTTTTTGGGCGTTTAGAAGCCTCGCAAGTTATGATTCGTCTAAGCAATTAATCAGCCCATCGACTCGGGAGTGTCATTATTGTGGTCGTTAGAGCGGGATGCCATGCGTGAAAGTGGAATAGGCTGTGCACCACTCTCATTAGGCGAGCTGTCGGCGAATAACATCGGGACACACACAAAACTGTGACCACTGATGGAAAAAATAACAACAATCCAAATTGGATCACCGGTCGAGGGACATGTAGCGTTAGATTCGCGCGGAGAGCTATTTATGCTTTTTGCCAAATGACTCAGAAACGCGCCAATACGAACATTTGATTCGGCGTTTGATCGCATTCGAAAATATAGAGCAATGTGCAAATAGAGATAAAATCGGAATGAATAACATCTTTCAATTGGCGATTTTTTGGCGTCGCATATACTGCGCTTTGTATTTAACATGATATTAACTGAATTCATATCAGAGCTGCACAACGAAATATAGTCGATCTTCTGTCATTTGAAGATATTACCAAGGACGAGGATGGCACTTGAACAGATAGTACACTCTTCAGACTTTCAAAAAATACTCTACATTAGGACTGTGCGGGATTTTGCACGCTGAAAACTTCAACATTGTAATTTTTGACAGCAATTTTCAAACAACAAGTTTTCGAGGAATCACATTTATCTAGATATATTCTCTTAAATATCATTAATCGTAACTTTTTAACTAAGTTACCACGACCTCATAATGATAGTAAAATGTAAATTGCGGAATTTTTTGGATTAATGTCACACTAGAATAGGGCTACTGGTGATGGAACTCGGAATTTGGAAATAAGGTCTAGTGATGAGTATGACAATTGAGTTGTTATCTTCATACTGTTATCTCGTTCTTCTACCGCTATAGCACGGTAGGACTTAATAATATATATAATAATAGAAATAATAATAATGATTTATTATCATTACCATACTCAAGGAATTTTCTGTCATCTAACGATTTCCGATGCGTTCATCCATCATAGCTGTAGATATATAAGATTAAAATTAATGGCATTTTCCAATCATCGATTTCTGCAAAATGCGGTTACTTTTAGCTAGGAAGTTAATCCTCGTGTTCCTTTTAAGTTCGACGTTAATAAACAATCAATCAATCAATTCGCTAGGAAGCTTCCGGTATACATTCTTTTTCCTCACTCGTTTAGAACAATAGAAAGAAAAAAATTACCAAGGTTTGCGCCTAAAATTGCCGACTCAAAAGAATCCATTAAATTTGATTTGCTCCGAAGATAAACAGTAAAAAACATTCGATGTCTTTTAATCAAATTGGAGGCGAACTGCTCGAAACAGAGAATGTACTTGAAGGCGATCAAAAGATTAGAGCCGAAGGTAGACAAGTACCGAGGACTTAAAAAATGAAACTACGGTGGAAGGAAGCTTCGAAATCATCATGAGGGGACTATTCCTTTGATTTTAAATAAAATTTTGCATTTTATCTCACTAGACTTCAAAAAAAAAATGTAAGGTTGTAAAAATTAATTAGAAAGCCAAATTTGACTATAAGCTACCAGATATTTCAGGTTGTGCTAAAGGATATTCATCTGACATATAAAATCTATTTTTAACTGTAATGCACCGTAAGAAGCTATATATATATATATATATAGGGTGCCCATGAATAGAAGTGCTAATTTAAAGAGAAGGTAGAGCCTATCAAAAAGATTGAATATTGCATTATAAACTCATGAATAAAAAAAAGTTATCGTATATCGGTAGGTGGAACTAGTGGAGGATACCTTTTTTTTTTTTTTTTTTTTTATCATTCGAGCGGTATTCACCTGGTTCACACAACGTGCACGAGCATGAAGCTGGCAGACATGAGCTTAGTGTTTGGATCGGCTGACGACATCAGGTAAGTACGGGCATCATGACCCCGAGGCACCTTAGTGATCTTTTTTTTTCCCATGGGGTTTACTGTCTTCGGTAAACACGGGTGACGCACTCCCGGGACGCCCTAGCGATCCTTCTCTATTTTCGACCCTCCTTCTTGTCAACCATTTTTACCTTTTTTTTCAACTTCACGTCTAGACCACAGTTTAATCTTGTTTGGCGCAGCATAGCCATATCTGGCTCTTGAGCCAATAAACTTTACGTTCACTCACTCACTCGGCTGACGACAATGCACAAGCAGCTCAACAACTGTATTGAGAACGGTTCCCATGGAGACATGTACCGGACCGATATTTGTTTCCGCTCCTGCATTGCAATTAGTGTGAAATAGGTCTTTAAAAGACGACAGGCATAGTGAGGTTAGACCGCCAGTGACTTGTATGCACTCCATGGAAGTGTGTCGTCTGGTCAGCTATAGATTTGGCATGGTGGACCAGTTGCCTCGTCCCCATGATTTCCTGAATTAAGCAACCTGGATTTCTATCTTTGGAGGGGGAACGACTTTTAGATGTTCTGAATAAAACACCAGAAGAGTCTGAAATTGATCTGGTAAAACAATTCGTATGCGCTGCAGTAGATATCCAAGAAAAGCTAATTTTCTACTTTTGAATTCTTTTAACAATCCATGGCCCATCGGTGCTGCGTATGTATCACTTGTTAGGGTGGAGACTTTGAATATCTTTTGTAACATTTTGAAATGGAATAATCTACTATAGTATCTGTAATATTTATATGTAAAGAATGTTTCTGATAATCTGTCTTGTGTCCTTTCATTACTAATTCCTCAGTTTCCTGCCATGAGTTGTAACGCAATTTTAAATCTTTTTATGTGCACTACCTCTCTTCAAAGTTTGCAGCTATAAATATGAGTAAACTGACCTTCATAAATGACTAAAATAACCCAACATAAAAAAGTTAACATTTTTTTTAAAATGAATACAACAACAAGAATTATCATCAAATTTTGATGCAGTCATTTTTTGCATATCCTTAAAATAATTATTAACGGCAAAAAATATCGAAATTTTATAAAAAGAAATCAAAGAAGGATGGATAAACACAATGCCACTATCCATAAAAACTAATATTTCATTAAAAGATTTTCAAATCAAATTTGCTAAGCATTTATCGCTTATTAATGCATTGTCTTCTGATAACTCATATATATAGTTACTCATCTGAAACGTCTATAATTCTGTATTTTAATATACATGCTAAGATTTATACTCTCTCTCTACATATATTATATATTTTTTCAAATGAATGAAAAAGTTAATACTACCAGTACATCATTCGTTATTTTAGATGGCATTAAGTAATGAGTCTAAGAAATTATTTTAAAGCTCTCCCAGGATCATTTGAGTTTTAAGAAATCAAATGTTAGAAGGGATTTAATAAGTTGTTTTATAAATGATAGCTTGTTAAATAATGCTTACACTTTCTTTATAAAATATTTATTTGTTAAATATTATTTGTGATTCATTTGTTAAATATTAATTAGCAAACTTTCTTATTCTCTCAAAAAAAGGAAGATGATATGAGTGTTTAAATGTAGAATGCGAAATGATTTCCAAAATTAGTTCAACGCTTTTTAAATTTATTTTCCATAATGAATCAAATTTCAAATAGAAAAAATTTGCACCGATGTATTTTAAATTCAAATTCTATGTCTTAAAAAGTATTTGAAATTATGTTAACGCATATAATGCCAGAATTGAATTTTAAAAGGTTTTTGACACTAGAATCAAATAAAAATGATAAACTACGTTTCTTGCATATTTTTTAATTCTATGAATATAATTAATATTCATAGAATTAAGCAAATGCAGGAGAGAAATTGTGCATTATTTTTGGCTCCTATAATTTTTCCAATCTGTACTGAAGCTCTTATTTTGAAATTATAATAAATTTTGATGTTGCATTTCGAATCATATTTTCCTTTCCATATAAAAACTTCTGAAGGCAGATTATATATATATAATACAAGTTAAAAAAATTTTTTTATAAGAAATTTAAATTATTCAATGTTGAATTTTATGAAAAACTTTTAATCTTCTAGATGCTAGTGGAAATCTCTACCTATTTATGTGTCGACACTCCCACCTTTAGTTTTAGAAGAAAAAATATGTCTACACTGATTTTATAGATTCTCAATGGGTTTGGGTACCTACTGAACGAGTCTTGCCTCCTAAAATGCCTCTCGGAATGTCGGACGACCTGTCTTTTCTCGAAGATCGCGAAACATTTATAGCAATGCACATTGAAACAAATGAAAGAAAAATACACTTACAAAAAAAAATAGTTTTAAATGAACCAGGAAGCTAAGTGAAAATAACAAAAAGTTTAATACGATGTGCATATGTGTTTTCACGATACAAATTTCTTTGTAACAGTTGCTAAAATGATTCAAAATTCTTCTACTGTCTCACGTAGAAAATAAAAAATAAAATGTTTCTGAGCAATTAAAAAAAAAAAAGAATAAGAAATGCACATGAAAAAAAACTCGTAAAAACACTCATTTGTTTATATCGATTTAGTTTGTATCAAGCATTTGTTTTATTACATGAAATTTATGAATCAGAAAGGTATTAGCTTATAATCAGTAAGAAATTTCAAAGGTAACAGCAACTTCATTTGCGGAGCTTCTGAAGCGTGATATTTCCAGTCTTTCTCATTTAAAACACATTGGTTCTTACAAACGTTTTTTGAGCGCATTTTTAAGAAATGCAAAAATAATTTCTTCAGCAATTAACCCTCCCCCCCAACACTTGACTATTAATACAGTTAATTTGTCTTGCAACTGCATGATTTCAAATGATTTCCAATAACACAACAAACAGCTAAAATATTATTGATATGTCATTAATACTAATCATTGAAATTGGTTTGTTACTTCAAATTGACATACAAAGGGTTCGGGGAACAAGTGCAAAGAAGCATATTTTTAATATGAAAAAATATCACCAAGATTTATTTTTAAAAATATATACAGTAAAAACCATCATTAATCTAGACCCCATTAAACCGGACGCCGCTTAATCCAGACAGCCATTTGAAAAAATTCAAATTAATAACCAAAAACAAAATGCGGCATTAGGAGACACGAGTATGTTCTAAATAAATTTTTTCGACCTAATACGCATCATGCGTTAATTGTTTATTAACATCGCTCGAAGAAGCAACACGAGGGCTAATGGCGACGGACCTCGTATTTTTGAACCTTTGTCAAGTGACGAGGACGACACCTGATCGGGCATCTCCCAATTCAAACTTCCACACCACCTTATCGAGAGGATTTGAGAACCCGACAGATTTGACGTGCATCAGCTCCGCTCACATTGGTTCTTCAGTGACACCTGGTCTCGAGCCCGCGACTCTACGGATACAAAGTATTGATAGAATTGTCTTTCGCTCAATTATAGTTCTTGGCTCATTTTATAGTTTATTTCAACTGGACGACCTCAGTTAGACCAGATTATAGAGGTTCTGTATCATTTATTGTATATTCGTCACCGTATTTTCTTATGGATTTTATTTTTTGGACGGTTGGTTTGATCAAAGTTTCTCCGCAGCTACGCGAGCCATTGAAAGACCTCGTAATTTTACATCACAGTCAAGAGACAAGGATGACACCATTGTTCGTAAATTTTCATAGCTTCCACACCTAAGAAAAACTTTAAGGTCCAGTTCTATTTAACGTCATCAGCTCAGCAACACGATGGGTCTTAGTGGCATGCGTACTCGAACATCTTTTTTAAAAAGAAGTGCACCAACTATCCGGATCTCGAAGAAATGGGGCTGATGCTCATTCAATGGGAGCGTACGAGCCCGGGTGATCGTCACTTGACCATGGCTCAGAATTACGAGGTCTGTCATCAATAGCCTTCATGAGGTTTCTAAGCGAGACTAAATAAATAATCTTCCATCCGAACTCCGGTATTTGGTGGTGTCAGTAACTCTCTCTCTCTAAACTCTAAATTCTACAAGAACATTACCGCCCACCAAGTTTGTGTTCACGATCACTGAGCTACAGTTTTAGTTATTTTTGAAATATTTTTGCCCTTCTCTTCTTTTGAAAAATGTACGTTATGTAATGTTTACGTATGGGAATCAGTAACGCTTGGATTTGTGTTTAATTAAAACTGCATACTGATTGAAAAGGAATCGCAAAATATAAAATGAGTGTCAGAAAAGTAAATTGTATTAGTTATTCTCCTTGCCCTAATTTTTCTTAATTGTGCTTACTGTTTTATTTATCGAAAAACGGTATCCGAATAAAGTCAATAATTGGTATTGTCTCGTCATCTGACTATTGCTCGGTTTGGTTTTATTAGCGTCGCACTAGTAGCAACACGATGGCTATTGGCGACGCAGCTCGTAATTCTGAACCTCGGTCAAGTGACGAGGACGACACCTGAGCTGGCATTCCCTCTCCTAACTTCCACACCACTCCTTCGGGAGGACTTTGGGTCTCGACAGATTTAACGCGAAACCGGCTTAGGCTACACGGCAGGTCTTTAGTGCATCCAGACTCGAACCTACGACTCGACGGAAACAGTCGGTCGTGAGTCGGCCACCATGACCACTAACTACCGCAGCCACGACTAGTGAAGTCTGACGTTTACACAGTTGGTTAACAGCCATAAAAAGATCAGTTTTATGCTTTATCTATTGTCGAATGTTAACCTTTATAATCATCTTCTGTTTCGTAGTTTTGGGATATCTGTGCCATTGTCATATGAATAATGTAAGGAATGGATGATAGAAATTCCCACGCTCTCACATTTCACGGTTATTTTTGGAGCTTTCTCGTTACACTGGAGTTCATTTAATGGTGTGTGAGCCAACTTCTTTCGAAGCCTCTTTTACACACTTATTCTTATTCTCGGATCGAATCGATTTCCAGAAATCTACCGAGGTGACTTTTTTTCTCCTGCATCTGGGCAGAACAATGTGAGAGTTGGTTGTTTTCGAAAGCAATGAGCTTAATGACTCGGATCGAGATGTTTTTAATGGATCGCTTAATTGCATGCATCATATCAATATTGTAACGAAATGGATTGCTACCGAACAATAGATTTTCATTTGAAAGGAAGGCCGTACATTTATTATTGGTGGAGGCAATGCGAGTATGAAATGCAGTAATTAAAACTTTCATCTTAAGAAGAAGCGGCGAGTCGAGGAAATATCTTCGAGGAGGAAATATATATATGTATAAATAAAATGTTTATTTCCTTTTCCTGACATCCTTGACTTTATTTTGGTTCTTTATTTGTGACGGCATCCTTTACAAGAGAAGAAAAAACATTTTTTAAGCCTCAAAATACAAGGTGTTTCGAAACTCATGAGCAACAATTTAAAGGGTGATTGAAAACAACTTAACAAGCAATTTTTACCATACAATGCGTAGGCAGAGAGCGCTGGACGGAGCTGTAATGGGAAGTATAAAGCGCGTGCTTTCTTACACATCGTCATTTCTAACATGGATTTCAGGAGCCATGGTGACGTACAGCTATCACGAAAAGGCCAGGCCTCCTGAAATTCATGGAAGATGTGTAGAAATGACGATGTGTAAAAAACTCTCATTTAATGCTTTCCATTACAGTACCGTCTAATGGTTCACCGCTTGCTCTCCGCCTTGCATTGAATAGTGAAAATTGCTTTTTAGATGTTTTCTATCACCCCTTAAATTTTGGCTCATGAGTTTCGAAACACCCTGTATAAGCTAACCGAATGACTGATCAAATGGATTGAGGTAATCATCGCGTTTCGTCGTGTTGTGGGTTTGATCCCTGATACCACAAGAAACCCACCGTATAGCCGAGGCTGATGCATGTTAAATCTGTTGAGGCCCCCAATCCTCCCATTGACGTGGTGTGGAGGTTTGGAGAGGGAGGTGCCAGTTCAGATGCCATCCTCATCACTTGACTGAGGCTAAAAATTACGAAGTCCGTCGCCAGTAGTCCTCGTGTTGCTTCTGAATGTGACTTTTATAAGCAATTACTCACTCAATGAGCAGTCGCTTATCAAAAATATGATACTGACGCAAGATTCTTTTTAAAATAAATATATAAGATCAACGGTTGAATTCATTTTAATGCAGAACGTATTTATCAATGAGACATAAGAATAGAAATTATAATATTAACTGACTAAATTTGAATAGGATCTTAATTTATAAAATCAATTTGTGAAAACATTTATAATTTCTTGAATCCATAAAATAGAATCGTGATATTTTTCTAACACAATGGCAAACTTAAAATAGCCCACAATTGCATTTCGAATTATAGTCGAAGTTAACAACAGATTTGAATGAGAGACAAAACCGAAATTGCTGCTTTATCAGGAATTTGTCAGAATTGCTTTCCTACTCCTGGAATTTGAAGTAAAATAAACTCCCGAAAATTGGAGTAATATTCTCTCTATCAATTGTCCTCGCAAACCCTGCGGTTTCTAATTCCAAGAATGCCAAGCTGAATTTTAACCCATATTATTGCATGTGAAAATCAAGTCAAAACTCAATTAAGTCATATTGACAATGCGTGAAAATAATATGTAGTGTATCCTATCGCGATTATTTTGGACATCATTTAATGAGAATGTGCATACACTAAATATTAGGATTACTAACTTAAAAAACCCATACAGACCTTACTTTCCCGAACCACTTTCCTAACAAATTCTCAAATCCCCGTCGTACAACAAGCAGGATGGGAGATCAACGCCGTCATCAATAGAAAAAGCAATACATCTACGAATTAACGCGATGACCGATAAGTGGGTTTGGATAGTACTTTAGAGTCATGAATCCATGAGCAGAACGAGATCTCCCATCAGTAAAGTCTGTTGTGCGTCAAGGAAAACTTGACGAACATCTTCCTCTTAGAGGGAATCGTGACGCCCAAGGAGGTGGTAGTCCGAGAAATAGGAATAATTATTGAAATGAGAATGAGGGGCATCCTCCCCCGCATGGCTCCCCTCGCGCATTGTAATTGCTCCTTCTGACCACGAGCTGGCAGTCAGTTCCTTCCTGACCTTTCCCCATTGGATCTTCGAGAGACGTTCCATCGTGTGTCAGGCGGAGGTTAGAGCCCATGTTAACATGGAGTTGTTTCATGATTGCGGTTTGCAGTCCCTCCCCCTGTACATCACCTGTTGGAATGGGATGCAATATCGTGCCGCGTGCCCAGCAAGCGTCGCGAACGTGAAAAGAAACATACGCCACGGGAAGGGGGGGGGGCGGGCGCCCCCCGTCGGGGGGCGACGTAAAGGAAGAAATGGAAAACGAAAAACGTTGTAATTTACGGAAGGAGGAAAACACTCTTTTGGGATAAGATTAGAAGGAAATATCTGACTAAACGTTGATAACCCGATCCCATGGTACTAGAGGCGGGGATAGACAGCATAGGGCTCGACTTTTTTAACCTTAATCGTGTCGTTTTGAGGTAAATGTATGTATAAAGAATGTTTCTAATAAGAGGCGTTCAAAATGGGTTAAGAAATTATTCACAGCTATGTAGTAATTTCATTTGGTAAATAGTACATTCTGTAAATAGTATATTCAGTAATTGGCCACAGAGCTGGAAAATTTGTTGTTTTATGATAGAAAAATAGTAATGTGTGATTAAAGTCACATATATAGTATTCGTGAGCTATTAAATGTGATAAAATTAGATACGAACAACTCTAATTCTAAAACTTGCCACGGCTTTTCCATCTGTCTTTTGAACGGAAAGAAGAAAAGTTTGTCATACGTAGACTTCCGTGTCACTAAATTTCTAAAAGACGACTATCTATTGCTTTGATACTTATTAGTACAGTTAATACATTCGTAAGGAATATACTTCTGGATACTAAATTTGAATGCTTTACGGGAATTGATTTCCGCTCTTTGATGTTGATTGTGATTGTTTATTAACGCCGCTCTCAGAAGGCTATTGGCAACCGACCTCGAAATTTTGAACCTCGGTAAAGTAACGTGGTCGACACCTGAGCTACCACTTCTCTCTCCAAACTTTCATGCCATCAGGAGGACTTGGGATCTCGACCAGATTTAACGTGCATCAGCCCGTCATCCGCTGGGCCGTTAGTGGTATCAGGGCTCGAACCCACGACTTGACGAAAACAACGCCGTAGGCCAGCCCTTGCCAATGATCCCTAGGCTACATTGGCTACTTCCACTCTTTAAATTTAAAGGGACAATTAATTTATTATTTTATTGATCCGTCATACAGTTATTGACTCACGTTGAAATGTAAGTTTAACAAAAAACAGAGCTCCAATACATTATCGAACAAACAATTTTATCAAAAACATTTTCGTTGCCAGTATTCGCGTAATTTATTATTATTTTGTTCACCTATTTCTTCTGTTAAAGATCAATATTTTCTCTTCCAAATTTAATTTTTTCACTGTGACATATTTTTAATAAGTATATTACATGTTTAAAAAAAAATAAAAAAGCTTGTTTCTAAGAAACTTGTGAAGACGAAACCATTTTAAATTTTTCTTACAAACTTTTTGGTTAATCATTTAACAATAAATTTTTTTGCAATATATTAACAGTTTTGTAAGTCATTAATTTTTCTCTGTTTATTGTTAGTTAATTTATTTTTCTATTTTCGCATTATCTAATTTTTTCCCTTTAAAAAATTGCGAAAACTTGAGAAATGGCGTGCCTTTCTACGGAATTTCATAAGAGAAATCGAGCAGTCTTTGAATATAAAGAGTTACAAGCTATCATAGAATGAATTTCAAGGGAAAAGGGGCCCAGAAAAATTTTAAAATTCAAATACTTCTGATTCTTAGAAATTAAAATTTGAGGCTTCGCACTACGCAATTCAAGAACCTACCAAATATTTTAAAATAGAATTTTGCAACGTATTCCTCTCCCAGCTTTTTAATGAAAAGTAACTTTTAGCCGCGAGTTAAATTACTTTTGCAAAACTCTTTATGCTTCTATTTCGATTAAAAATTTTATTTTTTAAAATACATTCAGAAAGAGTATTGTGAGCAAATAACTGAAATCTGGGCCATTGTTATAAGACTCGTCTTTGCGGCCTTTTCAACTCTGCCGACACTGAATCAACCACGACTTCGTTTAGAAGATGAGTTTTTGCAATCCATTTAAGAGGGGAAAGGCCTCTCTCTCTCTCTTTTTTTCAAATCCTTAATCAAATGGCTAGATTTTCATATTCGTTATTCACATGGGAAATATATCTAAATTCATTAACATTACATATCAGATCTCTGGTATTCTTACAATAAAGAAAGTAAAAGTGGTATAATACTCAATTAACTTGCTTATTTTGAATTTTATTTGTTCTTAAATTGTCGACCATCATTTCAATAGCTTAGAAAATATTGTTCTGTTTGATTAGATAGTCGAATAAATCTGTGCAGGGGCATGCATAAAAATATTTAATGTCTCTTTTTTTCAACATTTTTTTTCATAAGTTTTCCCCCATTTCCAAGAATCACCTTAAGAAAATTAATATCAGCAACTTAGGCATAAATATTGCAATCATTACTTGGTTATGATGTCAAATAAAAAAAATATAAAGGAAAAAAAAAGGGGAGGGGATTTAAAATCAATTACAATCCTTTAAACCTCCATATTATTGCTTCGTACTTTTTCATTTTTAAATATGTGGATATAATGCAAAAAACTTTATAATGTTAAATCAAATGTCAAATGTAGGTATTAGAGTTATTGATTTCAATTTATATATATGTTATATATATAAATATACTGAATATTGCTTTAATTAATACTTATTTTAATTTTCACAGACATTAATATGTTCATCTACTTAATTAAAATAAATCAAATTTTTGTAGGAAATATAATCTTTTACAGGGAATGAAATATGAGCAGTTAAATCTGTGGAAATATATATATTAGCAAGAATTTAAAATAAAATGATAACTGTACAAAATCAATGTCTTAGCAAACAGTAGAATATAAGCATAAAGTAAAAATGCGATTTAATAAAAATAAATAAATAAATATCTCATTTTATATGAAGATCTAATGAGCAATATTTTTTTTAAGAAAAATGTGACGAACTTCTTCCGCAAACGAAGCAAAGCATTTAATACCTCTCTTACCCCTTTGCAGCAGATTTACATTTTTAACAGATTGTAACGCCTCTGTTTGCCTCTTTTTTTTTCTTTCAAAAAAAAGTTTATTTCTTTCAATATCTAGTTGACAAAAAAAAATTATTATTATTTTGTAATCTTTTAATCCATTAAGCTCCATCATTACAGAAACGTTACAACTAAGACCACCGACATTCCATTTTGAGCAGCTCACAGAAGCGCAAACTGCGTATATATCCATCCATTCAAATTGATCTAAAAATTTTTTTATTAAAAAAAGGGGAATTTTTGTGTCCTCTACCCCCATAATTCTCCATCTTAATTTTGACATCCGTTTAAAAATATCCGAAGCCTGCCACCCCCTTTTAACTACCTGATTTGTTTCCTTTTGGGGAGGCAGCCCGTATGCTGCTGCCTACTCCTCCCTTTTTCTCGAAGGGGAAAGGAAGAAAAGCAGGGGGAGCAGGTGTGGTCGATGGAACAGATGGTCGAACCCAGTCAAGTCGTCTGACATTACCAGCTGGATCGCGGTGCAACAAAGATTCATAAGCATCAGGATTCGCCCCCTTATTTTTTAGAGGGGTAGGGGCTGAATCATGCGCCCGTTACTCGGGGGATCCACCCTACTTTTAGCCTCACCATTGTTGGTGTGGCTCCTAGTCAAAATACAAGCTACTGAGAATCAGCGAAAGGCATCAGCACCTGGTCTTTAAGGCTGGGAGAGGCCACGAGACATAGTTCAGGGGAAAAAAATGACTTCTTTTTAAAGATGCGACCTGCAATATCCTTTGTTTTCTATAAGGTCTTAATCACGTGAAAGGCGTACCCTTTAAATTTATTTCAGGTACCATGACAAGTCAAAGAGGCACACTCTATTAATGCCAATGAGATCATCCTAATGAAGCATAAGATATTACAAAGAGAAAGATTTAAAGATACTACGGGCAATGGACTTTGGTCCTAGACATTTTACAAGGCGTGTTGCTTTCGATCTCAGACACTGCGGCAGATCAGACTCGCTTTAAAAATCAGCTCAACGAAATACAACACACAGTATATGAAATGTAATTAAGCAGAATACCAGTTTTATATACAGTTTAGCTGACTTAATATCGTCTTTTTAATTCCAAAAGTTTTGCCTACAACCTAAATTTTAATTCTAGATCCTTTCGGGTTTGTGCCATATTTTCTCATTTTTAAACCAGTCTTTGCCGAATGTGAAATTATAAAGCTAAAATTTGGAAAAACTTTTCCCGCAGAAAAATATCCCTTTAATATAAATTCGTGTTCTTATAAGGCATACACCCACTTATTGTAATGTAATCCTTAATATTTAAAATATTTCAGTAAATATATATGCATCTCTCTCTCTCTCTCTCTCTTCGTATTGTAATGAGCAAAAATTAACATAGGAAAATAAAATGCAATCTGTATATTCTACACAGCAAACAGTTGATTCGGACCAGTAATGGAGATATCATATTAAAATACAGTGCCCTTCACGTTAGTGGATACAAAATGCAACCTTAATGATGGAACGATTTTTATCTATGAAAAGGTGTTCACAGATTTTGGGTCCCGTTCTTTAACATAACGTAAAAACAGCCTTAAATCTGTGAATGTCCGTTCAATTCTGACTTAAATAAGCAAATATATTAAGAATTGTATTACAATACCTTTAGATATACTATGAATGCGACATTGCTTGGGGCAGAATAAATCTGTTAGCAATATCTAGAGCCGTAAGGTAAATCTGAAAAACCCTTAAAGTGTGATAAAAATGTTTTATATGTATTTCTTAAACATTAAAAAAAAAGAGTTAGCTTAGCAAATTATAGATCAAAAATACAAATTTACAACCAAAAGCTTCACAATTGACCTTTTAAGAGAACCGTAATTTGTATTGGATTGTCCTTGATGTCCTGGAAATGCTATCTTCAAACGTGGAAATCGAATGAATTTTCGGTTCTCTGAATGTAGCTCTATCTGAATTGGGTAACAAGATCGAATTTCTAATCTCACAACTATTTTGTCGGTCAAGCATTGCTTTAAACATAACGAGTGGTGTAAATGGTGTCAGTTGCAAGTATCAACATTGCGTAACGTAGGACAATGAAAATCTAAATAAAAATGCAGGTGAACTGAGAACTCGCGAAAACTAATTGGAATGTTTTCTCTGATTAATGCAAGTACCATTTCATTTTAAGTAAAGAAATTAAGGGGAACTGACATGCTAATACTAATACTTTTAGCTTCACAATTATGATGTCACGCATTTTTTTCTATTTCTTTTTAAAACTTTATTCCAAAAGTTTTGATATTTTTTTACAAGAAAAATACAAAAACATTGTTAATTGAGGTACGATTTATACAAAAAGAGCGAATCAGACTCTACGCATATTGAGATTGAAAACGATGGTACTTAACCAGTACAACAAAAAACTAATTTAAAATGCATTAATTGTTTGCATGAGTAAGAGAAACACGGACTTAAATTAGCTAGATGCTAATCAGCTTTTAAAATTCTAAAATCAGTTTCGGAATCAAATTAGTTTCTAGGACTTAGAATTGTTAGAATTTAATGATGTTGAATATTATTATTTTTTACCATCGTTGTAATTCAACTATGACGCATACTTTTTGAAATCTTTTTAAAAAGGAGATCTAAAAAGTAAGAAAACTATAGCAAATAAATAAAAAAGAATGTCTTTTATAAATATTTTCAAGTATCCCCAAAAACTTAATCCGTAATTTAACTACAATAATTCTCAGCATTAATGAAAATTCGACCACGAGACCAATCGTGGAAAGTTTAATTATTTTTGCCTCGATCAGCTTTAACATTTTGGCTTTGTTACAAGTTTACTGTTACAAGAGTTCGAGAACTTTAAACATTTTCATACGTGTCGAGTTTTTATTTCTACAACAAATGACAGTTCAAATACCTTTCTGTGAGCTCGTCTCGAATGAAATTTAAATGAAGATGATATATTTTTTACCGCACTGCATTAAAAATAATGATAAAGTATCGGTTTAAGTTTCAGAGAAAATGCTCCCAAAGCCATTGTTTATTCCCGAAAGATCTCAAAATGAACTCATTTTTACAGTATCTCCAACACTGATTTGACTACCTTCGGCGAGATCGTTTTGCTAACCTATCTTCTCGTCACGGTTCCAGAATCATTTATAAACACATATTTTAACGAAAAAAACCCAAGTAAACTAAAAAGCTTAATTATCTGAATTTTCTCCACAGTCTTTTTCTCCTTCTCGTCCAAAAGTAAGATATTTTTTTAAAAAAATTAAATAAAACGGAAATAAATTTATAGCGCAAACAAAATACTGTCTTGACGAGTAAAACTGCAAGACAATTTCAATTTGAATCGAACCTATTGATTTTTGAGAAAGAAGCTTAACTTCCGCAACCGAGGATAAATAGACCGGTAAGAATTTTTTAGTTTTCGCATTTCCTTTCGAAACGCAGTCAACTACTTAGATGAGTGACTGGCCAATGAGACCACCCAAACTGACAGCAGTTTTGTGAAAACAATTTAGTAACACAAACAGCATTACTTTGCACCAGCGTCTCCTAAGTTTTCTTTTTCGACAATGCATTCACTTTTTCCACTCTTTCCTTCATTTTATTTTCTTAACTATTTTCGAAAGTAACATAACGTGCAAGGTGGTATTTTTCCAATTACGAAACTTCCTCGCAAAATATAAACATTTTTTAATTAATTTTTCTTATTGAGCACAGTTCAAACTTTTGTGAAATAAGCTTCGTTATATAAATTATTACACGCTTGAAATCAACTTACATGTTCATCAAATTCACCAGATTTGCTTGTGCGAAATGATATTATAAAAATAACCTTTTCGGCAAATTACTTTGTCCCATTACTTAGAAAGCTTTCTCGATTTTTTTCCCCGATAGTCTTTGTTTCTCATCGTTCATTTTTGTTTTCTTTCTTAATTACTTATTCTAGTTTCTTGAGTAACAAAACTTGTGTTAAGTTCTTCCCCAATAGTTGGAATATTTTGCGTAGAACTTCTTACCATTCAGAACATTTCGTATAAAAAAATCTTTGAACATGATAAAGCTCATAATTCTGTGAAATTATATTTTAACATTATATATATATATATATATAACAGATCCGTATCCAGTTAAGTTTAGCTCAATGTTGTGCTAAAGCATATCCATAAGTCATTAGCATATATATGAATCCAAGTTATTAGCGACCTCGTAATTGTTAACCTTGAACAATTGACGCGAACAATTCCTGAACTAGTAATTCACACCGAACTTCCGTGTATTCTATTTGATGCGTCTGAACCTAATAAGAAGTGACTTTTAATAACTATCAATAATTTGAAGACTTTGATCGTTATATTTAATTAATATTATGCATGGAGCTAAGGATCATGGACAATTGCGCTAAATGCATTTTACAAAATTCTTATTTAGAGTATTTGTATGAAATGTATTACATTCATAAATATGCTTTTTTTAAAAAAAAAAAAATAGAAAGATAAATAATTTTAAGGAATATTTTATCTGGGAATAATTTTTTATTTGTTAACTATTACACGAATAATTGCCTATAAAATAAATTAATTAATCTAATTAACAAAATCACATCAAACCGTACAATATTTTATAATAAAATAATTTTATGAACAGTAAAATATTTTTTTCTTGAAATATTAAATAATGGGACCCAAACTCTCTCTCGTGCGACGTTTTTCTGGTGAGAAAAAAATTCTGAACAAAATATTCTGATTTTTCTTCTATAGAGAACAGTTCGTTTAATTACTCTACTCACTTCTGCCTGAATCCTTCTATTTTTTTCTGGTGTTCAATTTATTCCCTCTCCTACTCTGTAATGTTAAATGGGGTTTTCATATTACAATTTAAAGAGAATTAAATTTTAAAGATGCAATATTATAAAAGAATATTTGCGTAACAATGCGACGAATTTATATGGAAATTGATACTTTGTGAAATGATTGTCGAGTTTGCCTCTGGCTGTTTAGGCGAAGGCAATTTTAAAAATTAAATGGTTCTAAAAATATAATACGTGAATAGAAATTCTAATTCAACCAAATAATCAGTAGTCCCTTATCTTAATTATTCGTCGATGGAGACTGCATTTATTGTGTTATTAACGTCGCACAAGGAAACAACACGAGGGCTATTGGCGAAGGACTTCGTAATTTTGAACCACCGTCAAGTGACAAGGATGACACCTGAGCTACATTAAGGAGGAAAAATTAAGAGTGTATGAAGAGTTATGGCTTTTAAAATGCAATTTTCCCAAGAATATCGACTTGAAAAATCATAATTATAATAATAAAATCTCCATCAATGTAAAAACTTTGAAAAAATTTGGAGGCTCAAATACCTCTTTGCTTGTAAGTAGAATTAGAAACACATTATTTCGTATGATGATTCTTAGATAAAAAAAAAAAAAAAAAATAGAGAGTAATAAATTATTACTTTATGATAAACATGTTTTGTATAGGTGTTAACTCATTTACTAACATTTCTGGAAGAGAAAAATATTTTACAATGTATTATTTTTTTTGTATAAAATTGATGTTTGACATTTTAAAACCTTGCTCATTTTCCGTTCAACTAGCAACTCACTCTCTGAACTTCATTGCTAAGAAATTTTTTTTCAATTTATATTTTTTGATGTTACAACCATTTTTTATTAATATATTTCGTTGATGGGATAGTTTAGTCTATACATCAAGAATAATCCAACTTAATGTTCTAAGGCCTGTTACAATATTAAATATATTATTCTCCTTTTTGTATTTTCCAAAAATTTTCTAGGTTTCTTTGAGTTATTTAAAAATTTCAAATTCCTTGATAATTTGTTTTTTCTACTCTTCTGATATATATATATATATATACTATTTTCCAGGAAAACTCCGTAAATCTCCAAGCATTAGTAACAGTCGCATAAATCATTCAAAAACAAAAGTGAATCTGAACTCTGTCGTATCGTACCAAATCCCCCCAACTCCCGATCACATATAGGATGTCGCATCGCTCTCTTTTTCTACCTTAAATCAATTGTACGAGCTAACAAGTCGCGTCGCCTATCTCACGCGAGCGGAAAAAAAAGCGCACTCACACACTAAAAAAAAAAGAACTAACAAGCAAAAGGTTGTCTGCGGTCAATGCGTCTTTTGTTCGCTTGTTGAAAATAGAAATGAAACTTTCGAATCGGTTGATTTCCGCAATAACGGTTGACACAGCGGTCTCCCTCCCTCGTCTAGACGTGTGCATGCTATCCAGAAAACACCGATAGCAAATAACAATGGTACGGCAGTCAATAACAAACTTCGGAATCGACGTCTTTACTGACACTTCTTGATAAAGTATCGCAATTTCTCAGCTCTAAGCACACGAATCGAGCCAGTGATTACATTAAACAAACAAAATTCAGGATTTGGGAAAGTGTCAATAGAATCCGTAATCGGATAATTTCGTGTCAGCAGTGTTGTCAGAATTTTAAAGCTGCTATGGCAATGAAGTACTATGATAATATACAAAGGATTAAGAAAATTGTAAAATAATTAATGTTAAATTTATAATTATGTATTTAATTATAAAATGAAACATAATTGAACTAATTATTTAACCGCTAGAAATAAAGGGTTAGAATACGTCTACAACATCTGTAAATTAATTTATGTTATAATTTTACTAATGAATATATTATATAAATATTATTAAAGACGTAAATATTTTTTTACGGAAAGCCCAAAAATTTATTGGTTATTACATTGACAGTTTTGAGCAAAGTGCGCCAAATGTTTGTTTAGGATCAAGAATTTAAGAGCATATTCTAAGAATCAGTGACAATTTGGGGATAAATTTATTTACTCTATAGAATATAATTCCCAGTTAAAAACTTTCAAAACACTCAGGAATTACTTAAATAAATTTCAATTAAAATATTTTATTAGAAGATAATACACAAAAGAAGTCTTGAAATTTTTTTGAATATTAATTTAGAATAGCTAAATTAGTTAGAAGGCTTAGTCCATTTCATTTGTTTCATATTAAAAAAAGACCCAACTTTTCCAGCTTTATAGAAATTTTCCGAAACTATACAGTTTTATTTCGTCGAGTGGCTTTAAAAAAAAAAAAAAGAGAGGAAGAATCATCGAGACAATATTAGCTCATTTCATTTGTTATGGAGGATGCATACTGGTTATATAATTTTGGTTTCAATTTACGGAATCTTAACTAAAAATGCTGTCTATTACATAATTATTTTGAATTTGCCTCTTTTGTAATCGAGCTGCAGAATTTAAGGGTCATTAGCAAATCTACCGTATGAGATTTCATTTACTTCTTAAGGAAATTTGCCCTCAGATTTTTTTTTTTAAACTGCGCATCTTGCCAAAAAGTAAATACTTCAGATAGGAAGAAAGGATTGCTTCATCATGAAAAAGAAAAAAAAAATCATCGCAGTAATAACACAGGCTAGTGTCTTTTGAGAAATATTCTAATGGAAAAAAAAATAGAGCAAAAGGGTAAAACGATATCTTTATCATGTCAACGAAACAAAACTAAAATTTATATTTTTAATTATATTTTAAAAAGCAGCGAAATCAAATAAAGAAAATGCCATTTCTATTCTTGCGTTTTGCAACAGATGATTAATTACTAGGGTCAATGCATGCAATGATGCAGCACGAGATACAAGACAGAACAATATTCGCGTAACATTTCAAAGCGAGATTGAATGCACGGGGGAAAAAAATTTCCGTCACATTGTCGGAATATCGAAGAAAACGGGAAATTTAACAACGAAAAATAATCTACTACTTGTGAATAAATATAAAAGCGGTAGAGGTACCGAGCATAAAATTTTGTCATGAATCCTCAGACAATGTACATGCATTTCTGAAAAATAAATGATTTGCAGTTTTAATCTTCGTTTAAAAAATTTAAAGGCGTCACAGATTCATCTTTCGAAAATGTAGAAGTAATTTTTAGAACATCTTTTTGAATTTATAATTTTGCAATTCATTTATTAGCCGAAATACTAGTTTTCCACTGCTTTAATACGTAAAAAGGATTGCGTAAAATGACACGTGCTTGTGTGTTCACAAGAATTTTAAGGAAAAGCGCTATGACATTTATTTCTTGACCCCCCTTCCCCCCTTTCCTCGGTCTCCTGTTTACTGTCTGAGTCGTTGATCTTTTAAAATGTTGCAAAATAATAAAAACTCATCTTATAGTAGCATCTGAATGCCTTTAAAAAGTTTGTCTACGACACAAACATGAAATAAATTTATTTTACTAATACTGAATCTTTTCTTCCATGCATTTTTAATTTATTTTTAAAAAATTTCTTAAACATAATTTTTCGAGTTGTTATATCTGATATTCTTTGCTAAAAGTTTGTAAACATTTGTACAACCTGTTTCTTTATGACGTATCTAAAAAATTAATTTTTATTACGGAGCTCATCCATGCTTCAAAAAAATTCTAGAAACTGTTTCTTATTGCGATAATTACGTACTCTTTTTTTTTTTCATATATTTTTTACGAACATATTTTTTATAAAATCACAAATATGAAAGAGAAAAGTTTCGTAATGGGAAAATATGACTTAAAATAACAGTTTAATAATAATCTAAATCATACGCAGCATAAAAGAGTTGCCCATAAATATTTTTAAAGTAATTCCAAATATTACTTGCAATAATTTTTTTTTACAATTGAAATTGGCTTATGAAAATAAAAATATTTAAAAACTTTTATAAATGCTTAAAGCAATATGCTATGAAAAAAAGATTTTTTTTCAGGGATATCTTACAGGTAAAACGAAACTGTGATAGGAACAACTATTCAATCGAATCACGAAAAATGAGTAGTTTGGAAGTGAGACTTTAAAGATTGTAATGCAGGATAATTAGAAGCAGATTGATATAATACTTTTTAAAAAAATAAATGGTCTACAATTTTAAAGCAGTAAAACTCTTAGAAATTGTAAATAAGAAATGTTTTCGTATTTTCGCTAAAAGAAGAAATTTTTAAAACTGTGTTGATTAAAATATTTTTTAGTAAAATAAAAATGAAATAAGTCTTAGAGATTGAAGCGATGAAAACTAAGCAAGGAGCAACGTGAAATTCAAAATTAGAAATGGAATTTAATCCAGTAAAAAAAATATCGCAAAATAAGTATCTTTAAATTTTGGAAAGAAATAGCTAATATTTTCTGAATGATTCTCGTAAAAGCCCGAATAAAAAACAACTTGAAACTAAATTTAGTATGTCAAAAACTAGGGGACAAAAATATATGCTTTTATTTGGAGATCATTTTTTTTTTTTAAAAAAAAAAAAGTACAAAAAGAGAGAGATGAAAAAAATATTTAAAGGAGACAGCTAATAAAATACGTTTATGTAAGCTTCTTTAAGTTATAGAGTAACTCAAAGCTATGCGGAAAGTAGCTATTATTTAGATAAGGAGATTATTTGTAATGTATAAAAATGTAACGTTTTCAAGGCAAGTTTTAATTGAAGTCTCAAATTTATTTGCGCCATGTATACCAGCTGTCACATAATGACTGAAAATTATGCAAATACTAAAATTATACTTTAGCATCCAATGTTACAAATAATTATTGAATGCTAACTAATTCATATTTCTTATCCTAACACATTTGTACTTTAGTTGTAAATACCATATTTATTAAAATCTTAATTGCTTGAAATGAAGCAACTGCATCAAAAATAAATAAATAAATGAATACTCTTTATTATTTATTTATAAATTTTATAAATACTCTTTTTATCTGACAGGAATCAGGAATTAAAGAAATTATTAAATTTTTATTTTCTTAAAGATTAATTCATTGATTAAAAATTTTTTTAAGTGATGCAAATTGTATTAAGGGAAGTTTCAATTCGGGAACTCAGATAAAACTTAGGTAGGAATTTCGAAAGGAAAATGTATGCCGAATTGCAGGTGAAATTGTTTTGATTATATTATGCAGATAAGAAATATAAGAAGTATGTATAATTAGTTTTCAATTTATATGCAAGATTGAAAATAGTTTTTAGAAGAGAAAAGAATAAATTAACTGTTCACGAAATGTAAATTAAGTTCTAAATAAATCATTTACAGCGTTTTATATGCAAATTATAATAAACATGAATCCAATTAAAGAATTAAAAAAAAATTAGAGGATATAGTTAATCAAGCTCTGACTCCCAAAATCCATGCTTTTCTCAAAACACATCAAAATAAATAAACTGAAACAAAATCAATATTTCACAAAATAATTAAAAATTCTTCGAAACATAATTATCCCTTTCATTTAACAATATAATACTAGTTCAAATGTAGTAAGTGCAGTTTGAATTGAAATGTAAAAAAAAAATAATGTTTTCCGTTGTTACTTTAAAATGCAACCACTATCCAAAACAGAGATTTAAAAGAAAAAAGCGTGCTTACCAGCACCATACGATGCGCTGAAGATAGAGTCTCTCCCTGAAAATATGGTCAACGAGTGAATTAAAAAGTCCAAATGTTAGGCAACTTGACCGGTGACGCGATTCAACAAGGAGATCCGCGGGAGCTCCTGCACCGCTCTTCCGCTCCACGGGCACACATGACGGCAGCGGGCGTTAGGCTTAGTGTCCAGGTAGAGGCGGCAGGTGTTCCGTCGACTGTGCGGCGAGTCGGAGGCAAGGTTGTCGGCGCGGAGGGTTTGAGAGTCGCGTGACCTACGGTGAGCCTGGATTTGAACGGAGTGAAGGTACGATGAGTCGCACTCGCTCGGCTCAGGTGAGGGGGGAGGGAAGCATCCGCCTCCAATGATAAACGTGATAGAGAAATTGGCTTAAGTTCAAAGTGAGACGAAAATTATCCCACAGGTATTGTTCTCTGTGTTGGGCGATTAGAAGGAGGGGGAATCGGATAAAAAAAGGCGCTTCTCCAGTGTTTTATACATCCTTTTTAACCTATTTGCGATCCAAACGGAGGGTTTTATCGCCACAAATCTTTTATTCATGGGGAAGTGAAATCAAGTTAAACAATTGTCTGGGAGGGAAACCTTGGAATAAATTCGGAAGAATATCGAAGGAGAATGTACGGAATGCGGCTTATGAGGCGTACAACGGGTTAAACGCCAGTTTTTTCGGGTGTTTAGAGTAAACCACCGAATAGTTCGAAAGCCAAAAAATATTGATTCTTCTTCCCCCACCCATTCAAGGGAAGCAAGAATTAATTTTTTATTCATTTACTGAATACTTTTTTGGTCTCAATTTTTTTCTTCGAAACATTTTTTTACTTCGTTTTTTTTCCTTCCCCACCCCCCAGTATGCAATATTTCACTACGATAATTTTTGAACTCATATTTTTTTCTCTTCGGTTCCTTATATTTTGGATGCAATATTTTCCCTCTCATTATTTTGCTCTTATACAGTTTTATGTTCGGATAATTTCTGAATTCGTTTTTTTTTTTTTTATTAGAGCTCTACTTTATGGAACCAATTTTTATAGGTATCATATGATGTCTAGAACGCGGAAGAGCCTAATGGCCAAATCTGAAATATATAAAAGCTATTTTAAGGTAGTAAATTGAATTTGACAAAAATGTAGATATGTTGCGATAAAAACCAATTAAAAATTAAAACTACGTTAAGAATTCATAAAATTTCATTAAACCTAAAAAAAAAAAAAACTTATTTTAAATACTACTATTTTTTTTAGAATGAATTCTATGGTTTACCTTGGAATTAAGCAACAAGTTATTTGGTGGATTTGAAGTAAATTTGAAATAGATCAGACGACGAGAACAACAGCTGACTGTCTTTGATGGAATAGGTCTCGAACAATGGCATATACCTAAGCTCACATATCGGTCACCAAATTACCGCGGTTGTTATATACGCGAATGAGAGATTTGGTGACAGATTATTTAATTTATTTTAATCATTTTGTCTTATCCACTTTGAATGTGAGTTTGCTTGCCGTTTGATATTACTACTGACTTTCATTGCTTACAGAACACTTAAAAATACGCAATTATTGTTTCCGGTAAAAAAGACACAGAGAGAGAAGAGATATTTTCTTAAAATTAAAATTTTCTTCTCCAACCGAGCTTCAAACAAAATAAATATTTTAAAAGATAATGGATTACTATTCGAGTAAATCCAAAAGAAAATTTATTTAGTCAACCCTCCAATTTTTAGTAGATAATTGTAGAATAACATATGCAAACACTTTTGCAGAAATACAAGAAAATATTTCTTTAAAAAAATGTTTTGCGCCTTATTTAAAAAACACACCTAATTAAAATATTGTTTTAAACGGAGAAAAAAAAAAGATTAGTTACTCGTATTTCATTTCACTATCCTTTTTCAGAAAAACTTGGCTTTATCTGTAATCTTTCGAATTTAATAAATCAAGTAAAGAAGTAATTTTAAAGTACGACGTATGTTCAATTCTAGTAATTTATTAATTTTATTAAAATTTAAAGCTTTAAATCAGTCCAAAATTTCCTTATTTTTTACATTATTTTATTTACTATTCTTAGTTTTGCAACAGATTTGTAAAAAACTTTTTTTACCACAGTTTATTGTAATACAAATATTATTCTCTCGCTCTAACTAATAATTTATTTCCAATGCAAACATTTCTCAATGGATTACACAATTGTGAAAAGTATCGTAATTTTGTATCATAAATAGAAATCGAGGACCATAAAGTTAATATCTCTTTAAAAACACCCAACACCACTCGAGGATATCGAAACCCAACTGCATTTAGCGTGCAATGATCCTCATAGAGACATATAGAGAGATCGAAAAGAAATTTCAAATCTTTTCCACCAATTTTAACGTTCTAATTTTATTTCAGAGTTGCGCGTGCACACACACACACACATACTATATATATATATATATATATATATATATATATAAATCAGTAACATTCGCAAAGAGAGGTAGATTGACATCTCACAAAAACTTGTTTAACCCAGATATTCAGTTCTAAGTCAGAAGTTACTATTTGAAATTCTGGGTATGCGTTTTGGATTTTTTTTTTTTTGAAACCGTTATTTAATGTTTGAGTTATACTATAATCTGGAATAATAAATTATTTTAATTTTATTCTATCGACTAAGATTTGACACAATTATTAATTTAGCATTACACACACATTGAAGTGTCAAAAGTCATGGAACAGCACTGTGCAAATATACAGATGGCAACAGCAGCGCGTAAGAAATGTACAAATGGGCAGTGCATTGTTAAGGCTTTCATGTATACTCAACTGATTCATGTGTAAAGGTTTCTGAGGTGGTTATGGCCCCACGAAGGGAAGTAACAGACTTGGAGACAGTAACAGAGTACTAGTTGGAGCTAGATGCATAGGGTTGTTCCCTTTTGAATATTGTAGAGAATATTTAGAGCATTTCTCGATCCGTAGTGTCAAGTGTTTTCCGCGAATATATAATTTCAGACATTATCTTCTACCATGCGTCAAATAATAATAACAACCAATGTGGGACGTACAATGTGTCCGTAAGGACAGTGCAACATTGCTTGACCAGATAAGTTTCGATTCTAATTAGTAGGAGGTGATGTCACGAATGTGGCGCAGACTCTACAGGGCCATGGATCAAAGTAGTCAACAAGGCACTGTGCAAGCTAGTGATAGCGCCCTAATGCTATGGTTGTTTTTACATGGAATAGACTGCGTCTTCTGAGTCAAAGTGAACCAATCATGGACTGAAAATGATTATGTTCAGCTACTTGGAGATCATTTGCAGGTGAACAGTGATGAAATTTTCAAGGATGACAATGCGCATGTCATCTGGCTAAAATTGTTCTATCGAACATTCATAGGACTAGATCGAAAAGTCATTTCAAGCACAAAATATTTCACCGAAAACACTTTCGCAAATATGAATGGCTGTAGAAGCAGCAGGAAACTCTCTGAATATTTCTTCAGGGAGCTTCCAACGACTTGTAGAGTCTGTGCCTTGTCGAGTTGTTGGATTCGGCTGGGCGAAAGAAGATTCAACGCGATATAAGAAAGTATCCCACAACTTTTGGCGCATCAATGTATTTATCTAATATTACAATGTAGGTTTGTAATGTAAAGATAAGATATACTATTCAGTTTATTGTAACAATCTACCACAAATTGCTATAAATATAAACTGGATAAAATAAATGAGAAGAAATAATGAAAGAGAAACATTTAAGGAAACGAGGATTTATTAAAACAGAAATAACTTTTTATTTGTGGAACGAATCTCTGTCGGTTTAACTACGAAAAATGTGTCACGTGATTTCTAAAAAAACATACACATTAATGTACAGATGTATTGAAAATTATATTACGGTACACACACAAAGAATAGAGAGAGAAATAGTATTACAGATAGAGAAAAATGTTTTAAAGAACAATTTTAAATACAAAATTTTTTCCCCAAAAATATTCATCAATAGGAAATAAATAATTAAGTAACAAAATTTAAGTAATAAATTGAGGGAGGGCAGAAGGGGTAAATGATTAGGAGTGTCAAAAATAGAGAAAGATTGTTAGAGCATCTAGGGTTTTTCTCACCTGTGTTTACCTAAGATAGCAAACCCCACAGGAGAAAGAAAAATCACTTAGTCACCTCATGCAAATGCTATACTTATCTAAAGAAAGCAAACTCCGCACGGGAACAAATCATCACACAGATCATGATTTACCCTCGAACTAAAAGTTAATAACAAGTTTTCTACCAGAATATGAATTTTTAAACTATACGAATTGGTTAATTGAGAAAAAGAAGTCCCTGTTTAAATTATTGCGCAGTTTGATTAAATTACAGAAAGTGAAATTAACAATGATTTTATGCATTAAATGCTATGATGTCCGTCAACTTATATGTGCTCACTAAAGTTTGCTGAACCTTCAACAGCAAACACTAAATGGGTGCATGAATTAAACTTAAACTGATGCACTAGTTTTTTTAATTACTCATAAACATCAGTTTTCATTAGCGATATGAAATATGATTAAGCACGTTTATTATAATAAATAAATACAAAAAATATGAATTAAAATTTAAAAATTTATAAATAATAAATAAAACAACAATATAAGAATAAAATGATTAAATATTAAATAAAATTATCAAATGTAATAAATAGAAAATAAATAAGCAATAAAAATAAAAACGTTAATAAATAAAAATATAAGTAAATACTATTAATAATAATAAAATCAAAGTAAAATTAAAAAAAAAAAAAAACTAATTTAGCTGAATATCTTCATGGGCAAAAACATAAATAACAACTTTTGTTCACGTATATGGTTCCTGTATAAATCAATCCTGTTCTTTTTTAGTTTTCAAATAATAACATACGAAAATTTGTGTCATTATTGTTTCCATATTTCTATGACTCATCTAAATGAACTGATAAGAATTGAAATTGTAACTTTAATTAGTAGGAAATAAAATAATAATATTCTCGCATGGAAAATAATTTTTGGATTCGTCCCTGTGATTCTTATAACCTCCGATTAACTTTCAGAAGTGTTAATCGTAATTTCAGGAGAAACGGTGCTTTCTCCCCTTTTGTGGATGCCCTCTAACCTTCCAGGGGAAACACTTAAATCAGAAGTTTGCCTAGAATTTGACACATTTACTCGCGACATTTCGCTCGCTCGCGCACGCACACACACATGGATACATTAACTCAGACATGTCCCCCACAAAACACCTACATTCCAGTATACGAATAACTTCAACGGTTGGGACACCACAGTCATCCTCCTCCAGGTATGTAATTGCTAACTTCAGCTGTTTGTTTAAATAAACTAATGAGTGCACCAAATGATAGCTCTTCATTTGATTCTTTATTCTAAATCTTAATTTTAATTCTCTATTCTCATCTATGATTGGAGCCTCTTCTCTCCATTTTACGATCACACTATTTAACCAAGTAGTTAAGTCATTAATGTGTTTATCTCAAAATTAATTGTTATAAATAAATATTTTAATTCAGAGAAGAGGTTCTGAATCCGTACCAACTGAAGTACTATTCTCGCACTTGATAAGGATTCCAATCGCTCATAGCCTTGTTCTAACTAGTCGTTAAGGGGATACAAAATTCTAAAATCTCTAGTTTTAGATTGATTTTCCCGAAATTCAATATAATGTATTCGGCACAATTTTTTCAACACAGGCTCACATCATACACAATTTAAAAAAAAGGGAGTTATTAAAATATTTCGTCACTTTTTGGTGTACATTTAAATGCTTCAGATTAAAAACATAAAAAAAAAAATTGTTTTTATAAAATTTCCTCTATTAGGGAAACATAAAATAAGGAATTGGACTCGGGGTTTGAAATACTCAGTTAATAGAAAAGAAAAAAAGTCTGATCTTTTTTCGATGCTTTGAGTATGTATGTATTTCTTAATAAACTTTTTTTTTGTTTTTGTAAATCTACCCTTTTTTTACGTCCTGTTTTTGCTCAATAGATGAAAAACCTATATAGTTATATTAGTTGACATCAAGTTTCGAAACTGCAACCTTTCGACAGCAGAGCGGAGGCTCAACGTGCTACGGGTTCAACTACAATTTTTTAAAATGTACAAAAAGAAATGGTAAGATAATAACACATTTCGGGAAGATGAGTTTAAACTCATTTTAAAAATGAAATGTGTGGCAATGCTCTTCGATAATCGTTTTTGTCGTAGTCGGACTGATTGTATAACAATTTTTAGACATTCTCCCACAAAGATATTTCAGTGCGAGCATGTTCAAGAATTGTCTACCACGAGGAAATATGTCTCTTAGCTATTTCTGAAGCATTTTCCTTGCTACTGATCTTTAAGCTTCACCAGTTCGCGAGATCGAGGCCAACGTTATTTACATCGAGTTGCGAGTTCGAGTCCCAATCCCCCAAAAGATCGGCATGTAGAGAAGTGAATGCACTTTAAATCTGTCGAGGCTCCAAGTCCTCCCTTTGGTGTGGTCTGGAAGTTTGGAGAGGGAGGTGTCATATCAAGTGCTTCGTCCTCGTTAGTTGACCCAGACTCCGAATTATGAAGTCCGTCGTTAATAGCCTTCGTGTTGCTTCTTAGTTGCGATCTTAACAACCAATCACTCACGCATGAGACCTCTCCAGTACCTCTGTACAAAGATAAAACTTATCTTCATGGTTACCAATACCTACAGTGCGACTAAAAAGCACATAATTGGAACTCCTGCCTATATTTTCCGCGACTAACTCCCTAGAAAAAACTAAAGACGCTTCAGAGTACTCGATGTTATAAATAAATTCACAAAGAGGTTCGTCTGTTTCTTCGTCATAATGATTCCAAAATCAGATTAAGATGTTCTGTATTAGGATTTAAATCATTAAACAACTAATGCTTCATTGCAGATATTCAATTGTAGTTAAAACTTGCCCATAAAAAAACTCATGATGATTTAATCATATCTAAATTGGGAATTGATTGATTATTAATGTCGCAACACGAGGACTACTGGCGGTGGAATTTGAATTTGACACTGAGGGCACCTGAGCTAGCCCCTCCAAACTTCCACATAATGTTATCGGAAGGAGCCTCGACAGATCTAACAGATTTTAATTTTTATCATGTGCATTCAATCCTGTTCCAAATGGGTCACTTTTAGTTTTCTATATATTTATGTTAAAGGAAATAGATATTTTGTAATTGAATTCAGTTAACTTTCTAGAATACGTTTCAGTTTTATTCAGTTAACTAACCAGCTTTTATTAGATTAATTGATTAATAATGTCGCACTTAAAATCAACACGAAGGCTAATGATGAGAGATCTCATAATTCGAAGCCTCAGTCAAGTAACGAGGGCGACACTCGATCTGGAACCTCTCTCTCCAAACTTCCACACCACGTTAATGGGAGGACATGGAGCCTCGACGGATAGACCCATGACTAGAAGAAATAACGCCGGCCGCGAAAACGTGACCGTGACTATCACTAAATAGTTATTTAAGGCAGAGAGAATAAAATCATTAATTAAATACGAAAATACTAATCAGATATATTTTCATTGCTTTAAGGTATGTACCTACCTTAAGAACACTTTTTTTCATAATAAATAAATAAATAAATAATAATAATAAAAATAAAAGAAAGGGGGGGGGGAATGCTTGTGAAACACTTATGTTTTTAGTTTCAATGGTCTATAAAATTGTAAATTCAAAAGTCATTTTAATGAATTTTCCAAATTCTGGCCACATTTGTTTAAAATTGGGTGAAAATTGACATTTACGCTAAAGTTCATGTAACAAATTCTAATTAACATATTTCACTTTTTGTTTGAACAATATATTTAATTTACATATATCTGCATTGTGAAGCAGAAAAAAATGCAGTTATCTCTTAAACTTACTAAGTTATACCAAAACATGATAAACACAACACGTTTTTACAAAAAAATATACCACTTTTGTAAATAAAAATAGCTCCAAAATATTAAAAAAAAAAAGTTCTATGCAAAGTTTTACAAAGAACAGAATTATTCACCCAAAGTGCGCTTTTAATTGTTATTGAATTACTCAAATATAAGAATTATTAAAGTAAACGGTGAAATATCGAGAAAAAGACAAGAGTAGGCTTTTCCACTATTAAAATAAAAGGGAACGATAAATTATTAAATTGAATATATTTAAGTTACATGCAATTAAAATTGAAGCAAACGATAAAAAAATTGAAGTGATACGGTACACCAAAAACGATCCACCTAAAACAATAACCTTATAGGTGGCTAATAAATAGTTGTATTCTTAAAATCTTTGAGGTGCACAACATATTCAGAGATGTACAGAACAATGTGGTAAAATTTGATTTGAATATATGAAATACTCTTTAAGAAATAAAATTTTTCGTAATAAAAAAATTAAAATTGCTGTCTTCCAGAAAATGCAAATAAAAATATTAATGTTTCTTGAGTTGGCACATATTTTAACGGGAATTCAAGACGCGCCCCAATTTGTGAAGATAATAGAATTATTAAAAATAAATTGTTGCTGGCAATCTTTTTTTTTTTTTTTTTTTTTGTATATTTAGAATATCTAGAATACAACATAAACAAATATTTAAAAATTTTTTTAACAAAAATGAAGTTTAGATAAATATATATATTTCATAAATATTTTCTTATAATTTTCTCATCTAATTATTCCATGTCCATACATTATGCGAAATCAAAAAAAGGTTTACTTTTAAGCCGAAAATAGATGTTCAAAACTTACCTTTAAGTAATACCGTTATTCTAAATTTAAATTCGAATCTTTCAGAGATCTTCTATGGCGTCTGATCACCTAACTGTATTTTCTTTGAATGTCACTTCTATTTCATGCCCCGTACCTTTGAAGCGTCCGGTTTAAAAAAAAAGAAAAAAGGTTTTGATAGCCAACCAGGCCGAACATTTGCAGCCAGATCAACACACACAAATACTGGAATGTAGAAAACCGATTGGAACGGAAATTCTCAAGGGAAATTTCGAGAGAAAGCGTCGAAAGTTCAGCATTTGTTGATGAAAACCAATTCAAGCAAATTAAGAGGGGGGAAAGGGGCGGAGAAGACACTTCGGTAAGGCGACGGAAAGTCTTCAAAAAGAAAAGAAATTTAAAGAACAGGGGGAAAAAAGGCTTCAAGAATCTCAGTATTTTCTTTAATTTTTTTAAAATAAAATTTGAAGTATGTACAATACAAATTTGACAAGGGAAACATCTTTATCAAAAAATGCGTCCCTGACAGCCTAGGGATTATATTTGCTGATTTTGAAGTGTATAATGTTATTTTTTATTATAAGTTTCCTAGTAAGAATGGAACCAAAACAATAGACTTTAGTAAAAGATAACTAGACTTTAAGCAGATATTTTAATTTTTATTTAAATTAACAACATATATATAGATATATATATATATGTGTGTGTGTGTGTGTGTGTGTGTGTGTATGTAATATGTGTGTGTGGTAAATATATTATGTGTGTCATGTGTTAAATATATGTGTAATGTGTAAATATATGTGTACAATGATAGCAATATATGTGTGGAAATATATTATATGCATACACACATAGCTCCTTATCTATCACACTACCTTCTCTAGCTGCCTATATCAGCTACATACAACATACATACATCACATACGCACACATACATACATATACACACATCACGATATATTAATATTGTTCATAATTTATATACATATACACATATATAACATATATATACACACTATATACAGGTGGACAAAATATGAAACACCTTGTAAAGAATGATGTTGAAAGAAAGATTAGTTTAATGGAAATATGTAGTAGCGCTGGCGTTTTGACTACAACGCCACCTATAAACTATAAATGTAGCTAAACAGTTCAGTTGTTCAGGTACTGTTATGTGGGGTTGTCATTTAGCATTATGTCCAGAGTTACGAACTTCGAACATTGCACAGGTGTTCAGACACGATGTAGGTCTTCGTAAATCAGGTAGCCGATGTGTTTAGTGTTTCAAGAGTACTGTATCAGAAGATTTAGTTTCGATATTTAAAGCGGAAGAACATCATCTGCTAAATCACAGCGCGGACGAAGTGTGTGCTGAGTGATCGATGACAGGAACGATCATTAAAGAAGGCAGTGTGACGAAAAATAAAGGACAACAGCTGCAAAGTTACTGCTGAATGAGATGTTGTGTTGCAGAACCTGTAGTGAAAACAGATTAGAGGAGCTTCGCATAAACAGAGATTTCTGAGCCGTGGAATTGAAGCCACTCATCAGTGATCTAATGCCCGAGTGGAAAGGTGGTGTTGCGATCATAAAGCCTGGGCATATAGGAGCAGTGGAAGCGTGTATGTCTGTGACTTCTTTCACATTGTTTTCCACTTCTAGGCCAGGTTTACGTCTGAGAACGCATCAGAAGCCTAAATACAGACTGCTTAGTTGCCAAAATACATGGCGAGGAGTTCTGATGTTTGGGCAGCCATATCATTGGTTCTCTGCTGGCTCCACTGATTAACTGTTCCAGGCACATGACTGCAAGTCTCTATGTGAAATTTTGGCAGATCAAGTTCATCCCATGTAAACATTTTTCCCCGATGGTGATGGGTGTCTTCCAGACATTAAGCCTTGTTCACCACAGCTCACATTGTCCAGGACTGGTTCTACGCGACGGGAGTCGTTGTCCACTCTCTCCTGGCCACCACAGTCACTGATAGTTATCAGACCTTGTGGTCTAATTTTGGAACAGGAAAGTGCGTTCTCGTTATCCACCAACAACGTTATCTGACTTGCCACCGTTTGCAGGAAGTGGGTCTAATATCCTACTTGCACACAAGAATTGTATTTATTCAGCAGAAGACTGCAAGAACTGTTTTGGATTGCGTTTCCTGCATTATATTAAGTAAAACAAGACACTTTTTAAAGAATATTTTGTCAACCCTGTATATTCTATATGATGTCGTATTCGAGCTGGCAGGCTTCTTTCAAAACGTTCACAGCAAACCAGATTTGGAGCTACGAGATTAATGTTCAACAGCCCACCCCTTCGGGGCCCGTTAATAGCATCCAGGACTCAGACGGACATGGAATAAACCACTAGGTGGTTACAAGGCCCAGGCTCTAAGCAGAGGACCAGGCAGTGCCCATACTGGGAAAATATTTGACTGTTAGTATATTTCTTTAATTTTATTTTATGAACGTTTTTCTAGATCCTGAATATAAGAGGAACAGTTTGAAGCGTCCACCGTAACATATTTAATGCACAAAAACCTTTGGTATGCAGCAATATTTCGGTGTGCATAATATTATTATACATTATTAAAGTATTATTATTATTATAAATAAACATAGTCATTTTATACTAATTGATAATCACAATGTTTTTAATATAAATATATAATAATTTTACATAATGAAAGATGCAATAGTAAAGATGATAAGAAAAATTATAATAAAGAGTTTTCGAACAGAGCAGTCACACAAGCTGCAGTTATTCTGATTTAAATTAATGAAAGAATGGGTAGAATAACTCCCTCATAAAACTATCAGAAAGGTCAACCGACTTCTTGGGTTGCACATAAGAATGGAAGTATTCATTCATTACCAACTAGATTTCTTTCTGGAGAAGTCAAATGCTCTTCGATAATTTTTAACATATTTATAGTGATCTGAAGCCTTACATTTATAATAAAAACAACACTTCGTGTTAAATCTTCATAAATTATTTTAATATGAATAATGAGCTTGTATTTTTCAAATCGTAAAGAGCTTGTAATAATTGTCGTCGTAAATAATCTTTTTCGATACTTCATTAAGAAATAGTATTGTGAGGATATTTTATCTCACCCCTCCTACAAAATCCAATGGCCGACCTCATCTTCAGTCCGGCCTGCTTACCAGTTCGTGACCATATATCACAAGACTTCCAAAATCACCTGCATTTAGAATACATAACGTAACACTGGAGGAAATTACTGTTTTAAAATTCATTTTAGAAAGCATTTGAAGATAGACGTGAGATCCAAGTGGAAGTGAAGAAAAATTATCGAGATTCATATAAATGTATAGGGCAAACCTCACAGCTCATGGCAGGCTAATGTTTCAAGAGTCCAAATGGGTTTCCAACTAACAACAAAATCCATCGCTCGGAAGAAGATGACTTCAATTAAATTAGACGTAACCTCAAAATTTTAGAAGTGGCGTATGTGGATTTGAGAGTAGGCACTATCTAAAGATCGTTATCTTGTCCATCGTCTAAGTAATATAACTTCAAATACCACATAAATAATTTTAAATTAGCACAAATAGATAGTGCGTAATTTCATATTATAACTAGATTGAGTTATTTATATTCACTATCTGAGACAAAATAAAAGCGAGAAAATAAGACAGAGGCAATGAAGATTTGTTATGTAGCAACTTTGGAAATAATTAAGTAAGAACAAATTATTTATTGTAGTGTAAAAGTACCCGAAGACAGCATGATCACAAAAAGCCTGCAAAAAGACTCCAAAATGCTAACAAAAATGTCAAGAAGAATGGTTTACATTCTAGGCGTTGAGTTGAACCATTTCAAAGATCAGGTACTGGTTAACTGTTAGGGTGATAATTTTTAATGAGGTTTTCTGGAGAACATTCCTATTCTATCAAATCTTAGAGTAGTCAAAGCAGAGTATAAAACAAAACTGAATTTGCGAATCAATCAAGTAAAATCTCGTTAAGAAACTAAAATTATTAAATGTCCAGTAAGAACCTTTTCTGAAGTTGGTTTGAAGAAAGTTTAAACCAAACAAACTATGCAAAATTTTTCATTAATTTTTGTTTTGTTTTCTACTAGATCTCCTTGTCAATGGTTTACACACTTCTCCCAGCGATAGTCCCATCTCTTTACAATAAATAGTATTCGGCATATTTTATACAAATAATTATTTGGAAGGTGATTGAAACTTCCCATTGATGAAATCTCTGCTCATCTAGTGCAATTTTAGATTAGAAAGGAACAAAAAGTCACCTCAGGACAAGATCTAGTAGAGTAAATAGTGCATCAGTTCGAAACCAATGTCGTGAATTTTCCAGAAATCTGAGGTGTGAAGTGCATTGCCTTGGTGAAGCAGAATTTTTCTGAATATGGCCCGTTTTCCCAAAAATTTAACGACAATTGTTAAGATTTTCAGCTCGGTACTCAATTTTTCCATTTCCATAAAAACACTCCATCGATTCGCTCAAACAATTTCAAGCAACAACTGCGCGTCAAATGACTGAAATTTTAGGAATCACCACCAGACCTAAAGTACCAACCACATTCCTTAGTTTTATCAACGAGTCTGCTTTGAGGTTGGAAACTTTCCACACCTCCTCATATATGCGAAATGCAAATATACAAAACTTATTTCTATTTGTCATTTAAGATAGTCAAGCCTACGTCTAAGTGATTAGTTTCCTTAAAATGGTACTACAAATCAACGTTTCATATCCACTACTGTCAAATAATCTTCAGTACATTGAGGTTAAATACTAAGTGGCCCATATTATTACCACAATAACTTTTCAACAATATTGCTTAATCTGACATTGTATCAAATAAATAAGATTCAATAGAAAAAAACCTAAACACAAATACTTTTAATCTTAATCTAACTGTCGTATAAACAGTCTATGAATTTCGATGGGGCGTTCAAAAGTGATGACATTTCCTTACTAAAGCTCAAGTATGCCCGTAATACGTGATGTAGACTCGGACAGAAAACAAAGTCACTGAGTTAGTCACTCTATCTCATATAGCTAATAAATAAACAGTCAATGATCTATCTTTCTTCTTCATCTAGCAATCCATTGTATTGAATCCAAAGAATACTTTTCCTATTCCATTTCCACCTGGTGACAAACATTAGTCTGACACCTGCCAATTGAACGAGAAACATAGATTCCCATGTAGGAGTCAATGAGAGTTCCTCCCAGAGTTTCCCAGACCTGTCTTTGGAGCAGTTTGACAGTGGGAAGAATCTCAAATTGTACCCTTGTGTGGGGTGTTCTCTCGAGAAAGATGGAAAATGTTATCACATGATGGAAGCTTAATGATTGACTTAAATCCTATGATAGAGGTCGTACGTGATAAAATAGGAGAGTTTTAAGTTGTTACGCGTTAATATAGGCTCAGATGAAAATAATGCAGCAATGGCATAAGATCTGATAGCTACGATCAGATCTAATCGCTTAAGGAGAAAAATATTAGTAGCCTACTATTGTCTTTAAACCTCAGAAATGCCAATCATGTATAAGAAAACTTAAATCACTAAAATACTGATAGAAAATATATTAATTGGCTAATATAGACACGTAAAACTCCAAAGCTTAATATTTAGAATAAGAGATATTATAGCATAAGCTAATAGGTCTCAGTAGATTTATAGAGCATTTGTAGAATACATTAATAGAGCATGTTCAGAAATTAATTGCAGAAACTTCATGGTGCAGTTTTGGAGAAGAATTATTTGCGGCCAATCAGTGTGTTGGCCATGGTCAGTGGTCAGAAATCGAGCTCGTTCTCAGTCAATGTGCGTGTTCAAGCTCTGATTATGCTAGTTTTAATGTAGCAGGGTGGGCCATGTTACTTCTGATTGGCTCAATCCTCTTGTTGGTGGAGTGTGGAAGTTAGTACTGATGGTTGCTAGGGTCAGGTCCTCATTTTCAAGGCTCCCTAAGTGAGATCCGACCTCATATACCTTAAAGCTGGAGTTTCTATCATGCATTTCCTATGCATCATTAAAATACTTAGAAATAAAACTATTGATTTGGAGAGTCTGTACAAACTCATACTTACAGTTCAAATCCTACATAGAGCAAACTTAGCTTAAATGATAAAGGCCTATTAATACATGTTTGCACAATTTCTAAATTAGCCTGATCTCGTTTTATTTCATTTATATCGTTTAGATTTTAAACTCCTCATTATCATTGTGAAAGTTTATTGGAGACATGACCACTACTGTTCCTGATGTCCTTTAACTAAAACAGATGAATGTGCTCGAAATATATGTTCCTTCTATCACTAAAATCCTTCTTTCCATTACAAAATTTAAAATCGTGCATTAGCACTGCATCTGCGAATTCGATCAAAGTCTATAGATGGGGAGGTCCTCTTTCCTGCTTGTTTGATATCAATCATATGGGTTTCTTTAAGTCTTTGTCCTGTATTCTAAAGGTCTTTGGTTATGATTTATTAGTTTAGTTTTTATTAACTGGATCATTAGAAACCTACAGGGGCTGAGTTACAGACCTCATATTTGACCCTGTCAAGTGACGTGGACTGACACCTGAGCGAGACACCCTCTAACTTCCACACCAGCATGGGAGGACTTTGGGCCCCGACAGTGTAACGTGCATCAGCACCGGCTACAGCTGGTCTTTGGCTGTAATGGGTCAACGCCGCGACTGAACGAAAACTACGCCGCCTATCAAAGCTATGACCACTAGGCTGCGGCCTCAGGTTTGATTGAATGAATAAGTAGCAATTTATTCTTGGCAGTGAAAATAGTTATAAATTATACATTTATTTAAATTAAATTGAGTTTGTTTTATTTTGTTAATTTATTATACATAACCTACATTATTGAAGGAATGTTGCCTCAGCTGTCCAATACTTCAGAAACAATCAGCTGTACAGCTTACAAGCTGGTTAGAAAAATCTTTCCATTTTTTGTCTTTTGACTGATAGCACTGCATTGGTAAATTCAGATTCTGTTTAATTTCTTATTCATTGATTTTTGCTCTTTACTATTGTAAACAAAAGCGTCGTTTTGTTAATTCTTAGGTTTTCAACTCTTTTGGTATCTATTTTCAAAAGGAACAAAGTTAAAATTTTTATAAATTTTGTTTTAGTTTGTGATGTATTATGTGCCACAAATTGAGCCTGTGCAGAGTTTAAGGCTCAGTTTATTAGACAACTAATTGACGAAAGATTTGTGCAAATTGAAGCCAACACCTAAGACAAAAGGTAAAAAGAAAGTGTTCAAGAAAAGATGTTTGTCTCAATAAATGGTGGCGAGGGCGGTGTATCTCAGAGGGATTGAGTTTGAACTTTGGGGTGAACTAGGCTTCCTTGGGCATTTCTCTTAAATCTCAGCGTTGCTTTGAGTGCGATATTGATAAACTCCATCGATCAAACAAAGCAGATTGGAAGTCTTGTTGACTCGAGCATTTTCCTGTAATCCTCTACTACAAATAATAATACTGTTAAAACCAACAACCATCAGATCGATTTTCACTTTTAGTCACTGGCAGTTGGGAGTTAACCAAAATAACAGAATATTATTGACGGCTTTTTGAAGGAGAATTGCTAAAACGTTTTAAAAGTTAATAAAAAACTTGAGAAAAATATTAGAAAAGCCCCAGCAGAACAAGTAGAAATTTATCTTGGAAATCAAATCAATACAATCAGTTTTAGGAAAATAATTGCGGATGGACTGTGTACAAAATCCTGAAAATTCATATCAATTATATAAGAAACTAATTGCCGTAACAATTTGAACATCAATAAAATGAATTAAAATTTCAGTTATTTTTGACATTTGTAAAATCAACTGATGTCTTATTTTCGAAGAACTGGATATAGAATAACTTACAAGTATTTTAATATCACCTTACAATAAATGGAAAATTCTGAAGTTGAGAAATAGAAAATTGGAGGAAAAACTTTGGGAAAACCTACCTATGGACAGGTTGGATATGATGAGTGAAATGTAATGCTACAGTTGTATATCACTCGAAATCTTTGGTTA